>CM021101.1:23640903-23991920 GCA_007115665.2 Sequoiadendron giganteum | reverse complement strand
TTGAGAGAAAGATGGAAGAATGTTTTCAACCCACAAAACTATTTCACTTCAAAAATGGAGACAACATTCCATTTGTCATTTTTTAATTATGAGAGTTGGTTGGGAGTTGAGGAAAATCCAATTTAATTATATAATTAACTTATTTAAATTCATGTGACATGGATTTTAGAAGCTTCTGTAATTAAATAAATAATATTTAATTATGTGAGAGATGAACAAGGTGTGTAATTAAATATTTACAATATTTAATTATGTGAGAGGTGAAGGAAAAAGTGTTAAATTAAATATTTAAAAATATTTAATTTAAATATGGAGTGAAGGATGAGTTAGAAGAATATTCCATTATTTGAATATAAAAATTCAAACTTAGAATAACATGATAATTAACATAAATAAATTATGAAATTTATTTAACTTAATTAAGAGGAAGATAATAATAATTAAATAAACTTATTGATTTAATTAAGCTAGAAGAATTAGAAAAATGAACGATATAAATAAATAATTAAATTTATTTATATGTAGATGACTTTGGAATATTAATTAAATAATTCATATTTAATTAATTAACAAGTTTAATATATAATGACCATTTTTAGATGTATACATTTTTCCCCTCTTTGAAGTGATGTGTTTTATGCATTGCTTCAAAGAAAAATTCAGATAACAAAAATTTTGCCTCTGACTTTGAGATTTTGAATGGTGATGCTATATGCCCCCTCGGGAGATAAATTGCATTGTTTGAATGATATTGATGATGATTCAAAGATTTGAAATGATTTTGAAGGAAATTCATCGAATTATCTCCCAAAATAGCATTCCATATGGTAAAAATAAAAATAACCCTACCTTATTTACCCCCTTAAAAGGTGGAAAAGGTAAAAAGTCATTGTCATTTGAATAGTAGCCTTTTGTGATTTTTGAGTTCTGAGAGAGAGAATTTCAAGATGCCAATCCACTATGAGTGCCACCAATTCGAGCGAGCCAGCAAACATCAGAGACCAGCTGTCTATGGTCCTCCGATAAGATCTTATAACCTCTTTTGCTGATTTTTTTTATTGAATTTCGCACAAATTTTTCAATTTTTCAATTTTTCAAAAATTAGTTTTTGCGCATAAGATCTTGTTTTAGCACATGCGAGCCTTAAGTTAGCACATAGAGTAGGTTAAATAGCGCATAGATGATAACACATAGATACTATAGAGTAGCACACATAAATGCTAGTTTAGCGCATAGGTGAAAACCGTGCGCATAGGGTGCTCAAATCACACATATGATGAGGAATTTAGTGCATATGCTAGATAGTGTAGCACATTTACCTGATCCTTTAGCGCATCGATGTTTTAGCACTTAGAAGATCTATTTTAGCGCATCCATGGATAAAGTAGCGCATTGACTGATTTAGCGCATTGAAAGACTATTTTAGCGCATCCATTAATTTTGGCTGAATTTGAATTTTTGAGATTGATTTGATGTTTCCTTGATGGTTTTTTTTTGTATTAGACAATTGATTCGATGATTTTGAATAACACCAAGGATAGATTGACCTAATATTGATATGTATTTCTCATGCTTGAAAACAAATAGTAAAATGATGTTGATTCTGATATGTTGTTGATGTTGATTTGGACGTTGATGATTCTGATAAATTTTCTTTCATGTAAAATGAAAAAAAAATAGTAGATTTGCTTCTGATATGATTCTCTTGCTTGATTTTCAATGTTCTGATTGAATGATGCTTTTGATTATACAGGAGGATTTTAAAATCCTCCAAATCAAATAGAGATTTCCTCGCACTTGGGAGATGATTCCCATATTATCCCAACCTGAGATTGGTGTGATTGTTAGATGTGGTTTGGGATCACTTCTGAGGATCCCTCAGTATAGGGTTAATAGGGCATCGTTGACTGCACTGGCTGAGAGATGCCACATTGAACATAACATAGTTCACTTACCAACTAGGAAGATTACTGTTACACCAAAGGATGTGTACAGGATTTTGGGTATCCTTGTAGTTGGTGAGCTTATGCTTTATGACCACAAGGAGATTGGAGGTACAGATTCTCTTCGATGAGTGTTTCAGGATCCACACATTAGTGGATATGAGATCCCCTGGAGGGAGATGGTAGAGGGTTATGCCCCACTTCCCTCAGTTTTGGAAGGTTTCCTTGGTGGCTTCTTATGTCCCGACTGTGGGTCGAAGGGACTATCCATTGGTTGGGGTCGGATACTAGAGGACATGGTCCTTCATCAAACCAGATATGCATGGGGGTCCTGTATGTTGGCCTATTTACATCATGATCTCCATCAGGTGGTTTACAGTGAAGGAAAGAGTATATCATGTGATGTGACTCTTTTACAAATATGGGTGTGGGATGAGGATGATATTGAGCTCCCATATTACGTCATTTCTAGATATCTTATCAGTCGTACTCCTTTCATTATTGAGCAGTTTTTGATTCTTCGAGTACTTAGACAGTTTGGGCGAGTACAGGGCATTCCACAGGGTGCAGCCAATTATGCTATATGGCAAGAGGATGTGGTAGAGTGGGGTCCATTCATCCCTTTCAAGGAAGCTAGGGAGGAGTATACTAGATTACAGCTAGATTTTTGGGACTACCATCTTGAGGTGGTAGATGCTAGCATGACTCAAGAGTATGCCATTTATTTTCACACCCATCGATTTCCGAGACTGACTAGTCTAGATGAGCCAACTCCATTATTAGATGGCGCCACATTACAGAGAGCTCAGAGGCAGCCATAGGCACATGCAAGGGGACAAGTTGGAGGTCAGGCTAGGGTACAGATAGAGCAACCACATGGAGGAGAGGAGGATATTGGTGGAGTTGCGATGGACATTGATGAGCAGGAGGAGGATGACAGTTTTGATGATGATGATGATGGTGGGGATGATGGATGTGGTGGAGGGAGAGTGTTCTTTGATGTACCCTTTAGGACTAGGCCTCGTACAACTAGAGTGGTGGAGTAGCTGAGTACTTCAGCACCACGCATTACTATCAGGGCTCCATCACAAGGACAAATTGATACACTTCAGGCACAGGTCCAGGCTCTCCAGAGCTAGCTAGCACAAGCATAGGCTACTATTAGCCAACTACAGACACCACCTCCTAACCCACATATAGCCCAACTTACTACAGAGCAAGACAGTTTCAGAGAGCGGTGTGTATAGGCAGAGGGGGTAGCAAAGAGGCTTTTGAGATCAGTTGAGAGTACCTCCATTGGAGAGGTTGTTGCAGAGGGGCTGGAGACTACTTGTCAGGTGGAGTATTATAGGATGAGATACTTTGAGGTGGTACCTCCTGAGTGGAGGATAGCTTACACATAGTCAAGCACCCGATCGCGCACCCACTCACGTAGTCACACTAGGAGTGCTACCAGGATTGTATTGCAACCTGCCAAATGAGAGATAGGTGCTTCAGGCAACAAAGATCCGATGAGACCCACCACCTCCAGAGGCAGCAGTAGTCATGATCCCCACCCAGATGCCCCATAGTGATGATTATGTATACACCCCCTTTATTGTACTTTACTTATCTCGTTTAGACATTTGACATCATTGTACCTATGAAAATTTATATTTGATGATATTTATGATATGCAGTGACAATGGTTTGATATGCATGTTCCTTTGATTATGTTATGATGGATGATGTTTTATGCACTTTTACTTCTATATGCCATGTTTATTTTATGATTATGCACATTTCTATGATGATACAATTTTTATGCACATGATATGGAATGATGATGCATTTTGTTCAGTTAGATATATGCTTATATATGATGATGATTATGGTTTGATGAATATACTTTATGATTTAATGAACTTGCAGATCAAATGATTTTATGATTTTAATGTAAGGATGAATGTAACTGATTTGATGATTCTACATGATGTATGAAATGAATGCAATGGATGTGATGGATGTTTCCTAATGTATGATTATGCAAATGATGTTAAAAATTGATATGAAAATGATATGCAAAAAATGTTATTGAAAGTGAGGTTAAAAATTGACTTGTGTGAGTGATGTAAAATGAGATGGATGATTAATGATATGAAATGTATATAATGAATACAAAATGATAACATGCAAATGATATTATGTAATATGATATGAATAATGATTATGATATCAACAATGATATGATAATGAAAATGAATGGTAACTAATAATGATAATGTTGATAACGATAAAAGCGAATATGAAATGATATGCAACTAAGAAAATGATATGATGAGATATGAAAATGATAATGAAAATGAATTGCAACTAAAATGAAATGAGATATAATAAATGTCCAAGTGTACTCAATCGACGTCTTAAAAAGAGATATGTATTATTTCCAACCTCCAAAAATCTATCATATAACTAAAAAGAAATGAGATATAATAAATGTCCAAGTGTACTCAATCAACGTCTTAAAAAGAGATATGTATTATTTCCACGGTGGGCGCCAAAAATGTGTGTGAGAATAAGTGGAACAACTAATAAGTTAAACTAACACACCAATAAGACATTATATTGAAGAAAACTAATTAAAAGATAAACAAGCTCTCAATAACAACAGTTTCTTCAATGACGTCCCATTGTTCTCTATCTCTAAGGATCTTTTGTAAGTTGTTGGCTATTAGTTGGTGTATGCAACAACTTTGGTAGAATGACAACTTAGAGAATGAGTTTATTGCACATTTTCTGACAGGTGACGAACTGGAGTTGCATTTTAGCACATACGAGTCACATTTTAGCGAATCCCTAGCAAAGTTTAGCGCATACAAGGACTGATTTAGTGCATCTACCGTATGTTTTAGCACATTTACCAGTTCTTTTAGCGCATACATGGACAGTTTAGCGCATACGAGGCTTGTTTTAGCACATAGTTGCTCTGTTTTAGTGCATTCATGTGTTCTTTTAGTGCATACATGGACAATTTAGTGCATACGAGGCCTGTTTTAGCGCATATGTTGTCTGCTTTCTTTTTTATAGTCAATCTTAAAATGATCATATCTTGGTCATATTTTGGTCTTTTTCAAAGCTTTTTTTTTTAAATGGGGTAGAATTTCATAAGATATTTAATGGTGTAGGTTTTTATCAACTTTGATAAAGTTAAAAAATGTCAAATTCTCACTTAATGTCAAACCACAATAAAATTTGGTCTAAATTTTAAGGTTTTTATGCTTAATCATTTAGCTAACCATCATATATTCTTGTTTCATGATTCAATCTAACATTTGGACCTTGTATTGCAAAGTTTTAAAGGATCATGGAGCATGCAAATGAAAGAAAAATCATTATCACATGATTGTAACAAGATTTTTTAAACACTTTGGGAGTTTTGTAGTGCATATGACCTTTGTTCTAGCGCATATGAAATTTATATAATTTGTTGTCTAGATTTGACACAACCACGGCTAGTGGTTTTATTTTTATTTTTTATTAAAATGAACCAATCCTAGGGTAGCCATTTGGATTAAAATAAATCAATCCTAAGATAGACACTTAAATATGGAATTAACCAATCCTAGGATACTCATCAAACATTATTTTATCTTGGTTAAAATGAATCCCATGCTTGTTGAGAAGCAACATCGTCAATTAGTTAAAAAAATTATCATTTGGGATTTAAAACTGAACAAATTGCTTGTTGTGATTGTTGGGTAATAGGTTTATGCTCTCCCCTTAACTGGGTGATCAGAATGCCAGACTTACCTTTTCATTTTATGCACTTTATGTTGTATTTCATCCCTTAGAAGGTTTTCTCTTGTGGGAAAAATTACTCACCCAAGAGGAATGACCTAAGTGGAAACACCTAAAGCGAAGGTTTCCAACCCACTCTAATCAAAAGTGAATTTTGGAGAAACCCATATTCAACGAAAGTGTGCAAGATAACCATCTCCAAAATATTTATTCTAAAGATTGGGAGGTCTCCTGAGGGAGTTTATCTATTTTCATGCCAAATGGATATTCTTACTACAAAATTTAGTGTAGAAGCCAACCATGTCAGTTTTTGAGCATCCTAATAATCGCAGTGCAAAGGGAGAGAAGAATTTTCCCCCAAGACACTCACCATATTTTTTTCATGGATTGTTTTCTCAAGGGATCGAGAAATCTAATCTTGAGTATGCACTTGGAAAAGACAAAAATATGGGTGCCCTCCAGGGGGTGACATGGATGTGTAAGTCGACGCAATTCTAAGATGTGGACTATGATTGTTATGATGACCCTTTGACCATTAAGAGTGAGTCTACTTGAAGTGTCTTCTTGTTCAAATACTAGTGAAAATAAAAAAGGGTCATGCTCTATCCTTGAACATACACTCAATGTTTTAGGTTCTATGTCTTTAAAAATAATTGTCTTCCTATTGCATGTTGTTTTTTCAAAAAATTAATTCAGATAAGATCATCCAAAAAACACAAGAATTTCACAAATCAAACCATGAAATTTATGTTAAGGAATTGGAAATCAACAATAGAGAAAAACTTGGAAACATTAGGCTTTTGCAAAATCCTCATTTTATCAAACTAAGATCAAAACATCATAAAGTGCATCATCACATCCATTAATTCCCATAACAGGATCATCATCCTTCAATCCAGGGAATCACAAACTAAAAATTAGAAATTCCTTAGTCATATCAATAGATCCATCATTCTATTTTGATTAAGGTATCCAACAAATTGCACTCCCATTTGTGATCAAAGTTAGTAAAAATTTGGTATAAGCTTATGCCTGTTGTCACAAGGTCCCAAAAACACAAAGAAGAAGACGAACGAAGAGATCCACTTTACAACATGGGTGATAGGGAAGAAAATCCTTTTCATAGGTTTCATACTGGGAATAGTTCAAATGATGGAATAATCGATGAAATGATTCAAGAAGCTGAACAGGGTCCACAATTTCACATAATTTTGGACAAGATCTTAGAGAAAAATAAAGAAGGATACTTTCTTTTATTGGCAAACCAAGGTTCCAAATTACCCTTTGACTACAATATGGAGAAAATTAAAGAGGATCCTAAAAAGAACGAAACTTCCTTAAATGATCTTAGTACTCTTACCCAACAAATAAGAGCACTACAAGGGAAAATCAAGGAAATACAAGGGGGTACATCTAAAAATTTCTTTGACGGAAATATGAATGTGATCTCTTCTCCTCCAAAAACAACATCATCCAAATTCAATGTTTTTGAATTTTTGCAAAGGTTAAATGAGAAGCCCAAATCTAAGCCATCAAAATCCTGTCATGTCATGAATTTATCTTCATCCCCCATAATCCAAAATAAACCTCATGGTTCGTCCACCCAAGTTAATGATCCCATTCAATCACCTTCTTCTATCATATCCTCTACATCTAACGATTCATTTCAATTTACACATCTCGATCAAAACATTATTTCCACTCCATCCCATGATACAAAAATTCTACAAACCCTTCCAATCTTTTATGAAGACCTCATCTCACAAGAACCTTATGATGATCCCCTCCTTTCATTATTCACCCATTATAATCCCCTTCCATCTCAAGAACAAAATATTCTTCTAAGTTCTTCGTCCACCTCATTCAATGAATCCATACTCTCTTATGATTCCATCACATCCCAAGAGCAGAAAAATTCTTCCATCCTATCCAAATATTCCCTTCCATTTGATGATCAAGCTACTCCATCTTCTTCATCTAATGATTATTTTCTTAGTCAAGATCAAAGTATCCCATCTTCCTCATGTCAAGGGCTTATCACACCTCTTCAATCTATTCATGAACCTCACACCTATAAATTGGGATCCTCCACCTTTATCCACTGCAATTTACTTCCAACACCTATCCTTTCATCCATATCATATCCTCCTCAAAATGAATTTGCATCTTGTTTCACAAACAATGCATATCCCATGGGTAAACGAATGTGATAAATTATGAACTACAAAGGCAAAGGCTTAGGCCTTCATGAACATGGTATCCTAGAACCCATTTTTGTCCAAGCACATCCATATTCTCACAGCCTTGGTTATATACCTCATTCTCAACCTAGGTATCCTAGTTCATAAAACTCTCCATCTATCCTAGGTCCTTATCCTAGTTCATCAAACACTCCATCTATCCTAGGTCCTTATCCTAGTTCATCAAATCTTCCATATATCCTTGGTCCTTATCATCCCAACCCTAGCTCATCAACCCTTGCATCCATATTATGGTCCCACATTTCTCCATCTCCTATTCTTTAAGAACAACAAAGGCACACATCCTTGATCCACTTTCAAAATTCCTCCTACATTAACTCATCCATCATACCTCTATATCATTCATCTCAATACACTCCTCCCATGGCTATTGGAAGCAATTTTGGGTGCCAAATGTCAAAAGCTTCAATATAAAAATCCACATGTATCAAAGGATCAACATGTCTCCTCGAAGAGTCATGCAAAAATAAAAGAAAATTTGATCCTAAAAATCAAAAGAAAATTTTGAAAGGCCACAAAGGCCCATCAAGTCAAAAGAAAAATTTCAAAGACCGCAAAGGTCCATAAATCAAAGAGAAAAATCTCAAAAGCCACAAAGGCCCATAAAGAAAATATCAAAATCAAAATTCATGTGGATTCCTAAAAGTCTCATAGAAGCAAATAAAATCAAAATTGGCATCCAAATTTGCTAATCCAAAAGCTTCTCCCCAACTCCCATCTAAAAACATATCACCTTCCAAATCCACTTTTCCTCCATCACTCCACCACCCTTCAAGGTGTGTGCCAATGTTAATATTTCCATCCTTTCCATCTATCTATCACCAATCCTTCCAACCTCCTATCCATTATCCAACATCCAATCCCCATTCTCCTCCTTTAATTCAAAGATTTGCATAAGGTCTTAGCTTCTACTATCATGCCAACATTTATAAGTTTATTTCCCATTCCCATGGTCTATTAGAGCACATATTTGAGGGATAGTAGTCATGAAACTTGATGCTTAAACCCTTCCTCCATATCCCTATCATTCAAATATTATCTTTCATATCCATCTCCCTATACCTTTGATCTTGAAAAGGTTAAGGATCTTCTTGAAAATCATTCATCTTATCCTATTCACTTCATCCAAATCTTCCATACCATATCCTTCGTCATACATCTTATCTTTTATTGTGGGGCATCTTGTTTCTTCAATTGGTCATCCCATTCCATCTTAAATGTCCTTGAAAAATCCCAAAAAAATAGAAAACATCAAAATCCAAAAAAAAATAGAAAACATCAAAATCCAAAAAAATAAAAACATCAAAATCCAAAAAAATCAGAAAACATCAAAATAAAAAAAAAAATCAAAATATTTCCAAAATCCAAAAAAAAATCAATAAAATGGTTGTGTCTCGTCCTAGATTGGGGGAAAAATCTTGAACTCACTGGGGGCAACTTGTTTTGAGCTTAAATCAACAGACAAGCAACAACAAGACAACCTAGTCAAAACATCAATCATAATAAACATCAAGTTGAACATCAATTGCAATCAATCAAACAACCGACCATCCAAATCAACATCAAAAAAAAAAAAAATCAACCCTCATTGGATGATCTCTTCTAAATCATGGTTTGATCACTTTAACACGTATGTTCTTTTGTTTTATTTTGATTGTTGTTATCATTTCTCTAGAGTACCTCGATGATGTCTGGAACTAGAGGGGCTAGGAAGGGGAATGATATTTTCTTTGTCTTCTCTCTGTGAGTTAATCAATATTACTGTGCAAAATTTTGTGGGACATGCACTACAAAGTATCATTGATGACATTCTGAATTTGCATAGGAAAATTATTAATTCTTGTATGTTTACACAAGTGATACTCAAGTCATCTCGGTCTCATTATACCTAGATGTTTGTAATATCTTGCATTATCAAATATCAACGAAATTTTTATGGAAGTTGTACTCAGGTCATCATGGTCTAATTATACCATCGATGTTTGTACTAACTTTCAACATTTTAATAAGCTCAATGATGATAAACAAGCATAAGATAGCTCTCAAAATGACAACGGTGTGTAGTTCATTTTGCATAGTTAAAATTTGCATGGTTAATATAGATGAAATCCATATTATTTTGTGCATGAGAATTATCATATCCATCACATCTCATATGTATTATCTCAATCAATCCATCCAATCATTTCTTCCAATCTCATCTCAATCAATTCATCCAATCCTTTCTTCATATCTCATCTAATCAATCCATTCAATCTAGCACAAATCATTTAATCATACCTTTGGTCTTGTTCCTAGCCTTACTACAAGCCTTGATCATTATCATCATCATCAGGATGTATCCTTCCCTATCCTTGTGTTGTTTCAGGATGTATCCTTCCCTATCCTTGTGTTGTTTCAGGATGTATCCTTCCCTATCCTTGTGTTGTTTCGGGATGTATCCTTCCCTTATCATTAACACTCTCATCATCATCATTGGGATGTATCCTTCCCTATCCTTGTGTTGTTTTGGGATGTATCCTTCCCTTATCAACAACACTGTCATCATCATCATCAATCCATATTGTCTTGTAGTTTGACTGGGGCAACATCATACTTATTTTTTAATCCATTTGTGTTTTATTTCTTCTCATTTCTCAATCTCCTATCGCTTATCATCCTCTCTTGTCCATCATTTTGCATCATCTTCCTCATCTTTCCTTTCATCTAGTCAATCCATCATCTCAATCCAATCATTTAATCATTCAACCAATCAATCGTCTTCATCAAATTCTTGTATCAATCCTCTTCTATCAAATCGATCAAATCAATCAAATCACTCTTACTATTTGTTTTTCATCAATCATGAAAGAAAATTTATCTTACTATTTTTTTTTATCAATCATGAAAACAAATTTTTCAATCTATCATATCATTCTTATTAGTCATAATCAATCAATCATCACAAATTCACTATCACATGCTGAATCAATCGAAAATCATCATCATCATCATCATCATTTCATATCAATCTTTCAATAGTGGTTTTCATCAAATCATCTTTATCAGTCGATGAATTGGATAGCAAATCAATTAAAATTTCCAAAAATCATCTTTATCCAATTCATCACCCAAGGGGGCATATAGCATCATCAGTCAATTTTTCAAAGTCAGGGGCAAATTTTCGTTATCTGAAAAATTTTTTTGAAGCAATGCGTAAAAAACATCACTTCAAAGAGGGGCAAAATGTACACATCTAAAAATGGTCACATCATATTAGCCTGGTAAATTAATTAAATATGCATTATTTAATTAATCTTCTTGATTCAACTACATTTAAATAAATTTAATAATTTATTTATAAATGTTCACCTTTTCTATAAATCATTCACTATTATCATTTTCTCATGTCTTCTTAATTAATTAAATAAGCATCATTATTTATTTTAATTAATTATCACATTACTTTATTATATAAAGTAAATACATTTCTTCAAATATCAAAACCCATAACCATACACTTAATTAAATATTTCATATTTAATTAAGAAAGCTTCTAAAATATTCTTGAAACATATAGTTAAATATTTATATTTAATTGGAAGCTTACATTTGCACATGTCACAAGAAATTAAATAATATTATTATTTAATTGAGCAATTATCTTCAATAAACAAAATTGCTTCATTAAACTGTAAATGACAAATGGAAATTTGTCTCCATTTTTGAATGAGGAGGTTTTGTGTGTTGAAAACACAATCCATCTTTTTCTCTCCAGCAACTATATTCTCGTTAACCTCTCCATCTCTAACCATCCATTCTTCCAAGCTAAATCTCAACCATTGAAGCTTTCCAGCAAAGCTTTTTCCTTTTGAAAATTTATAAATACAACCTCTTGGCTCTTCCAAAATATAGATTTTAGTTGCATTGTAAGAGCATTATAGTGAAATATCTCCAACAATCAAGCACAATAAACTAGTTTCAATTCATAGCTTAATCATGTTCATTAGTTGCACAATAGTTGTATCATCTTACAATCATTTAGCATAGGAGTTTAGGTTTCTTAGCTTGCATAATACTCATTCTTGGAGTGGTCATTCTACTGAGTTGTTGCATACACCAATTGAGAGCCAACAACTTACAACAGATCCTTGGAGATAGAGGACAATGGGACATAACATAAAGTACATAAAATGAAAAGGTAAGTCTGGCGTTCTGATCACCCAATTAAGGGGAGATCATAAAACTATTACCCAACAATCACAACAAGCAATTTGTTTAGTTTTAAATCCCAAATGATATTTTTTTTGAACTAAGTGAAGATGTTGCTTCACAACAAGCATGGGATTCATTTTAACCAAGATAAAATAATGTTTGGTGACTATCCTAGGATTGGTTAATTCCAAATTTAAGTGTCTATCCTAGGATTGATTCATTTTAATCCAAATGGCTACCCTAGGATTGGTTCATTTTAATCTAGAAAAAAGAAATAAAACCACTAGTCACAGTCGCGTCAGATCCAGACAAAAAATTATACAAATGTCATATGCGCTAGAACAAAGGTCATATGCACTACAAAACTCCCAAAGTATTTAAAAACACTTGTTACAATCATGTGATAATGTTTTTTCTTTCATTTGCATGCTCCATGATCCTTTAAAACTCTGCAATACAAGCTCCAAATGTTAGATTGAATCATGAAACAAGAAGATATGATGGTTAGCTAAATGATTAAGCATTAAAACCTTAAAATTTAGACCAAATTTTATTGTGGTTTGACATTAAGTGAGAATTTGAAAATTTTAACTCTATCAAAGTTGATAAACACCTACACCATTAGATAGCTTATGAAGTTCTACCCCATTTCAAAAAATAAAAACTTCAAAAAAGACCAAAATATGACCAAGATATGGCCAATTTTAGATTGACTATAAAAAAAGAAAGCGGACAGCATATGCACTAAAATAGGCCTCGTATGCACTAAACTGTCCATGTATGCGCTAAAAGAACACATGAATGCACTAAAACAAAGTAGTTATTCACCAAAATAAGCCTCGTATGCACTAAACTTTCCATGTATGCACTAAAAGAACTGGTAAATACGCTAAAACATATGGTAGATGTGTTGAATCAGTCCTCATATGCGCTAAACTTTACCAGGGATATGGTAGAGGGTTATGCCCCACTTATTTGTGTCATCCTCATCTTATGCCTTGCAGTCAACATATGGTCTCCAAATGACTGTATCCATGTCATCTAAGACACATCACCAATACTCTAGCTTGCCCAACATAGGCTAAACAAGGGGACTTGTATATGCATACACATATGGATGGTTGAGTGGGCGATATCTCCATACAATAGGGAGGGTAATGGTGATGTACTCCCATGCCCAAATCTATAGCAATGTAACTCTGGAAGATATACTCTTCCCATCTATATATACCACCTGATGAAGATCGTGGTATAGATGGGCAAGCATGCAAGATGCCCATGCATATCTAGTCTGATGAAGGATCGTTTCCTCCAATATCCGACCTCAACCTACTAATAGCCCCTTTGACCTACGATCAAGACAAAGGAAGCCACCAATGAAACTTGTCAATACTGATGGAAATGGGGCATAACCCTCTACCATATCTCTCCAAGCAATCTTATAACCACTAGCATGTGGATCCTAGAAGACTCGTCATAAAGAATCTATACCTCCAATCTCCTTGTGATCATAAATCAAAAGTGTGCCAACCACAGGGATGCCTAAAATCCTGTACATGTCCTCTAGTGTAACAGTGATCTCTCTAGTCAGAAAATGAAAAGTATTATGCTCACTATGCCATATCTCAGCTAACATAGTCAACAATGCCCTATTGACCCTATACTGAGGGATCCCGAGGAGGGAACCCAACCCACATCTAACAATGAGCCTAATCTCTAGCTAGGTAAATATGGGAATCATCTCCCCATGTACGAGGGAACCTCTCTCTGATCTGGAGGATTTTAAAATCCTCCTATAATATCAATTTAGCAATCAAATCATATAATCATATCAAGTAGGAAAATCTATCATTACTATTTTTTTTCATCAAGCATGGAAACAAATTTAGTAGCCAATCGGATCAAAATCAACATCTATACTATTTGTTTTTCAATTCAGAAAGAAAATTTATCATAATCAACATCTTACTATTTGTTTTCAAGCACGAAGACAAATTATTAGATCATCACTAAAATCAAGTTAATCTATTCTTGATGCTACTCAAAATCATCAAATCAGTTGTCTAATACAACATCAATCATTAAGCAAACATCAAATCAATCTCAAAATTTCAAATTTAGCAAAAATTCATGGATGCGCTAAAATAGTATTTCAATGTGCTAAACCAATCAATGCGCTACTTTATTCATGGATGTGCTAAAATAGAGGACTAAAGCGCTAAACTATGAATGCGCTATTCTATCAAGGGTATGTGCTAAATTATCTAGCCTATGCACTAATCGAGAAACATATGCACGCGGTCTTCACCTATGCACAAATCTATCTATCATATGTGCTATTCTAGTCTATGCACTAAAATTCTCATCTATATGCAAGTCTATTTCATCGATGCACTAATCTATTACTTGCATGGGATAAATCAAAAACCTATGCATTAAAACATAATTTTGAAAAATTAAAAAATTGAAAATTCATGTAAAATTCAAAAAAAAAAATCTAAGGAGGATCGTGCAATCTTACCAGAGGTCCATAAGATTCTGGTCTTTGATGACGGCAGGCTCGCTCAAATCGGTGGTGCTCGTAGTGGATCGGCATCTCAAAATTCTCTCAGAGCTTTGAAAATCACAAAAGGCTATTGTTCAAATGACAATGACCTTTTGCTTTTTCCACCTTTTAAGGGGGTAAATAAGGCAAGGTTATTTATATTTTTACCAGACAAAGCACTATTTTGGGAGATAAATCAATGAATCTCCTTTAAAATTATTTTAAATCTTCGAATCATCATCAGTATCATTCATCAACATGATTTATCTCCCAAGGGGGCATATAGCATCATTAGTCAATTTTTCAAAGTCAGGGTTAATTTTTGAAATCTGAATTTTTCTTTGAAGCAATGCGTAAAACACATCACTTCAAAGAGGGAAAAAATGTATACATCTAAAAATGTTCATTGCAAAACCTGTTAATTAATTAAATATGGATTATTTAATTAATATTCTAAAAGTCATCTACATATAAATAAATTTAATTATTTATTTATATTGTTCATTTTTCTAATTCTTCTAGCTTAATTAAATAAATAAGTTCTATTTAATTATTATTATCTTCCTCTTAATTAAATTAAATAAATTTCATAATTTATTTTAATTATCATATCATTCTAAGTTTGAATGTTTAAATTCAAATAATGGAATATTCCTCCAAACACTTTCTTCATCTCACATTCAAATTAAATATTATAAATATTTGATTTAACACTTTTTCCTTCACCTCTCACATGATTAAATATTGTAAATATTTAATTACACACCATTTTCATCCCTCACATAATTAAATATTAATTATTTAATTATGGAAGCTTCTAAAATCCATGTCACATGTAATTAAATAAATTTATTTATTTAATTAGGAATTTATCCTCAACTTTCAACCAACTTTCATAAATGAAATGACAAATGGCAATTTGTCTCCATTTTTTAATGAGGATGGTTTTGTGGGTTGAAAAAATTCTTCCATTATTCTCTCAACCTTCCACCTTTGTCTCAACCTCAAGAATCTCTCACCGTTCATCTTGACAGGTTCGAATTTGATTGTTGATCTTTGCCAACTAGATTCTTGCCTCCAAAAATCTATAAATACAACCCTTTAGTGAGTAGATTTCATCCTAGATTTTGTGAATTTAGCGCATTTACTATAGTTGCATTTGAATCAGCATTTTAGCAATCCTTTAAAGCATAGCATTTCAAGTTCATAGCATCTTAGTTTTCAATTTCATAGCTTAAATCATTTAGCAAATAGACATGCATTTTGCATAAACTCATTCTCCAAAGTTGTCATTCTGCCAAAGTTGTTGCATACACCAATTGAGAGCCAACAACTTACAATAGATCCTTGGAGATAGAGGAAAATGGAATGCTTTTGAAGGAGATGTTGTTTAGATTTTGTTTTACTTTTAATTAGTTTTCTTTGATTTAATTTTTCATTGGTGTGTTAGTTTAACTTATTTGTTGTTCCACATATTCTCACACATACTACTTATCATGATTAATTAACTATTCTATCTTCAATCCAATTAACTGAAATTTAATACTAAGCTTAAATAGAAAATATTCTATTTTATCAATCATAGTGATGGAATGAAGATCATAGCAATACAATTCCAAATTCAAGATCTATTCTAGCATCATACTCATAAAATAATTTTGATTAGAAACAAGAATAAAGATGAACTAATAACTAATAGGATCACCTTCCTTCAGTAGAGTGGGCCCTACTCTACCTTTGGAGGGATCTAACACAAAATTGATCAACTTATTTTCTTTATTCCATCGAATTGGCCGAAAGAGGGGTGAAGTACAAAATGTTTCAACTAGGAATTGAAAAACGAAATCTACTCGCTACTTAATCTTGAGACTAGATACATATATCCTTCTCTTATTTGAAAATAGGGAAAAGTAGGAAATCTAATCAATTCTAGATTACTAAAGATATTTTGGAGCGCTTGAATAAAAATCATGGGGATCTTTGTGGTTATCTTTAGTTAACATTGAACAAAACTATAGAGGTGGATTGTATGTTGTGTAGAATAGTTGTTTGGCTGACAAGTAAGTTGATCAAGACTGTTGAGTCATGAAAGGTAGGCCGTTAGTTTCATTTTGAATAACAAAATGGTTAGAAATTCTTCTTATCCATAAATACTCTTCTAATCATGAGTTAAAAATTCATAACAACAAAACAATCACACATTAAATACCATTTAATTATGCATTCAAAGAGAATAAGTAATTATATAAAAGTATTCATATTCTAAGTCTTCATGCATAATTAAGTCCATAAATGAAGCATATAAAAGATAATATTATATATTTTTAAGCCAAACATAAATTATCAAGTGTTAAACTTAGTAAATTTATGAGGTCTTTGTAAGGACTCATCAATATGTGTGTGTAGTCATTTGTTAGTGTTAGTGTAGGTTTGGCCGACCTAGGTGCTAGAGCTAATTATAGAGCTAATTATAGAGATTGTTTGTAGATTGTAGAAGTCTGGTGAAGTTTTTTAGTGTGGATCTGGGTCCTAGTTAACCCTTGGTGTGGTCTAACTTCACTTCTTTGCATTGTGGAAGTGTTTGTGCCAACCTATTAAGTGGTTTCATGTTTAAGGTGCATACATTTCATTATGGTAGACATGGAGAAGATTTCTGAGATTGTGAAGGATATATAAGCAAGCCTAATTGTTGGAGATGGTATGGATTTATGATCTGAGTGTGAGCTTAAATTCCTATGAATTTGGATGTAGTGAGTAGAATTTTTCTATATTTTCAATGTTCCTCAGGTTGTTGGAGGCAATGAGCCAAAGGTTGTGGATGGTGTAGAATTATAGTGATGGATTTTCCCTATTTCTCTAAGATATTGAATCTCTCTATAATAGTCTTCCTCTATTCTTCTTTCTTTCTGGTAGTGAGCTCTTGGAAGTGAGCCACCTAGTAGTGAGCCTTTCTTCTTTTCTAGGCAATGAGCCCTTGGTAGTGAGCCTAATTGTATTCAGTATTTTTATTCATATATATATGAGCTAATCCTCACTATGGTTTTTCCATGCTTAGGGTTTTCCACATAAATCTAGTGTTCTATTGTGTTTGATTGTAATTGTATTATTGTTTCATATGCTTACATTCTACTAATTCTTAATGAGGGTTTAAATGTCGATACAAGTTTGAAAGTTAGTGAGGGATTGAATGTTTTGGTGTACAACTTATTCACCCCCCTCATAGTTCTCCTATGTGTCTAACAATTGGTATCGAAGTTGTGTTTTCTTGGAAGAGGCTTAACTGCTTGAGTTTGATCTAGATTGCATAGAGGAAGGGTGTCAAAGCTCCTATGTTTGGTGGAATGAATTATGCTTACTGGAAATCTAAGATGGAAGCCTTTCTTGTCTCTTTAGAGTTTGGAGTCTGGAATTCAGTTGAAACTAGATATATTATGCTTACTAATGGTGCGATAAGAGATGATGAGTTCAAAAAAAGTGAGAATAAATGACAAAGAAAGGAATGTTATCTTCAGTGGTCTTTCTAATTTTGAACTTGGAAAGGTGGTAAGACTCAAAACCACTAAAGAGGTTTGGGTGAAGTTGCAGAGCATTTATGAAGGAGATAATAAGGTCAAGCAAACAAAGATGTGGAATTTCAATGCCAAATTTAAAAACCTAAGGATGTCAGAAGATGAAGGAATTACAATCTACATGCTTAGATTTGATGAAGATTTTAATGCCATCAATGGTCTTTGTGGTAAGCTGGAAGAAAGAAAAGTTGTAAAAAAGGTATTGAGAAGTCTTCATAAAACTTATTTCTAAAGTTTTTACTATTGAGGAAGCCTATAATTTAGATCAATACTCTAGAGATCAGATGTTTGGTGCTTTAATTTCTTATGAATTGATAGATTTTATTCAAGATTCTATAAATAAATAAACTGCCATTGAAGTCAGAAAGGTAGAGAAGGATGATGAATCAGATCTTGTTGATCTTCATGAAGTGAAATAAAATTTTGTAAGGAGATTGAAAAGGGGCATAGGAAAATATAGAGGTAAGTTACTTTTTAATTGTTTCAATTGTGGAAAGATAGGTCATTATGCTTTCAAATTTCTAATCAAAGTTGTAAATGACAAACATAAAGATCATATAGATAAATATATCAATAAGAGTTATTATGTCAAAAATGATGAGCATTTATCTGATGATGAGAAACCAAACTATCATGATTATGACAATGATGAATGCTTGTTAATGGCTCTAAATTTTGGAATTAATTCTACTAATCTTGAAATATGTGTAAATGAAAGTACTTCAGAAATATGTCACAATATTGAAGTAACTATGTTGACTACTTTTCATGCAATCAAGGAGAGAAATTACTGGATAATTGATAGTGGATGCTCAAATCATATGACAAGTGATAAGAGTAATTTTTTAAAACTCCAAAAGTATGATCATGGTCTTGTTAAGTTTGGTGATGATACATCTGCTAAGATCTATGGAAAAGGCTCAGTTAGTTTTGATGGAAAGAATAAAATATATGATGCTCTTTATGTCAAGGGTCTCCGACATAATATTTTTAGTGTAGGAAAAATGTGCAACATGTTTCAAGATTATGGTTGTGAAATTAGAGAAGGAAGATCCAAAACTTTGGTTGTTGTAAGAATAAGGATAGAAGGAAATTTGTATCAACTCAAAGGTGGTGATGTTAAGTTCTTTATGTATCAAATCAATGAAATCTAGCTATAGTATAGAAGAATGGGTCATATTAACTTTTATTGCATGACGAAGATCAGTTCTACTAATGGTGAGTGAGATCTACCAAAGATCACAAAACTTATCAATACAATTTGCAAAGAATGTCAGTTTGGAAAGCAAACAAAGAAGAGGTTCAAGACTAAAGAATACTCTATTGCATATCCTTTAGAGTTGGTGCATACCAATCTATATAGACCTACCAAAATAATAATGTCTGAAGGTGATAAGTATTTCATGTTATTAATAGATGTTTATTCTAGAATGACTTGGGTGGCATTTCTCAAAGAAAATTAGAATCTCTAGATAATTTTAAATCTTTTAAATTTATGGTTGAGAATGAAATAAATCTGAAAATAAAGTTCTTGAGGTCTGACAAAGGTGGTGATTTTACCTCTAATTAATTTAATAATTTTTGTCAAGATCATGGGATAAAGAGACAATTATCAGCTCCTAGGACTCCTTGGCAGAATGGAGTTGTGGAAAGGAAGAATAAGATAGTTCAAGAAGTAGCAAGAGACATTATGAAGGAATAAATTCTATCAAAAGTCTACTAGAAACAAAAAATCATATTACAATATACTTACTTAATAGAGGGTAAGAAACAACGAATAGTTCAAAGACTACTTATAAGTTATGGTATGGAAAACATCCTATTGTGAAATATTTTAGAGTATTTGGAAGCAAGTGTTATATTAGGAGAGATGAAGTAAACTTAGGAATTTTTGATGCAAGATCTAATGAAGGAATATTCCTTGGATACTCTACAAAGAGAAAGGCATACATATGCTATAACAAAAGGTTGAAGATGATTGTTGAGATTGAATATGTCAAATTGGATGAAGAACCACATTAGAGTTGTTTATTGATAGAAGGATATGAATTTGATGAACCCTCTTGCACTAAAGAAGAAAAGGATGAGGAGAAGGGAAAAGAGATGAAATTTGAAGAGGAAGAAGCTCTAGAAAATATCCCTAAGACTCCTAAGTATGTGTAGAAGAATCATTTTGAATATCAAATCATTAGAGATATGAGAAAAGGTGTGTTGACAAGGAGAAACGATGTTATGATAGAGGAATAGGTAAAATTTTGTTTACTTTCAGAAGTAAAACCTAAAATAGCAATTGAAGCATGCAAGGATGAGAACTGGATCAAAGCTATGGAAGAAGAGTTGAGATAGATTGAGAAGAATCAAACTTGGGATTTGGTCCCAAAACCAACAAACAAGAATGTGATAGGAACTAAATGGATTTTCAGGAATAAATTGAATGAGGATGGAAAGGTTGTTAGAAATAAGGCTAGAATTGTGTGTAAGGGCTACTCACAAGTGGAAGGAATAGATTTTTAAGATACTCTTTCTCCAATGGAAAGAATGGAAGCCATTAGAATATTTTTGGATTTTGTAGCACATAAATACTTCAAGGTGTATCAAATGGATGTCAAGTCTGCATTCTTGAATGGTAAGTTAAAAGAAGATGTGTACATTGAACAACTAGAAGGTTTTTAGTTATTAGATGATGATAATATGGTCTATAGATTGAAGAAAGTATTGTATGGACTCAAATAATCTCCTAGAGCTTGGTATGCAAGATCGAATAGATACTTGTTACAAAAAGTATTTAAAAAGTGTACTATAGATAGTAATACTTACTTCAAGGTTGAGGGAGCTCAAATCCTGATTGTGGTTGTGTATATTGATGACATAATATTTGGAGGGAATTAAGGTATATGTAAGAATTTTGTAGAAGAGATGCAAAAATACTTTGAGATTTCAATGATTATGGAGATGAATTTATTCCATGGGCTACAAATCAGTCAATAAAAAGTTATTTTATTTTCACATTCAAAGTATGTTAAGGAAATGTTGAAGATGTTTGGAATAGAGGATTATAAACTAGTGTGTACTCTGATGGTTATTGGTTGCAAGTTGAGAAAAAAATGATAAATCTCCTAAGATTGGAGCAAGTATAGATCAATGATTAGTGGATTGCTATATCTAATTGTTACTAGACCAAATATCATGCATGTAGTATGTCTTGTGGAAATATTTCAAGAAGATCCCAAAGAATCACATGTTGCAGTAGTCAAAGGAATATTCAGATACTTAAAGGGCACTTTGGACTTTGGTCTATGGTATCCTAATGATATTGACTTCTCTTTGAGTGCATATAAAGATGAAAATTGGGCAGGTTGTGAAAATGATATAAGTACAAGTGGAGTTGCTTTCTCTCTTGGAAGTAGATTGGTGTCCTAGTTGAGTAAGAAGCAAGATTCAATGTTATTTCTATTGCAAGGTATAATATATTGTAGCAACATCATATTGCACAAATGTGTTATGGATGAAGAAAAAATTAAAGAATATTAGGGTTTCATATGATGAACTTATTTCTATCTTGTGTGATAATACAAGTGCTATCAATATTTCAAAAAACATAGTAATGTATTCAAGGAAAAATCATATCTCTATATGTTATCGCTTTCTAAGAGATAAATTTATAGAGAATGAGGTGAAGATGGAGTATGTTACTATAAAGGATCAAGTTGTGGATATTTTCACAAAGTCACTTCCAAAATATACATTTGAGTATCTTTGACAGAAGTTAGGGGTTACTGCTCCTCCTTCATTCAATTAAATGCATAATATTGTGCATCTATCTGGGGAGAATTTCAAGATACATTCTTAGTCCTAGACTAATGAAAGCTAACTCTCAAGAGGAGTAGGTAGTGGTGTGTTTTAATTGGTGTAGTTAGGGGGAGTATATCTTGTGCCCCTAAGGGGGAGAGAGCAGTAGAGAGAAAGTTGTGGAGAGAGTACAAAAGTAAGTATGAGAGAGATTTGCTTGTTGGTGTTTCCTAAAGTGAAGTATGTAGATGTTGTCATTTTCCATTGATGTCAAAGCGGGGGAGATAAAGTCTAGAAAACATGGGGAGAGATATATGGGGAGAGATACATAGGGAGAGATAAAGTTTGAAAGCATGGAGAGAGAATGAAGCTTGAGAAAGTATTAGAAGTGTAAGGAATGTCCTAGTTATGGGGAGATATATGTGAGTGTTAGAGTTACAGAGTTGCTTCTACTAATTGATTGTTTATTATATTTGGTGTTTCCATCAATGAAAAAGGGGGTTGTTAGAGATTTTTTTTTTCATTAGTGTTGTCATTGATACCAACCCCTAGTGTGTGGAGATTATTGGAGTTGTTGAAGAGTGTTGCATAAGAAAGATTTATGGTTCAACCCCTAGTGTGGGCATGTTTTGGTTTGATGGTACATTAATGTCAACCTCAAATATAGTTACGAAGATTGTTGTTGTGTTGTCATTGGTGGTAGAAGTGAGTGTGTTATATTATGTTGCCATTAGTGTTGTTAATGATGCCAAACTCTAGTGTGGTGTTGAGTAGGTATTGTAGATGGGAGATTGTTGGTGTTAAAAATTTTGTAGATATGTTGAGAAGGTGTTTGTAGTGCTGTTGATGCAACTAGTTCACTTGGTTTCTAAGTGCTTTTGAGAAAATATGAATAAAAGAGTGTGCAGTGTGATAGAGGCGTGTTCGGTGTTGTGCTTCACATTTCTTCATGGTTGAAGATATTATTGTGCATTTTGGATATGATGATCAAAGTTTCTCAAAGGTTCTATATCCATAATTTTAGGTTCTAGATTATGTGGTAGTGGAAATGGTGTTTGACAATGTATCTATTTATGTAGAAGGGTGTCTGGGATAAATGAGATTGCTCTGCATTTCTCTGCATTTTGGATGCATGTCTTGTTGATTTGGGAACATGATAATATTTTCTATATCTACATTCCCTTGAAGTCTCTAGTGTTCGATTATTTCACAAGTATAGATTCATAAGTTGTGTTCTATGGAAATATGTTTGGTTGCACAAAATGAAGTGTTCTTAGTTGTAGGTGGTTGTGGTAGTGTTGCAAAATATTTTTATGATACTTGAATATTATAGGATGTTGTGTGGATGTATTGAAGTGTTTCTTTTTAATTTGAATTATGTTTTCAAACCTAGAGAGGCATGTTTGTGTGGTTTCTTGTTAGTGTTAGTGTAGGTTTGGCCAACCTAGGTACTAACACTAATTACAGATATTTTTTGTTGATTCTAGAACCATGGTGAAGCATGTTGGTGTATATTTGGGTCCTATTTAACCTTTGGTTTGGTCTTCCTTCACTTCTTTCCACCATGAAATTTTTTGGTGCTAACCTATTTAGTGGTTGCACATTTGAGGTGCATGTGTTTCATTAGGATCGACATGGAGAAATATTTTGAGGTTGTGGAGGATATATAGGCAAGGTTAATTATTTGGCATGGTGTGTGTGTATGTGTGAAATATGTTAATGTGATCAAGTGTGGTGATCTGAGTGTGAGATTAAATTCCTATGACTCTAGAAGTAGTGAGAAGAAGGTGTCTATATTTTCAATGTTCCTAAAGTTGCTAGAGGCAATGAGCCAAAGTTTGTGAAGGGAGTAGAGTTGCAATGGTAGATTTTTCTTGTTACTTTAAGATAGTGAATCTCTCTGTAATAGTATTCCTCTATTCTTCTTTATTTTGGGTAGTGAGCCCTTGGTAGTAGGCCACTTGATAGTGAGCCTTTCTTCTTTTCTAGGTAGTGATCCTAATTGTATTTGGTGTTTCTATTCATATAAATGTGAGCTAATCCTCACCATGGTTTTTCCCTGCTTAGAGTTTTCCACATAAATCTAGCGTTCTATTGTGTTTGGTTTTGTTTTCATTTTTATTTCATATTTTTAAATTCTACTAATGCTTAATGAGATTTTAAATATTGATAAGGGTTTCAAATTTAATGAGGGATTAAATGTTTTAATGTACAACTGATTCACCCACCCTGTTAGTTGTCATGTGTGTCTAATAGGAAGTATCCAGGTAAGAGAGGGAAGATAGGAAATAAAATAAATCCAAAGCTTACAATATCCCTATCATAATAGAATATAAGGTTCACAGAGTCCCTAATGTTTCTAGGTTCACCTCAAAGGTAATGAAGATAACAAATATAGAGCTGGGGCATATCAACATGGAGGCGTTAAAAGAAGCTACATTTTCCCATGATGTTTCTCCTAGATTTCAGAAGATTGCTAATTCAATATTAATAGCACATGTGGCATCCTTCATAGTGGCAGCTCCATGCCTTAAACTCATACTAGTTGAATCCCAACACTATAAAACTACAAATAGTAAATGTTTTTTTTCTTAATAAAAGGATTTTGGCTGACATAATATTACTATAATAGAGATTTTATAAAATATCATTCAAATGATTGAAAATATAACATCTAACACTAACTTATGTAACTATGCTAGTAGTCCCTACTATCTGATCTTTCAATATTTACATCATGTGGCATAGGAAAAATTCAATTCAAGATGTGTCAACTATCTATATGTTGACAAGTATGTGTACAAAAAACAACTATATAGCCAAAATAAGCTGAAAATATATCAGTTGCAGCCTATATGCTACTATATGTATCCAATATTACCATTGTACGCAAACTATGTGTATCACTATAATATTTCAAATAATACCAACTGATGAACTCTCTCTTTCTCCAATTTTCATGATCTGCAATGCTCGAATGGTGGATTGTGAATTTGTTGTGATGTTCATATCTGGTAAAACTTTGCGAGGCTTGATTTGATGCTCTTGTATTTTCCCCTCTTTAGCTTGAGACTTAGCAGTAACCACAATCTCCTTCTATTTTGACTTAAGATTGTTGTCACTTTCTGCTTGATGACAATGGTGAGAAAGGAGGAAAGACAATGCATGGTATTTTTTTTTAAAGGTTCTTTCCATATCTTCACCAATTTCCCAATGATTCCTTGCAAGTGCTCTATAAAGATGATTGGGAGTGTCATACTCCAATGATAGTTTCATTGCTCTGTAAATGTTTCTGAAACAAACCTTATGATGAAGATAATTTCTTGGGAAGATTCCCCCTATATATGCTTCTCCTTTCTAGAAACTATACTATTGTATGCTTTTGAGCAATGCATTATCCTCCAAGAAGACTTCTTGAACACATGTTTGTACAATTTTCACCATATCTTGATAATTCGTATTCAAATCCAACATATTTGAAATGAAGATTGATAATAAATCCGAGGGAAAAATAAATCTTTGAGCTCATGGGTGCAATATTTCTTCTCCTAGCAGAGCCTTTAAAGATCTATACACTGGTGAATAATCAGTTTTGAAGATATTGGACAATGTGTCTCTTTCTAGACCTTTGGAGAAAGGAAGTTTCCATTCTCAGATTGGAAATGGTGCCCTCTGATTACATGACATGAACTCTATGATATGGTCCTGCAAGTAACTTCTTTTGGCTATGGGAATACTAGGTAAATCCAGTTAGAAACTATTCAGAAGTTCTTTGGAGAGCAATATCAACTATACTGATGCATGTGCCTCTTAACTTGAACATATTTTCACTTGTAAATAGAAAATGATAGTATGTACCAGATGCTTCTCCCTTACCTAGTATTCTCATGAACTATTATTTTAGCTTCAGGAGGTGCATATTATATAAGCTGACAACATTTCACTATTGTGATAGTTTAAACATAATTTACCTTTCTTTTTTATTTTGAACCCTGCTTTAGCTTATCTTTCACGAGTCCAACATGTTTGGATGCCCTTTCTACATCTCCACCTTTGAAAATTACTTAGTACGAAAGAAAATTAATGCTTCCTATTATGTCTCCTTCAACTCCACTTTGCACTTTAGTTGATAGGCTGAGAACTGATTACTTAACACCCAAGAATCCCTCCATTTTCGTTGTTTGTTTTAATTTGAAGAATGAAAACATTTTGAAGGTTTTAATAAGGGTGAAGGCCAAATAGGATTGAAATACTATATAATTGAATGAAATCTGCCACATGCATGATTGACAAATATGAAGGAAGATTTTCTATGTTTCAAGAAACTAGATATTCGAGCGCCACCAAAACTTAAATCCGCCACATGCGTGAGATCATAAATCTTCATTTGAATTGCACCCGTTAGCTGGATCCTACAAAAGGATGACACTTGTTATTCATAAAACATACCTTTTCTTTTCACGACATCATTTGATGAACTTAATGTGACAAGTGCTAGCGTGTGAAATATTTTTATGAATATAATCTTAATCAATAAGCATGCCAGCTTTACATCCATTCTGGAAATTTTACTTACACCAAGATCCATTTTGATTCTAAATCCTATTTTGTACTAAGCTTTGAAGGAGTATGATTCAAAATCCTGAATGAACACATGCTTAAAATTGAAAACATGACCATAAAAAATGAGCTAGCCAAGTTTGTACAAACTAAAATGATGAATACCTTTTAAATTAAAATCTATACCAATGTCAAGCAACTTTGCAAATTGAAAACTTCCTTTACATAACATAGCAATACTTTCTACTTAAGAAAAATGGAGATTACTAAAAGATCATTTGCAACTTTGAATTCCAGGATCCATTTTCTAACAATACTATATTTTAAGCAATAGTTTCTCTAAATATAATATTGTGCAAATCATATGGAAATTTGTCCATATTTCTATCATATGACACTTCCTCTTGTATATGTTCACAAGCAATATTCATTAATTTGTCTGCTACTAAGTTCCCCTCTCTATAAGTATGCTTGATTTGTACTGTACTAATTTTATCTAATAACAACCAAACCTGTTCCATAACATAACTGATTTGCTAGCTTGATATTTTCCTTTCTTTGCATGCATTTACAATAATTAGTGAATCACCCTCAATACCACATTTTCTATTTTCAAATTTTGAGCTAACTTTAACCCATAAAGTAAAGCTTGAGCTTCAACAACGTTATTCATACCTTTTGGTAGTTTGATAGAATTTGCATGAATTAATACACCTTTATGATCTCTAATCACAACTCTCGCCCCTGACAAACCTCGATTCCCTTGGGATGCTCCATCAAAATTTATTTTAAGAAACCCTTCTATAGGTGAAGCCCATTGAATTTTTTTCCTATCCATTTTCGAAGTTGGATTTTTATGTTGACCTCCTTTGAATGGCAAAGTAATTTTCTTTGAGATTTTCATAACTTTTGAATCCCAGTTTGTGAACAATGAATCTACATGCTTTGACCTCAATACATATGAATTTTTTACCTCTACTATCAAAGATTCCAATTTTACCAATGTCTACTCTAAATTCATTTTTTGATTTCTAAATATCCTTCTATTACGTTCCCACCAGATTGTCCATAGAACAATAGATGGGATTATGCTCCAAATACAAGCAAATAGTGCTGATTTATATAAGACTGACCAACTTGAAAAGAAATCCCATACATTTTTTGGCAATGGAGCAAACCGACTTAGTTTAAGTTTGACAAATTCCCAACATTGAGTAGCAAAAGGACAATGGAGAAAAAGGTGATTTATTTCCTCATCCTCATTCCCACACAAAACACACTTAAACTAAGCTACAATTCCAAGTTTGACCAACCTGTCACTGGTAAGAATTCTACTCTTGATTGCTAGCCAAGAAAAACATCCAGCCTTTGGAAGCACTGAAGGATCCCAAAAAAATGATAATGCTCTTTGTGGCCTGCTTTCTTTACCTTGACTCATTATATCCTTATAACCCATCTTTACTGCATAATTCCCATTTTTGGAAGGAACCCAAAGTAATTTATCTCTCCTTTGTGACAAGAAAACTATCCTTTGATCCATATAACTTTTAAATTTGATTTTATGTTCATGTGGACAATTAACTTCCGAAGTATCTTTCCATTTAACCTTCCCAATATAAGCATCTATGTTCTCCACATAGTCACAAACTTTAATTCCCAAACTTACACTGAGATGTGTTTTGACCATAATCAAATCATTTGACGCTTCTAGAGGTGCATGACCTCCCCATGAATCTTCCCAAAAAATTTCCTTCAATCTATCATGTATTTCCCATGTTAAGTATGGTAATATTACATTTCTACAGGAAATCAAGAAATTCCACATAGATGAGCCTGATGGAGGATTTAGAACTGTAAAGATTCTCTCTAGATCCATATTATCTAAGTATTTAGCTTGCATGATTTTACACCATTTGGAATGTGACTTAGCATACATATGCCACACTGGTTTTTCCCCCAATGCCTTATTATGTGCTAAGATGTTATGTATACCAGCTCCTCCTTTAGATTTTTCAGCACTTATATTCTGGAGTGATATAAGATAAATTTTCTTTTTGTTATCTAAGTTTCCCTTCCATAAAAAATATCTTATTATTTTCTCAATTAGTAATATGACAGATTTTGGAGCCTTTAGGACTGCCATTAAATAATTAGGAATGGTAGAAATCACATATTTTATCAATAATATTCTTCCAGATAAAGACAACCATTTCCCCTTCCAAGATGCAATCCTTTTTTGAATACTTTGAATAATAGAGATCCCATGAGAGGATTTATTTACAACTGAAAAGAATCGAATCCCAAGATATTTACAAGGCATTTTTTCTACTTGGTGTTGGCACTCTCAAATTTTGCAGATTTGAGATGCCTATTTCAAAATTTTGTTTCAGCACTTTTAGAAGTGCACTTGAGGGGTCAGTTTGAATGACCCACTTTGGAGAATCAGAACTTGAGGCATGTTGTTTTCCAAGCAAAACCCATTTGCAAACATATTTGATTGACATAGATGAGCATCTGTGTCAATTTTCAACTTCCCATGATAATTTTTGATAGGGTTTCGAAAAGTGAAGCTGGAGGGTTTTCATACTGTTATGTTGTTTGCAAACTAATTGATTTGCAAAACAGCTTCCTGTTTGAGCTTTGTTTTTACAACCAATTCACTGCCATGTCAAAACAAATGTTGTTCCATATTCTCCATTCCTAAATGATCTTGGGTGTCAATTTTTAGAACCTCGTGATCTGATTTGCTATTTTTAGCAGATCGAAACCAAATGTAGTTTGTTCTGTTTTGCATCTGCATTCTTGACAACCTTTCTGAGAGGCCAACTTTGATCATTAATATTTTCTGATCAGTGATGTTGAAAGTGAATTCCTTTTTCACACATGCTTAGGGTACCTAAATGAACTTGCATGTCTGATGACAGCTCGTCAGGGGTTGATTTGCTATTTTAACAAATTGGCAGTTGGATCAGTTTTAATTGGTTCAAAACTGCTGCTATTTCAGAAAAGCCTGACTAGGCAACATTGCCAATTAATATCTTTCACCTCATGATTGATTTCTCTAAGCCGTTTGTTGCACTATATTCTCGGATCAAATATCTAAATGCTTGCAAGTTTTCATGTATCCCGGAGGTCGTTTGAATGGTTTCCCAGATTGATTCCTGAGTCAACTTGGCCTGTTTTGACCATTTTTGCAAGAGTGCCAAAAAATGAATTTAGGGCCGACCTCGCAACCTCGCAGCCTCACAAACTCATAGCCACGTAGCCTCGCAACCTCGCAACCTCGCTGACCTCGTAGGATTATCGGTAATGTTATAAAAAAGGTGTGAGGTTGGTGAGAATGCAACCTCACGAACCTCATAGACCTTGCGACCTCGCAGACCTCATGACCTCATGGGATTATTGTTTTTGATTAAAATGGGGTGGGCCCAATCCCAAAAATTTAAATGGTAAAGCATGCCTAGGGGTAAATTTTTGTTTTTTACCTAGGTAAATGGAGAGTGAATTAAATATTCACTAGTGGTATTTTATAAAGTGAATTTTTTCATTTTATAAACAAGTATATGTGTTGGGTTTTTATATGCAGTAGTATTAAAGAGTAGAAATATTAAAGTTATTAAACTTTAATATATGAAAGAAGAATAAAGCTACAACATTATAAAGTGGGGAAATATTTCAAAGTATTGCTGCAGCAAATGAAGAGTAAAAAATAGAAATAGTTTGTGCACGGGAAGGGAGATATTTTGCAGCTGGATGAAATAAAAAGTATCTCCACATGGGCATGTTTTTTGTTGCTGAGCTATGATGAGCTGATGCTATTTTTGAGGGAATATGTTTGTTGTTGTAGAGGAGAAGATATTCTTTTTGATTGATCAATGGGAATGGAGTTGCCATGTGTATGCAACAGATTGAATTTAGGGCTTCTTCTATTTCCTCCATTCTTCTATATCTTCTTTTATTCTCTTATTGTAATGGGCTAGGTACATAGAGATTTGTAGTTTCTGAGTCATTGTTTGAGTTTGTAAGCTATAATTTTATGAATTCAAGAGTAAATACAGCCAGTTTATGCATTTAATATCATGAACTCCTTCCACATTCATGAATGTCATCAGATTGTCTCCACATTTGTACACTTTCAGTCATGTAAATTTAATAATACAAAGTGTCTTTGAATTTATCATCTCAAGTTTCATGAGATTGTTCTGTTTCAAGGAAATGGTTAGAATGCTTTGAACAAGTGATTATGATTTCAAGTGTCCAGATGGGATTTGATAAGAAGAATCTGATTGATAGTAAGAGTAGGATTGTTGGTGCAAGGCACTAATAGTTAATGCAAAGCATTAGCAAGTTAAATCCACTGGTTGAAGACTATTTGCTGGAGAATTATTTTTATGTGTTTGACTCCATGGCCCAAAACTAACACTGATCTATTTTTCAGTTTGTGCATTTCAAAAAAAAAAATTAATTGCAAAATCATTTTAATCTTATTGTGTTATTGTGTGTCCTGCTTTCCAATGGCTGAGAGAGGGTTGAGCTACTGAGAATTTAGCCAAATTTAAATTTTTCAATGCTTCCCTTAGTGTTGTTTCATTGAGAATAATCTTCTTTGAAAAACAATGTCAGTGTATGAGTGAATTAAGTTTTGAGCATTGTTTAGGTTTACCCACCTTGGTCCTACAAAGCCAGAAGTGTAGGAGATGTCAGTCTTTGACTGAATCTTGTTAGTTGGCCACTAGCCTTTGTTGTTCTTTAATATAGAGGTTGGCTACCTCTTAGAGAATTTTCAAGGTTTAGCTGGGTTGTTATTTTAAACACCAACACTTGGAACTAAAGACTATTAATGATTCTTTTTTGCAAACAAGATTTGATATGAAACATGTAAATATTTGATTTGTCTACATTGATTTGTTTCCTAGACACACATGAATATTTATCTTATACATTTTTTATTTGAATGGCCTCTTGAATTTTTGCTGCACCAAATAATAATGTGTCATCCGCAAACAAAGAGTGAGTTACTGACAAATCAGTCATAGGGATTGTGATACCTTTCCAACTCCCTCTAAGATGGTAGTGGTTGAATGTTCTGCTAAGGGCTTCAGCTAGAATTATGAAAAGAAAAGGAGATAAAGGATCACCTTGCCTTACTCCTTGTGTAGAACTGAAAAAACCTGATGATGTGCCATTTATTAAAACTAAAAACTTAATGCCCTTTAAACATGATAAAACCCACTTACACCATTTATCTGTAAAACCAAATTTTCTTATCACTTGGATCAGAAAGGCCCAATCAATTAGCATAAGATTTCAACATATGAAGCTTTATGATAAAATATGGTATTTTGTGTAAAGAAATTGAATGAAGAATTTCATGGGCTACTATTGCTCCTTCAGCTATCTCCCTTCCTGCAACAAAACCTCCTTTCTCTTCTGATATTATCTTAGGGATGAGGGGAACTAAACAAAGATAAATTGCCTTAGTAAAGATCTTGTAAATTATGTTGTAGAGGGATATAGGTCTGAATTCTGAGAAATATTTAGGATCCTTTACCTTCGGGATTAATGCTATGTGTGTGACATTGAATTGTTTAAGCATAGAAAATGAAGTTCTAGACTCTTCCAAAGCCTTTAAAAAATCATTTCCTATAAAATCCCAACTTTTTTGAAAGAACAAAGCCGTAAAACCATCAGGGCTAGGAGCCTTGTCTGTTTTTAAGGAAAATACTACTGTCCTCACCTCCTCCAAAGTAAAAAGTTTATTGAGTTGTTCGTTGTCAAAATCAGAAACTAATGAGGGGATTGCTTGCAAAATTTCTTCTCTTTCATCCATAAAATGATCAGGTTGTTGTGCTAGTGTAGTTAATAAATTTGAGAAAAAATTGACCCCTTCTTTTTGAATTTCACTTTCATTGGTTAACCATTTACCAGAAGAGCTTTCCTGAATACAAAATATTGAGTTCATAGCTTTTTTGATCTGAGCTGACATATGGAAAAATTTAGTATTTTTATCTCCTTCTTTAAGCCACAATTCCCAAGACTTTTGTCTCCAATACACCTCCTCACACAACACTAGCTCTTCCCATTGTGATTGTAAGCTTTTTTGAATCTCAAAATTTTGTGGAGCTAAACCAAGATTTATAATCTATTCATTCACTAAAGCCAATTCTTTTGCAACTAATTCTTTTTGATGAAATATATTCTTAAAAACATGTTTATTCCACTATTTTATTTTCCCCTTCAAGAATTGCAATTTTTTACAAAATATATACATTATTTTCCCTGACACAAAAGGCGCTTGCATCCACCATGCTTTTAAAAGAGGTAGGAAATAATTATGTCTGAACCAAATAGATTAAAATTTAAATGTAGAAGCCCATCTTTGAAGAGATGTAGATTCAAGATTTAAAGAAGCTGGAAAATAATCTGAACCTAACCAAGGTAAAATCTCTGACATATAAGCAAAATTCCCTATTACCCAATCAGAGGTAATTAAAAATCTGTCAAGACGCACTATTATATTCAAAAAATCCTTTCGCTTATTTGTCCAAGTGAATCTCCCTTTCTCTAGTTGCACATCCACAAGTGCATTATTATGAACAAAATTATTAGAATCCTCAACAGATTTATGAGGCAAAATGATACCTCCTGTCTTTTCATCTTGAGACAATATTACATTAAAATCACTTGCTAGAATTAGTTTTTCCACCCTTGATTGACGAAAAATTAAATCAAGTTGCTTCCAAAGATGTCTCTTTCCTACTATTGAATTTGAAGCATACACATTTACCAGTAAAAAGGATAAATCAAAATGTGTCACACGCACCAACTGCCAATGAGGATTATTAGTTATAGATTCTAATTGAACTGATTTGGAATTCCACAAAATTAATAGTCCCCTTGAAGCTCCTTGCGCTTAAGAATGAACAGAATTCCAATTAAACCACTTGGTAATAATAGTTTCATAGCTTTCCTTGGCAAGCTTTGTCTCTTGTAGTAAGACTATATTAGCCCTTGAAGAATTAATTTCCTACTTGACTTGGGCTCATTTGTTAGGGGCATTTAAGCCCCTAACATTCCATGATATAATCTTCATGTCGATCAACAAGAGCTCCTTGATCCCCTCAATATTGTCTTTATGTTACCATCTAAGGTTAACTAAACCTCTGAATCTATCTCCTCTTGTAGTTTTACTGCATTTGACTTTCTACCATTCTTGGTAGGTGATCTAATAATAGGAGAAGCAATGGGAGTTTGAGAAATAGACAATTGTTTTGAACAAACAAAGATATCATCATTTGTAACAATAGCCTCTTTGTTTATGCTAGTAGACAGTTGTTCATAACCTCCCTATGAGGCCAATGAATTCAGGGGAGAACCTAGCAAAAAAGATATTTATGAGAAAAATTCCCCATTTTCTTTATTTGTAGCCTCTTCTATTTCATCAAAAAGGTCTGATCCTACCATATTTGCTAAGTGATCTGCCCAAATCTCCATATTTTCATGATCACTCATGGCATCCAACTTATGTAAACCCAAGCCTTCAAATGTATTTATATTATTTGAGGGAAGAGGGGCTAAACAACTATTGTTAGTTTCATTTTGCAAGAAGGGATTAGGCAACAAAGCAGTATCCCAAATCATATTTGATACAATAACATCTAATTGATGCTTATCTCGCAAAGTAATACTTCGTAAATATAATTCTAGGGATTTAGACAAATAAAAGAATCAAGAATCTTTTTCCATCCCATAGGAAAAGAAAAAATAAATTTTAACACCCTAGAATTTTCAATATTCTGATGCCTTGAATCCAAAAAAGATGAATAATGTGAGGCACAAGACTTAGGAGCCATGAACTGGAACTTTCTAACTATAGTATCAACAAAAGAACTCCCATTCTGAGCATTAAAAACCTCTAAATTAGAACTTTGCTTAACATGAGAAACTTTTTCCAGATTTGAATCTTTTTGTAAATCATTTTCAGACAATGTTGAATTCTCTTAAGAGGCTGAGCTGAATGTGCAATGAAGTGTAGAGTGACCCGAAAGATGACAAAAGGTACAAAAAAAATTTGAATCTTCAATGAAAATTGCCTTTTTGATAGTCCCATTTTTTGAATGAATTAAAAGGGAAGAGGGGATATCTTTCAAGACATTTAATTGAACACAAAACCTAATCGACTTATCTAGATTTTTGAAAAAGTCCATATCATGATGAAGAAAGATCCCAATACTATTAGAAATTGTTTCCACAAGAGGTGGCTCCCTATATTATAAAGGAAGAGCAAGAATTTGGATCCAGAAGGGAACAAATTGGATTAATGTAGACCAAGGATCAAAATTTGGAACCCAAGCTTGAGTAAACAACCAAGCTCCCTCAAAAAACCATGCCTTATCCTCCAAAATTAAATCTCTCTGCAACTTAGATGAAAAAAACACAACAAAAAATCCATTACCCTGGTCAATATAAAACACCTGATTAGCCCCATACCAATTAGTGAATAGAAGATCTTTTAGAGTATCAATGTTGGGTAAAAACTTCCAGAATTTACAAATTAAAGCATGATCTTTTAAATCCTAAGATTGAGCAGCTAGTGCTTCATCTGGGAATGAAATTTGAATTAAGACCTCAAGATCAGATTCTTTCAAAGTAGTGTGAGGGGGGCTTCCTTTACGAATCCATTTCTTTCCTACTTTTGAAATGTTTGATCTTTGTGAAGAGGGTTTATTTGATCTAACATTCAAAGGAACAAAGGTATTCAAACTTTTAACATTTGAGAATATTGAACTTACCTTATCCCCAAGCATAATGTTTTGATGGATTCACTGATTTCCAGTGCAAGCATCATGACATAAGTCTATATTATTAGGAAACGTAGCAGGTGAGTCTAACTTGCAAGCAAGATCCAAAAGAAGAGACTTTGGATTGACCTTATTACACTGAGAGTTCCTCAACTAAAGATGTAAAACCTGATAGTAATCATCTATCTTTCAAACAATGTTATTGGGGAAGGAAGCAGGTGAGGCTGCTTTTGATGAATACTCTACATTGTACAGATTTGGTTCTTCAAAACCTTTATTGGATGGAATAATTGGATTGAAGGGAGCTCGAACCAAAACTGGGATATTATTAGGAAAAGAAGCAGGAAAATTTTAGTCAGAGACCACATCAGTTCAAGAATGGGTATCCTCATCAAATTGACTATCAAAAGGACAAATATGAAAAGTTTCTTGCTTTCCCCTTATAAGCCTCTTTTTGACTGGAAAGATATTTCTTGGTTCATTCCGCAAAATGGAAGGAAATGTTGAAGTCCTAGCAAAGCTATTGACTCTTCCCATGGGCTCAACCCACATATTGTACCAATCCCCACCATGGGAAGCCGAAGCTCTTCCAAAATGAGAAGAAAATTTTGAAAAACTACCGTTCGAGTGGTAACCATTGCTCCAATACTTGCAGTCCATTTCTCCTCCTTTTTTTATACAAATAGGAAATTTTATGACCCTTATGGTATATAAATAATAGAATTATCTACACCTATTATTATAGTAGTGTTTGATCTACCTCCTTATTCTCAACTATAAATGGCAACTAAAGTGAAGGTAGTGGGAGTTATATGAAAGATATAAATATAAATATTAGACATCTCAACAAAATATGGCTTAAGAATGAAAGAAAACTTATAGCTAAGCTCCCACAAAATTTAACAAGGTCAAATTTCTATTTTGAAGTAGGAGAAAACATTAATTTTTTATACAGAGCTTTGGGAAAAGAGGAATAAAAAACATGACACTGGATGTTTCACTTCATTCATGTCATACTAAAAGGATGGGTCCTTTTGGATTGGATCCATATTATATTTGAAAACATTCATTCTCAATTGATCAGCATAAAGGACACAAAACTATTCTACATGTCTTCGTATATGGTCTATTTAGAAGCTAGGGTTGCAAATTTCCCAGGGTTGACTACCAAAATCATTATAAGAGAAACTCCTGGATAGAACAAAATTTGGGAATTATATCCCTAATTGGAACTAAAGGAAGTATAAAATCATTTAAAAAGGGTTAATGATGCCTTCATATACCTAGTGATGAACCAGCTCACTAGAGATATAGGATTGAGGATGACCAAAGAGGCCATGTCCTTAATTAAGGACTGAGGACAATGGTTCATTTGATTTCCCAAGTCCACCCATATCAGGATATATCATTTTGACAAGACACCCTACATACTACTTAGATATTACAATGATAAGTTTATTTTAATTTAATTTACTAGGAAAGTCATGTAGGTGCATCTCAAATTCTCTAGAAAATATAAAGTAGGACTGAAATATCCTTTTCAATTAGGTTTTTTATGGATTTCCTTCCATTGTGCTACTAAGACTACTTTGGAGAAATTGGAAGCAGTGAACCTAAAAACCAATGTTGCAAGAGATAACTTTTACCCAAAAGGAAAAATGAAAGCCCTCAATTATTTTATGTGCCCTTTCAACAAACAAAATATTGAATACTTTTGGGAAAATCTCTAGGACAATTTTGAATTCAAAAAGAATATTTATGAAAAGTTGGCCATCTTCTAGATGAAGGAATCTAAAATAGGAGATGACATCCCAAAGGGGCTATCAGATAATGGGAAAACCTTGGACCCTATTTATGATATAATTAAGGGTGATAATAAGACATTGGACCCAGTAGATTGCTTATAGAAAGAAGACCCTTCTATTAACTCCATATATGAAAAGGTCCTTGATAGAAGTAACACATGGGTTGAATTAAGGATAAAAATCTTCAAGGGAAGGGAAAAATAGACTAATAGGAAGAAATAATCTGCTACAAAAGAATCCTCTTCATCAATTCTAGTTAGGAATACAAAGAAGAAGATAAAAGAGAAAGTACAAGACCAAGAGATTCCCGAGGCAGAGGAATGATGGAGAAGGTGGCACAAGATTTCAAGATAGATTTAGTTACCTTCACAGTTGTAGAAGGAGTAGTGTTAGGGTTAGTTGTAATACCTATTTCCAAGATTTCTCCCATAGAGGATTCTTTAGAATAAGTGATAGAGAAAGAATTTGAAGTAGAACCATCTATCATTTAGGTGGCAAATATGATAAATCTTCCTTCTCCCACACCTTCAAAACCCAGAAGCAAACAAGATGAAGGATAATTCCAAAAGAGTGATCAAGTGGATATAATACATAATTCACCTAAAGATACTCCTATTGGTGAAGATAAGATACTTGAAGATGAAGTAGTGGATAATTGACAATATTGGTAGAAGGAGCAAGGCTTTGAAGAACAAAAATTCCATGATGAACAAGAAAATCCAAATATTAATGAAGAAAGAGGAGAAGAAGAAGAACATGTATTGACTATTGAAGAGAAATGAGAATTAATTAAACATATAGAGAGGTAGGAAGAAAATGATAAAAATTCCTCATCAAAGTTGGGTATATAAGGATAAGAAATGAAAGATAAATCCAAGGAAACCCAAGAGGAAATGAAAAAAAGTGACAAAAAAGTATCTACTTCCCCTAAGGCTCCTTCAAGGCTAAAGTTATATTTGGAAAAGAGATAATGAGTAAAAATTTAGCCTCTTAATTGGCATGATATTATTATAAAGGTGGAAAAGATAAAGCCAAAGATAAGTTCAAAGACTCTTCATGCCACCAAGATTAATGAATGAGGGAAGATGATAACAGAGATTGCTACACCTATAGTAGATCAAAATGATATATAACTACAAGAGATAGATCATCATCTATCCAAAATTAATATAGGTTGGAAAACAAGAAGAGAACAAATATCATCTCTAGATATGGTCATGGATTCAGTTAAGGCCAAAATGACTAAGGAAAAATAAGGAAAGGATGAGCTCAAGGCTCAAACTGAATAGATGAACATGATCCTAAAAGGTATAGTTTCTCCAGTTACTAAGAAACCTACCTCATCATAGGATCCTATTCTGATGAATCAAAAAGAAGTAGACGATTTGAATGAAAATAGAAGGTCTCAAATTTTAGATAAATGGATTGAGAAGTTTAGGAAAAAATGGAGGAATTGTTGGTTTATGGGTATCAACAATATGAAAAATATTATTCCTTGGAAGATCAATTACAAAAGTATACAAACAATTTGAGAGATGGAGATGAAAAATACAAGCTAGACTTGAAGAACCTTGTGTAATTGAATAAAATGGGAGCAAAAGAGTTAAGGTGATGAAGATATCAATTTTATGAGAAAAACCATCAAATACTATATCCTTCAAAATTGAACTCATAGTTGAACACAAATTGAATATATTGGTGATGCATAAAGAGTTATATGAGAATTATAAAAAATTTAAAAGCTTTGTTGTCAGTGTCATTAGCCTAGATCTTCTATTGCAAAACAAACATAGATTGGACACTCTTAAAATTATTAAAAGAACCTAGGATGACAAACTGGAAAATGAAATCAACTTAGTAAAAGAAGAGGAAGAAAAAATTCTAGACAAATTAATGAATATAAAGGTTGATCTTAGATGGGTTAGGGATGATATTCAGAGGCTGGAAAGATGCATAGTAGGAACTTCCAATAGTTTTGAATAGACTAAGTTTAGATTAGTGTGGGTTGATGGGACAAATACAAAAATGACCACTCAAGTATTGGTAAATTTTAAAGAGTAGAAACAACTACAAAAACATGTGTGATTAAACATATTCAAGTATAGAATATTCTAATCACCTATAGCTCATATTCTAATGACACTTATTATTTTATGCTTTATTCCTATTAAATAAAGTACAATTTATTCTATCATTCTAGTTTTTTTCTTTTTATTTTCCTTTCATTCATTTGCATTATTTGATGGATTCACAAAAATATAATAATTAAAAAAATTTCTACATGTAAGAAATTTCATCACTCGAAATTAGCTATAAAAAATAATTGCATCATTTTTTCTTACTAGGACAACTTGAGAAATTTATAGATATTTTGTATCCTTTTAAATTCAAAGGAATTAATCCTAATAAATTTTGAAAAAAATTCCTTTTCAATATGAATATAGATCTTACCTTTCAAATCCTTTGTGCTTCTTTACATCAGAACACTTACATGCATATCAAAAAATCTCTAGTGTAGGGAAGATATGATAGACTACAACGTTAGCCAAGTCTAGATTCCAATCATTTATTATTTCCCCAGGCTTATTACTTTTTTCATACATAGAAATGAACAAATGTTTTTGGAGAAAATGGGCTCTATGAGAAAATGGTTGGTCAATTGGAAAAACATTCAAAAATTTCAAAGCAAGCATGCTACAAAATTCCACAGGTGCTCTCAAACCTATTGTGATGGAAAAATTTGGTAAAATGTCAGCCATGGTAATGAGGGTTTCAAGAAAATAAAGGAATCTGAAGTAGTGAGAAGTACAACTGGGTAACGACCAAGTTGGGTCAGGCCTTATGCAATCTTTATTTGAGGTCTTATCTCAACCTTCACATATCCTTATGGATTTCCAAATTCAAATTTGATGTGACTAAACATTATGGCGTAAAGCGCTTGCTTTGTCTAATCAATTTCGTTAAAAAGTTTCTAAGGCTAAAAGGCAGATATTTAGGGAAACCTAATTTTGGCCCCACAAATAACTATCATTGGTACTTGTGCAATGGCCACGTGGAAGGAAAACCTTCTATTTTGACCATTTTTGGTAAACCTGGCCACATGTGTTTAAATATTTTCATTAATGGGATAGTGTAGATTGCCTTTTTGGATTTTACTCCTCAAGCTTGTGTCCTAAATACCATCTTGATTGTCAGAAGCCTTCTTGGTTGGCTTAAAATAAGTGTTTGGATGAATTATCACATTAACAAAAATTATAATCAGTTTCTTTCACAGGTTTCTTGGTTTTGAAGGGTGAAGAAGGGAGAAATGGGTGGTGACAGGGTGAGGACAGAACTAGACAACTATGGTGAATTCCGTAAGGACCTACTGGTTTGGCACATCTATGTTGAAAGAGGGTTGGTGCCTTTAATGGAATGCTTGGTTGGTCATGATCTGAGGATGTCGAATCAATTCACGAGCTTCTGGAAAGAAAGAAGGGTTACCATGGGTGGTATCTCCTTCAAATTCAATGAAGAGGTGATATCTCAAGCAACAGGACTCTCTTGCACTGGGAAGAAGTATCATAAGCACACCAAGGTTAGGACAATGAAAGCCTTAATTCCTTCTTTATTGGAAATGAAAAACATGTCCACTCCCAATCTAGGTTTGAAAGATAATATTTCCCATCACCTTGAGACTAGGTTGAAGGGAAAAACATGGGTGGATCTAATGACCCAACAGTGCGGAATACATTCCCTTAACACTAATACAATAGAAAAGAAGAGAAAAAATTGGTTCTAATAGCTTCTTAAAACTACTAAGATGAATACATGTAGCATAAAAGAGATAATAGAATATAAGCATTCACAGAGTTGACATAGTATTTACGTGGGAAAACCTTTTTAGGTAAAAAAACCCACCACACCAAGCAAAGATAATTTTGTATTACAACAATGAAAAATTACATACAAAATTATTCAGTCTTCACTCTCTGATCAGCTCACAGGAGCACTTTGTTATTACTCACTGTTACAATACTTCCTTACCAAGTATACAATGAATTCCTCACTCTTACATCGACTTGCAACTTACATGTACCTATCTATCAACCTCACATTGATTGTACAAGACTTCATTGCATTTACACTTCCAACCAATCCCACGGCTTCCATGTTCATGCATTGATCATTCAAGCAAGCAATTGATCTGCTCATATTGCATCGAGCCACCCAAGAATAACTTCACCACCCAAATTGGGTTCCTCCCATCAGCTAAAATTGGCCTATAATTATTGCTCTTACTATTTTGGCCTTTGGCCAATCAACATCTGACACTGAGCCACGTGTCCTTCCTGCATTCACTGTCGCTCTTTGACTCTGAGTCTAACTCGGTCAAACCTAGTCCAAGATCATCCGAGCTCTCTAAGACTCTACCGTTCCACCTCTGAGCTGACTCTACCCATCTGAGGTAAAGCGGTGAGCTCTTCTGAACTCACCCATGCATCCCCGCACTACCGCCGAGCTTGTCTTCACCCATCGCGGTATGGCGGTATGCACCTCTGAGATCTGCCTTGCCTCACCCGCACTACCACTGCTAGGTCTGAGTCAACCTGCGGTGTGGCAGTAAGCCATTGGGAAAACTACTGGCGATCACACCATGCTACCATAAGGGCTGCTAGCCCACCTCGCAGTAGGGCGGTAACCGCTAATCAGACCGCAGGCGATCTCACTGCGGCCACCGCAGTGAGAGGACCTACCACCCACGGTATCGCAGTAACTGCCAAGTCGACCACAGGTGGTCTCATCATGGCCACCATGGTGAGAGAACCCACCACCCATAGTATGTTGGTAATTGCCAAGACCACTGCTAGCGGCTTCACCGTGGCCACTGCGGTGAAGGTCTTCATCGATCGCAGTAACGTAATGACCGGTGAGGCAAGCAACAAGCCACCTACCGCGACTACCACGGTGAGCCTACCGCGACTACCACAGTGATTAAACTCACCATGTGTGGTAAGGCAGTAACCGCCAAGCTTGTCACCATGGTACCACTAGGGGCAGACCAACTCGCCATGGTAAAGCGATAAGGGCAGAAATAAGGTAGGCGCAGTATGGTGGTAAAGGCTGAGAACATCAATTTTTTGCCAAGTCTTGAATTCTGAGGCTTCAAACATGAAGTTGAGACAAATTCTCAAGAAGCTCCCACTTGGCGAAGACTTCCAGCTTCCTCCAAACTCTAAAAAAATTACTGATGGTCATAGGCCCCAAGGTCAATAGATTATGCACACCATCTGAACTTTTTTCTGCTCACGGGCTTTGTCAAAGCATCTGCAACATTCTTCAATGTGCTGACCTTTTCAAGATAGACTCTTTTGTCTTCCACTATGTCCCTCGCAAAGTGAAACTGCACATCAATGTGCTTCGTCCTGGCATGGAAGGTCAGGCTCTTTGCCAAACAAATGGCACTCTGACTGTCACAACAAATAGTGATCTACTCTACATTAAAACGAATGTTTGAACACAAACTCCTTAGCCAAACAGCTTCCTTGCAGGCGTGAGTTGCAGCCATGTACTCTGCCTCTGTCATGGATAAAGCAACTACATCTCGTCGCTTGCTCATCCAGCTGATTGCTTCACCATTTAGCATGAATGTGTATCCACTGGTAGATCTTCTATTGTGAATGTCCCCTACCCAATCAGAATAAACATATCCCTGAATTCTAAGAGTCCTCTATGATGCAACCAAACCGCCATGGTAACAAAAAGCATAATCTGAAGTCCCCTTCAAATACTTGAATACTCTCTTCACAGCATCCCAATGTGATCTTCTTGGATTTGCAATGAAATGGCTTAGAAATCCCATTGCTTGGGAAATGTTTGGTCTTGTATAGAACATAGCATACATCAGACTACCAATAAAACTTGCATAGGGCACATTGGTCATGTCCTCCATCTCAATAGTAGATTTTGGACAATTTTCAACAGATAGCTTTGTTCCCTGCATGACTCGAACAACTAGTTGCTTACAATCGTTCATCTCGAATCTCTCTAGAATAGTATTGACATACTTACTCTGACTTACCCAAAGTTTTTTGCTTGACCTGTCCCTGGTTATCTCCATTCCTAGAATATACCTAGTTGCACCAAGATCTTTCATTTTGAACTTTGCATACAACTGAGATTTAAGATCAAAAATCATAGTCTTGCTATTTCCTATGAATAACATATCATCCACATATAGTGTAATAACAAGCACAAGATCATTCTCAGATTTATGATAAACACAATGATCAAATTTTGATCTTACAAACCCCATAGACAACACAAATGTGTCAAATTTCTGGTACCACATTCTAGGATATTGTTTCAAACCATATAGAGGTTTATTGAACTTACAAACCAGATTTTTTTTACCTTTCACAATGAAATGCCTAGGCTGGGACATATAGATTTCTTCTTCCAGCTCACCATGGAGAAATGTTGTCTTCAAATCCATCTGTTCAATTTCAAAATCATACATAGTTGCCAATGACAACAGAAATATGATAGATGTCAACTTTGCTACAGGGGAAAAATCCTTCCATAATCAATTCCCTCAATCTGGGAAAATCCCTTTGCAACTAGTCATGCCTTATACTTCTCAACACTGCCATCAAGGCCTATCTTCTTTTTGAATATCCACTTATAGCCAACAAGCTTTCGCCCTTTTGGTAATGGTACCAAATCCCAGGTTTCATTCTTCTTCAATGAATCCATCTCTTCATCCATGGCTTCCAGCCAAGAATTCAAATCAGACATGTTGGTTTCTTCTTTTACAGTACTAGGCTCATTAGTGCTAGTAATTAAGGTATAGGTACAGTTCGAATTTAACAGTGAGAAACCATACCTCTCAGGTTGTCATTTTTCTCATGTAGATCTCCTTATAGGCTGAGGTTGTGGTTCTTCATCATTATAACTTCTAGAGTTGCTTGAGATCTCCTCAGTCTGAGGTACACCATGCAACTCTTCCCTTTCTAGAGTTTGGGGAATCTCATTTGCATCCTTCTTCTTGTCACTCTGACCTGTCTCAAGCTGTTGATCACTTACTGAAGGTTTTAGCTCATGAAATATCACAATTCTTCTATACAAAACCTTCTCATTAATAGGGTTCCAAAGCTTATATCCCTTCACACCAACTCCATAGCCAATGAGAATACATTTGACAACCTTGTTATCCAATTTTGATCTCTTTTCATTTGGCACATAAACATATGCCTCATAGCCAAAGACACGGACATGCCTCAGAGAGGGCTTCTTACCAGACCATGCTTCCAAAGGAATCTTATCAACAAGAGTAGAGAAAGGAGATTGGTTTATTAGATAACATGTTGTAGCCACAACCTTAGTCCAGAACTTCTGCTCCAGACCAGCACCACTCAGCATACTCCTTTCTTTTTCCATCATTGTCCTATTCAGCCTTTCTCCAACTCCATTCTGTTGTGGAGTGTAAGGTGTGGTTTTATGCCTTTTAATTTCATGATCAGTGCAATACCTTTCAAAATCTACAGAACAAAATTCACTACCATTGTCTGTCCTCAAGCATTTAATTTTCCTTCCAGTCTGATTCTCTACCAGAGATTTAAATTATTTAAACCAACTGAACACTTCTTATTTACTTTTAAGAAAGTATACAAATTCCCTTCAAGAATATTCATCAATAAAAGAAACATAATATCTAGACTTCAATAACGAAGGAACATTAACTGGACCAAACACATCAGAATGAACATAATCCAGTATGCCAGAAGATTTATGAGGACAAGAGTAAAATGAAACACGGTGTTGTTTTCCATAGATACAATATTCACAAAAATCAAACTCAAAGTTACAATCATCAAGCCCTTCTACAAGATTTTTATTCTTCAAGGTTTTTAAACCTTTCTCACCTATGTGACCTAGTCTATGATGCCACAAAATAGTCTTCTTAGCTAGGATTTTTACTTCCAAAGAATTTGCAGACAAAGAAGTGTCTTCATCTTCCTCTATAGGAGCAACTTTTCTTGTCTTTATAGAGGCACTATTACATTGAATAGGACGTGCCTCCAACTTGTATAGAGTGCCAGTACAAACAACCTTATCCAACACCATTGCACCTCTAGCCATTTTACATCCTTTACTAGAGAAAGAAACTTCTACACTAGCATCATTTAACTTACTAACAGAAAGAATATTTTGAGCCAGACCTAGTATATGTAATACGCCACCAATACCTTTGACTCTCCCATCAGGAAACTGAATTCTAACTCTTCCTTTGCCAACTATCTCCAACGTTGAATCACTTTCTAGGTACACCTTTCCACCATCATACTTCTCATACTTAGAGAACCATTCTCTATTGGATGTCATATGAAAGGACGCACCTAAGTCAACCAGCCAGACATCATTTGATGCCTGAGTTGTCAAGGCTACTGCAATGAAGGCATCTACATCACTTTGAGAAGATTCATTATTAGAAGCATTCTTCTTCTTCTTCTCCTTGCATTCCTTCCAGATATGACCAGGTTGCCCACAGTTCCAGCATCTCACCTTTGGTCTACCTCTTGTCCTTCTTCTTGCCTTTCTCCTTTGGTCTACCTCGAATAGCAAGAGACTCTTTGGCCATATCAGAAGACTTCCTTTGCATTTCTTTAGACAGAAGCGAAGCAACCACATCATCCAGCTTGAATGCAGTGGTTGTCCTTCCAATAGCCATCACCAGATGATCCCAACTGTTAGGTAATGAACACAATAGGATCATGCAACGATCCTCCTCCTCGGTCTTTACACCTATAGACACCAGCTGAGTAACACTCATATTAAATGAGTTTAGATGGTCTACAATAGATGCACCTTCTTCCATTTTCAAGGAGTAAAACTTTTTCCTCAGAAATAACTTATTTACCAAAGAATTTCCCTGATAAATATCACCAAGCTTCTTCCACAAAGAAGTTGTAAAATTCTCCTCATGGACGTTCAGGAGTACAAAATCGGCTAGACTCAGTCTTATCAAACCTCTTGCTTTTCTATCAGCAAGATCCCAAGCCTCTTGCGTCATGCTTTGTGGCTTAGTTCTAGACACTACTAACCAGAGGTCTCTATCCACTAGCAAGTCTTCCATTTTGTGTTTTCATAACTCAAAGTTGCTTCCATTAAACTTTTCAATATCTACTCTACCATATAGACTTGCCATCTCAAAAAAAAAAAAAAGTTTTAACAATGCAAAACTTCCACTGAAACAGTATTAGCACAAAAATAAAGCTTTCTCTCAAGGATAACACAACGGTCCAGGATCTGATACCACTTGAAGGGAAAAACGTGGGTAGATCTAATGACCCAACAATGCAGAATACATTCCCTTAACACTAATACAACAGAGGAGAAGAGCAAAAACTAGTTCTAATAGCTTCTTAAAACTACTGAGATGAATACATGCAACATAAAAGAGATAACAAAATATAAGCATTCACTGAGTTGACACAATATTTACATGGGAAAACCTTTTCAATTAAAAAACCTAGCACACTAAACAAAGATAATTTTGTATTACAGCAATGAAAAATTACATACAAAATTATTCAGTCTTCACTCTCTGATCAGCTCACAACAGCACTCTGTTATTACTCACTTTTACAATACTTCCTTATCAAGTATATAATGAATTCCCCACTCTTACATGGACTTGCAACTTACATGTACCTATCCGTCAACCTCACATTGACTGTACAAGACTTCATCGCATTTACACTTCCAGCCCATCTCACAGCTTCCATGTTCATGCATCAATCATTCAAGCAAGAAATTGATCTACTCAGATTGCATTGAGACACCCAACAATAAATTCACCACCCAAATCGGGTTCCTATCATCAGCTAAAATCAGCCTACGATTCCTACTCTTACTATTTTGGCCTTTGGCCAATCAACATCTGACACTGAGCCACATGTCCTTCGTACATTCGCTGTCGCTCTTTGACTCTGATTCCAACTCGGTCAAACCTAGTTTGAGCTCATCCAAGCTCTCTAAGACTTTATCACTCCACCACTGAGCTAACTCTACCCATCCAAGGTAAAGTAGTGAGCTCTGCCAAACTCACCCATGCATCCCTGCGCTACCTCCGAGCTTGTCTTTACCCATCACGGTATGGCAGTATGCACCTTTGAGCTCTTCCTTGCCTTGCTGATAATACCACTACCAAGTCCGAGTCGACCTACAGTGTGGCGATAAGCCACTGGGTAAACCACTGGTGGTCACACCGTGCTATCGCGGGGGCTGCCAGTCCACTCCACGGTAGGGCAGTAACTACCAGTCAGACCACAGGCGGTCTCACCATGGCCACCACAGTGAGAGGACCCAACACTCATAGTATGGTGGTAACTGCGAGGTTGATCGCAGGTGGTCTCACCATGGGCACCATGGTGAAAGGACCCACCACTCGCAGTATGGTGCTAACCACCAAGACCACTGCTGGTGGCTTCACTGTGGCCACTATGGTGAAGGTCTTCACCGACCATGGTAAGGCGGTGACCGGTAGGGTAGGCAGCAATTCGCCTACCGCAACCACTGTGGTGAGTAAATTCACTACACATGGTAAGGCGATAACTGCCAAGCCTATCATCATGGTACCGCCAGGGGCAGTCTAGGCTCCCGTAGTAAAGCAATAAGGGCAGAAATAAGGTAGGTGCAGTATGGCGGTAAAGGCTGAGAACATTAATTTTTTTCCAAGTCTGGAATTCAGAGGCTTCAAACTAGAAGTTGAGACACAAATTCTCAACACAAGTTTTTCTTGCTCACATAATGTATATCACTTTAGAGGGTAGATATAAAAATTTATATTACTATCATTTGCCTCTTTTAAATCACCTCTATCACAAAATATTGTTGAGCTTCCCGTTTTTCTTACTTTTTAATTTAGAATGTTCTGTTGATAAATTCCTTGATGTTGCTACCCAAAACCACAAGGGTTCTCCTCACATGTCACTCCACCAAGGCCTCATCTTGAGGCTTTATCTTTTTCACCTTGTGCTTTGCCTTCCCAAACCCATTTTGACTATTCGTATTGAGGAATTAGAACCCCCTACTTAGACCAATATCTCTCTGACTGAGTCTAAGGGCCCCAAAAGAAAAACCCCTCCAAGGAATACTGACACCCCCAGGCCTAAACCATTAGGCAAAAATAAAAAGGGGGGTTGTGGGGCTTGCCTAGTCGAATTCTACAACTAGGCTCTATGAGCTCAAATCTACGCCTAGTAAGACTGATAGAATATCACCAACTAAGAAAAAAGTGAAAGAAGAGGGGAAAGGTCAGGTGTAGCCACTGACTATTGACAACGATGTGAAGGAAATAGTGGGGAGAGACTCCAAGGGGGATACTGTGTTTGTTGCTATAGTGGAGACTGGGGTTGAAAATATTAGAATTAGGAGATCTTGCAAGCTTGGAAAAAATAGCACGGAAGTTCAGATTAATGAAATTTCTACTGATGAGGAGTGGTTTGCTAGCAAGGGAAATAGGAATGAGGAAGACACTGAGGAAGAGGAGGAGGAATTTTTTGAAGGGCCTAGCCAATTTTTTGACCTCAACAAAATGCTAAAGGAGAATTTAACTTCTTAGTCCTCTGACCCTTAGGCTATGGAACATGAAGACATTGAGAAGACTACAGACAAAGGGGAGGATCATGACAAGTTTTTGGAGTGGGTGGAGAAGCTCGAGAATAATTTCATTGGTTTAGCTCGGACACTATAAAGATGGTCCATTATGCTGCTGACTCCCTCTCTACTATTTTGAAGGAGGAGATGGATAAAAATACTACTAAGGAAGGCCCAAACTAGGTTGGGGAGAATGTTGTTTGCCTCCTCTCTAAGAATTGGGAGAATGCTAGTTAGTCTATTGTTGTTGTGTCTAGTCCTCTGGGTCGTATTACTATCAGTTGTTAGTCTGTTGTTAAAGTGTTTTGTTTTGGTGGTTTTTTGTTATGTTCTATGGACCTAATCTTTGTTGGCCCTCAAAGCCCAATGTGTAAAGGGTACAACACCCTACAAATGTTTCTTATCTTATAAAAAAAAAATGGATTTGAATATAGAAGTCCTCGTAATGATTATTTTCATCCAACTAGGTATCAAGGTTCAAACCCACATGTTTATTCTCATTGGTGCAAATTATCTCCTCAACCTAGTGCATCTAGGGATATTCAAAGATACTAGGCCCCCAAAAGGCCTCCTATGTGTTTATTGCATGATAAGAAGGAGCCTCTTGATATTTGTGAAGATGATAGATATGTTGAGAAAGTTAACAAGGAAAAACCTAAATCAAATCACCAAGGTTTTAGTGTAGCCAATGAATTTAAACATGATGGTTTTACGAACCCTCCAAACATTTCTAATATAGTTGTTGATCATGGTAACCATCGAAATGGTGCTCCCTTCAATCCAAAAATAAGTTTACATAGAATAGGTTCTCAATTTTTCAAGAGCTAGATCAAAATAATCATGCAAGGATAGATACTGCTATTAAAGGGAGAGATTAGGGAAATGTCTCTCTCTCGAAGGAAGAAAATTTTATTAGGGTTTCATAAGGCAAGAACATAAAAAAATGTCTCAAGAATAGAGTAGCATGCAAAGGTTTCTAGACATACAAAGGCATTGGAGCATAATGGAAGGAAAAAGGGTATTGAGAAAACACAAGAAAAGCAACATCCAGAAGCAAGCATTGAGAAGTCGGTTTCAAGATCTCATCAATGGAGGGTTAAGAATAAGGGGAAAAAGGTTGCAAAGGAGAAGAAATTGCATAAAGGTAAAGGGAGCTAGATGCAATGGAGGCATGTAGTATATTCCAAGAAAACATGCATTGTAGATAATATTGGTAAATTTGATAAGGCTAGCAGCCCTCAGGGGAAAATGTAGAGGATTTGAAGATGAAAACAACTTTAAAGGTGACTATTTCAATTACCTTGTCTAAAAATCAATTAGATCCTCAAGCTACTAATCTTTGGCAGGATGACTTATTCTATAAGTTCTGATGCCTAAATATCAATATAGATCTTTTAAAAGATCTACTTTTTATGAATGGGAAGGGGCCATTAAATTTTTTTACTTAGATTAGGAGAAAGGCATTTTTCTAGTGCTTTTTCAATCCAAGTTGCAAAGAGAGGCAATGCTTAAAGTTAAATCCTGGGTCTTTCAAGGATCAGGTTTGTATATGCAGCCCTGGTCCCCTAATTTTAGGCTTGATAGTTTTGTCGTAAGATTTACTCTATTTTGGATTCAATTACCTTCCCTAACATTGGAGTATAGGGAGCTGAATTTGATTGATTATTTTGCAAATAAAATAAGAATTTTCCTCAAACATGATTTAACTTCTTATAGAAATCCATCCAAGTTTGTTAGATTTTGTGCCCTGTTTGATGCTACTAAGAAGTTTCAAGAGAAAATCTAGATAAAATCTAAATATGGTCAAAGGTATCTGTAGACACGTAAAATATACATGCACCTGATTCTGATCCTACTAACATCGTTTCACCTTGAATCATACTCTCATCTTATCAACACCTTTCATCCCTTAATTAAATAGATCATTATTTATTTAATTAGGTCTTTCTCCTCTGGTGATTAAATTAATCAATTTAATTTAATTTATCATCTTTCTCTGTTCATTTAAATAATTAATTTTATTTAAATTAAATCTCTAAAGTCCTCCTATTAAATTAAATAAATTAAACCTTATTTGATTTAATCTAACATATTCTTCTTTGGTTAAATAAATCAAATTATTTATTTAATTAATCATTTCCTCTCAATTTGATTTAAATCAATTCATAAATTTAAGTCTAGATTATCACATCACCTAATTCTTCATTAATTTAATCAAAACCATGATTAAGTTAATCCATTTCATTAAAATTCTCTAGAGAATGCAACTTGCACAATAAATCAATTACTTTGATTTATTTAATTCTCTATTTTCCCTCACAAAGCATCAAAAGGGAATATTCCCTCATTTGAATTCAAAAAGGCCAAGTGGACTTGGTCCTTCCAACAAGGCATTCAATGCCTCTTACATGTCCTTGTGCATTGAACCAAGTGACATTAACTCCATTTCTCTCTCCCTCCAACATGTCACATTCAAAATTCAAATTTGAATCCAATGGCATTTATCATGCACATTGACCAAAATGTGCTCATTCCTCAACCATTCACATCTTGACAAGTGGCACTTGGCCATTGGATGTTGAATGATCCCACATTGCTTATTTTTACTCTCTCTTCCATTTTGGAATCTATAAATGAGAGACTCTTCCTCTCATTCTAACATCCACAATTTGAGTAAACTTACTATACTCAAATCCATCATCATCCACATTTCACATGCAAACTTACTCTCTCTAATTGAGAACTAATTTTGCTCATCATATCCAAGCATTCATCACATTTTCATATTTGCACCAAGGTTATGCTCAAATCTCTTTGGAGATTTGACCATTTCTAGATTCACATATCATTGCTACTTAGGAATTGAGAAAGGGCCAATTTCAACACTTCATTGGCACCAATTCACCCATAAGATCATCAATCTATTGGCTAGATTGGGATTTACTTTCATGTTATTTGAGTTTGTTCTTCATTTCCTAATATTAGTTTAAATAGGTGGATTTTATAAGGAATCCTTCATATTTGCATGCATTTTGATCTAACATTAACCATGTTTGTTATATTTGTGCATTTGCAGGTTTAGGGGTTCACATTTTGGTGCTAGAAGAAGGGCCTGAATCGAAAAATTCAATCACATTTTTAAAATTTCATGGTTTCTAACATTTTCTTGCAGATGCAGGCAAACTAGCCCATGCGGCGCTATATCGTGCCGCTTTCAGCTCCACAGCGCAATACTTTGCCGCCTCTAGCATCGCAGTGCCATATTCACCCGCGGTTGAATCCTCCAAACACCTCCGTGGATTCCCACCGATCATTTTTTAAGAAAATTCCTAAGTCCACCACACAGGTCCTAACTCCGCTGCTTTCATCACCATGGCACTATATTGCGCCGCGCCTTCTCCAAACTCCACTGTGTCACCTTTCCCACGTAAAAATTTCAAATTCTCAAACTAGGCTACTTCCAAACTACTTTGCGGGCCTCTATCGCACCGCTTTTGCGCTCTCTTCCTCTACAGAGCGCCGCCCAAAGTCCCCCGCGCGGTGCTATATAGTGCCACGTTTCTTCCAAACTCCGCCGCTTCTCCAAACTCCACCGCTTTTTCAAACTCCGCCGCAGGAAGACAACAAATTTTTAAATTGACATGTGCTTTTTAAATTTGGGATTTTTTAACCTTTAATCTGATTTCCTATCTTTATTGCTCTCTATTTTTCTGTCACTTTGTAGGTTGGAGCAAAGGAAGAAGTCATCATGATATCATGTGCACCAAACTAGAGTGTTTTTAAACACTAAAAGTGTTCTTTAACATTTTTTAAGAAATTTGTTAGAAATCTTTGACCTTTGGAACACTAACTTTACTTTGGGTTTTAAAAAGAACAATCAAATTTTTCATGACACCATGCTTATTTTGTACAAAGTGTTCTTCAACACTCTTTAAGAAATTTGTTAAAAATCTTTGATCTTAGGACACTAAATTTCCATTGGGCTCTAAAAAGAACAATCAAATTTATTTTCAAAGGTTGCCAAGGGGCTAAAAAGAACTTTAGGCAAACACACTAGATTTTCTTTGAAAGGTAACAATTGAACAAGGGAAACTCACACTTCATTTGGTGCTTAAAAATAAGTCATCATTGCTTTGAGGTTTAAAATGAACAAATGTTTTTCATGTTTTGTAATCTTTTTTACAAGTTAATATCATTCAAAATGTGTATGTGCTTCTCTTGTGCTTCATTGCGATCTTGAGAATCAAAAATATTTTAGTGATATTAGGTTGTTAAAAAGATTGCCTCCACATTTCAATTTGGGCACTTAAAATTGAACAAAACATGCGAGTGTGAGCATGACATATTGCAGAGGTTTTCCCCTTTGTTTTTCAACAAAGGTTGTGTGAATGATGGGATATGTTAGCTCACTTTTGTTTATCTTAGAGGGCCTGCCTTGTGGGAAAAAGTAATCACCCAAGGGAATGACCCAACCGGGAACACACTAAAGCCAAGCGACTTCCAACTGGTATATAAGTGTGGATTCTTGAGGAAATTTCAAGAATCATGAGGATTATTTTGACGAGATGGATAGAAATGGACTCTCACCAATGTTGGATAATCCCCCACGAATGGAATACCCGCATTAGAACCCTTTGTTTAGAAAAAGGCCAAAACCTTCTCTATCTTGTTGGTGTAAAAGGTCATGTCCTTTGAAGCCGCCCCACATTATACATGCGGTCTTGTTGTGGAAATGGAAGGTATGCCATGGGAGATTCATGGATACTAATGCTTGGCTAACCTGAGAAGTGTGTGTCGTGGAGGGGAGCCAGTGTGGTCAAGCATTTAGCCATTCACACAAGATATGCATAGCTGGATTCATCCGAGTGGGAACCCAATAAGATATTGCCTCATCATCCTAGGTTTGTAAAAGTGCTTGAAAAAAGAGAATACATTTCTTGGTTCCTAAAAAAACTTGAAAACGAACATTCACAAGACCTTCAAATTTCAAACCCCTTTGAAGAGACAAATACCCTTGACAAATTTAAGCATTCTTGCTTTCCCTAGGGATTCTATCCTTAGAGGTTTCTAAGTGCTTGGATTCTACTGTCATTTGTTTTCAACAAGTTAAACATAAGAAACTTTTTCCCTATTTTCCTCGATTTCCACACAATGGACCTTGTGGGATAAGAATGAAAGTGGAACATTAGACACATAGTTTGAAACATAAGCAAGAAAGTGCCTTTGGTAACAAGGAATTCATTAAGCTATGATAAAATAAAAATTGAACCACACATGTGCTTGGTCCCTTTTGATTCATTTGGTTTCCATGTAGACATTGGTCTTTTGGTTTGAATTACTTCTAGGGAAAAGCATGTTCTTCATCACCTTGGTCTTGTAAGTAAGTCCGCATAGGGTCATCTAGGATCAAAATCATCACTTCATCCTTCCAAAAATCAATCAAATCCCATCTCACCAATAACTCTTTGGAACTTTTCAACATCATTCATGCTAGACTTTTGGAAAATCAACATCATCTTGTTTGACTTAACACACCTAGTCAAATTATCAATCTTCTTGAACAAATTTGCCTCTAGGATAACACAACTTCCTGAGGTTTACTAGTTCATGATCACTTTGATTGGCTTAATGCACTTAGCCAATTCATTCTCTTATGTGAGTTTTCCCTAGGATAACACAACTTCCTAGGGTTTACAAATTCACCATCATCTTGTTTGACTTAATGCACTTAGTCAAACTATCAACCAATCAAAATCAAATCTAATCATTTCCTAAAGTCTAGCATTGATCCAAAGTTCCTAGAAGTTTAAACACCCATATCATTCTTCATCTCATCATTGGTCATAAACACCTTAGAGGTTCACTCTCACAACAAGGTCAAAACACAAGAAGAACATGGAATTCAAACTCGACTCATACATCATGAGTAATCCAAGTCAACCAAACTATCCAAGTCTCACAATACCAATTGATTATCGAGCCTCACATTTATACATGGCATCATTATCTTCTCCAAACCTCTAAAGTACAATGAATGTGAGTATGCCCAATCCAAAGTTTGGAACACCTTTCCCAATGGTAGATTTAAATCCAAGTCCAAATTTGCAAATCTATCAACCAAACGCTCAATGCATGAGTTTTCCAAACAACATTATCCCACCAAATCCATACATGCCAAGTGCAAATTTACCAAACATGACCATTTCAAATCCACACTTGGTAAAATTTGGGGTAGACATGTTTGCAAATCCCATTAATGTTGTTCAAAATCCAAGCAATATATTGATGACTCTAGGTATTGATCCAAGTGAAGGTAACACCATGCAAAATAAAAGTTACCTAAATCAAGGCAATATGATTCCCAACCACAAAAATGTTCAATTTCAATATATCATGCCAAATCAAAACATCATACCAAATCCTCTCATTTTGCCAACAATATCACAAAAAAAAATGGCAACCATCCAAGCAACCCCAATGGTTAACACATCTACCGTTCCTCAAATGTCTACAAGACCAAGAATCTCAATCACACCATTCACCACTCAAACCTTGGAAATCAATGAGACCATTCTGATCATCCCACCAATCAACACCATCCCCAACCCACCACCACTGCCACCACCACCAAAACACAACATGAACAATTCATTCTCCATCATGTTGCAAGCCACTCAAGAAGCTTCCCGCAAAAAGGCACTCCAAGCCCAACAAGCTACACAGCTAGCTACTCAGCAAGCACAAGCGGCTCAAGTAGCCCAACAAGCTCAAGCCCAACACCAGGCTTGACAAGTGCAAGCACAATTATGAGCACTATTGCAAGCAATCCATCAACAAGTAGCACAAGGAGCCCAACAACAAGACCAACAACACGACCAACAACAAGCGTTGTTGGCTCAGCAGAAAATGCACACCTTACTCCCACAATAGAGCTTGCAACAGATTCCCATCACAATCATTCAAAATGATGATCAAGATCCTTTGACCAATGATAATGTTGAAAATTTCTCTACATCACCTAATGAGTTAGAGGACATATCTGAAGATTTTTCCCCAAAGCATGATCGACATCTTTCACCAAAGTCTAGCAATGGACCTTTCCAAGACATATTGACATCCTTTGACCTCATGGTTATAGATATTGAAGAAATTCTCAACTCACCATTTGATCCAAGTCCACTCAAATATCAAGAGGATATTGAGCCACTTCCGATGCCTTATGAAAATGTCCAAGAACCCTTTGAAATAAATCCATCCTTTGAAATTGACCCATTTCAAGAACTTGATCCAAAGCATGTTGAAAGCAATTTCCACATTAATCAAGATCAAAAAAAATTATATGCAAGATACTAGAATGAGGTGATGGCCACTCTCCTACAAGATGTCACAAATAATGATCATATCCATATAGCACATACCCCTCCATCTACCCATAAGATGCTTTCTTTGGATGGACACGCAGATGATCATCATTCAAAACAAGAGTCTCATACTCTTACTGAGGAACAAGAGTCTCCTACTCTTAATATTTGTACACATGATCAAGATATAGAGAAATCCAAAGACATATCAAAAAAAATTCATGAAGAAGGATTCTACATAATTCATGAATCAGAAACATCATGTGAAAGCATATCAAGAATGAATCATGAGGAATACTTTTACAAGGATAGTGAAGCATCAACACCTCTTGAAGAAGCATTACAATCTGATATCTCACAAGATCAAGCCAAAGATATCAATCAAGAAGTCATCCCCTATGCGGAGGATCTTATCACTTATAAACTTGGATCACTCAACTTTGTAAGGGAAAAAAATCTTATCAATGAAAGAGCTATGACCTTTGAAGATCTGCCATAGAGTAGAGAAGGAGTAGCACCTTGTTCCCAAGGTAAATCATATCCTATGGAAAATAAATTTTTTCAGCAGATAATTATCAAGGCAAGGGATTAGGCCTACATGAACAGGGTATCTTGAAACCAGTACAAATTTTTGGCAATCCTAAGCATCAAGGTCTTGGTTATGTGACAACCAAGGGATATAAACATATCAGTAATACTTCCACAAAACTGGGGGCAACTTCATCTCGAGCAAACGTTAACATAGAGAGCATGAAGAATCCTTATGATGAAACCAATGCCAATACTACAACCAACCACATCGTGAATCTTCATCCACCCATCACCCCATCCACGAATTGGGACCAACAACAAAAGAAAGACTTGAATCGAAGCATGAAGAACCATATCAAAGAAAAAGAAGCTAAGAAGCATATTGGACAAATCAAATACATATGGATACCAAAGAATACAAAGAAATATTATCCCTATCAAACTCCATCAGTCAAAGAAACTATGGGGAAAAATAAAAATGTGGCAAGTATCCATCAAAGATGCCCACAAAAGCAAAATAAAGCTTCTCAATTGACATACAAAGTTTATCAAGCAGTTGGTCCTAATTCCACAAACACTTCTGTATCCACCCATTATTGCTCATCTTCCCAAGTTTGGAGAGTCAAAGGTTCCAAACTATCAACCAATCCATCTTTTATTGCTAAACACACTCCATCCATGCCTCCATGCATAATATCCAATTCTCACATTGACCATGTATTGGCAGCAACCCTTCATCATAAGGATTCAGAAGGCACTCTATCATGATGTGCGCACAAAGACAAAGTTAACTCTGGTATTAGCAAAATAGATCAGGGATCTCAAAAGTTGCATTCAAGTGCACATATCTTGGCAAAGTAGCTTCTTCAAGCAGGATATTGATGGCATGTTTTGGCAGAAGCATCAAAATCAACACCACTAGGTGGTTCAGCATCAAGTTAAAATCTCTCAAAAAATACAAAAAATATAAAAAAATCCAAAAAAAATATAATAAATCAAAAAAAAAAATGGATTGAAAATAGTAAACAAAAAAATCATCCTCTAATGAAAACCACTTTGGTGGCACTTTGGATAGGTACCATGATGAAAACCTGGCAAATAGGCGTCATGTGTAGAATCAAGCATCTATGTGCGCCAGTTTAGAAGAAAGCATCTTATCGCATCCATAATAAATCCAACATAAATCTGTTCATCCATGAACCATTTATCCAACACATTTCCATCTATCTACCTTATCTAGATCTTGATGAAGGTTTGGTGCACACTTAACACTTGTTGGTGGTAAACATCTTGACATGGGTCATTTTTATTGATCCCATCCTACCCAACGTTATCTAAACCTTGAACCACTATCCAAAGGCACATCCTCTATTTGAACACCTTATTTTATCACAAGATAATCCTTGGCATCCTTTGCATGCTTACCATATCCATCCATCCACCCATGGCATTCCATACATTGCTAGACACTGGGGGTAGATATTTACATCTTGCTTCAAGAATAAATCTTGATCTATATCTTCACACTTATGTGGTGATCCGGGCATTGGAAAATGTGAAATCAAATTGGCCAAAGCATTTGTGAGCCAAAAATCCAAATCACTAGCCCATGGTATATTTTGACAAGAAGATGTTCCTTGTCAAGTTTTATCTTTCATCGAACATCAATCCAAACAATCAATATCAATTGCATATAATGTGTACTTCAATGTCACATCAAATCATCAAAGCTATTTTGTTCCAAATCAAGCTTCATCATTGATCAATCGAATCCAATCAACTATCACCTTGTTTGACTTAACACACTTAGTCAAACTATCATCTTGTGCACAAGTTTACTCTAGGATAACACAACTTCCTGGAATTTACAAGTGCATTATCATCTTTGTTTGGCTTAACATGCTTAGCCAAATTATCAAATCCATAATCACCTCATTTGGCTTAACACACCTAGCCAAATTATCCTTTTTGTACGAGTTTACTCAGGGATAACACAACTTCCTGGAATTTATAAGTGAATTATCATCATTGTTTGACTTAACACACCTAGTCAAACTATTAATCCATCAATCCAATTGATCAACCTTAAGCTTGATTTTCAACAAAATCTCAAAAAAGGCACTGATATCATCATGTATCTACATCCAAATCATCAAAATCATTCAAAAATCCCAAAAACATGTCAAAATATCAGAAAATATTCAAAAAATTCATCATTGAGTCTTGTCCATCTTTCACCTTGTTAAACTATGCCATCTTTGAGCTTGAACATAGGCAAGGTTGATCTTTGATCATCCCCTGAGACACAAAATCGAAAAACATTCATAAATCTCAAAAATACCAAAAACATTTGTAAAACATCTTCAAAATCCAAAAAACAGCCTCAAAATATCTAAAAAAATAAATCCAAAATGGTGCACCCATTTCATCTCACTTTCACCCATGATTTTTCATCATTCATAATAAAATCAATCATCGCCTTCACCCTTTGGTGAGTCAGTCAGAAGCAAGTTTAGCAGGTTCAAAAGCTAACACTCTAAATCATCAGAGTCTTGAAAGTCTAAGTTAGTAAGCAAGCAAGTTGGTCAACTCGGAGTATCAATAGCTTATCACCCAAATCAGTCTCACCAAAACCATGATCACTACATGTCCTAGGATGAAGCTTTCTTGTGATGGACATAAGGATTAGGTACCCCACAATAGTTAGTCTTGGCTAGCGGTATGAAGAACATTAGCTTGTTTGTTTTACTTTATTTGGTCTTTTTGACTTATCTTATTTTGTGCTCATTCCAAGGATCTCTTGATGATGCCTAAACAAAACAGGTTTAGAGAGAAAGGAATGGGGTAATGATCATTATATTTTTTATCTGCTGTGCTTGTCGGATACACTTGTAAAATAACTTAGTCATATATATTTTGTTTGGTTTGTAGGGAGGATATTTTAGGTATCTTGTTGACCACATAGGAAAGCTTGCTTTTCTGTGTTTTGGTCCAAGATGTTTAGAATGTATGAACTACATCTTGAATAAAGTATGTATGTTAAGTGTGAATAAGAATACTCCTATCTGATTGACGAGTCAAAGTCCATCACACTAGGTACAATGCCATCCTAGTCCTTTATACCTTGATGCATCGTACCTATGTGTGTTATCAAACATAAAGTAATTAGCCCTTTGAAAATCCCAACTCCTAGCAATGCAAATCATCATCGGTAATAATGTGAACTTGTGTGGATCCTCCTTCCATCCATCTTATTCTTCTTATTCTTCTTATTCTTCTATCTTTAATAACATTTCTATCTAAAATCGGTGTGTTGTATCAAAATATACATGAGGCTACCCATGGCCGATGACTGTCTATACATCATTAGAATTGTCTACATCAAAAAATTATCTTTCATCCTCTGATCAATGAAACCACTCCTCTCACATTTTATTGTGATCTCGATTAGAAAATTGAACATTTCCGCTCGATATCTTGAGGGGGCAGTATACCAGCATAATCCTTTTGCTAGGGCAATAGTGGGGCAATTGGAAAATCGTGAAATTTTTTAAACTTTGATCACAACAGTTTATTCTTTGAATCAATGCAACAAGTACATTGCTTCAAAGAGGGAAAAAATGTAGACACGTAAAATATACATGCACCTAATTCTGATCCTACTAACATCGTTTCGTTTTGAATCATACTCTCAGCTTATCAACACCTTTCATCCCTTAATTAAATAGATCATTATTTATTTAATTAGGTCTTTCTCCTCTGGTGATTAAATTAATCAATTTAATATTATTAATCATCTTTCTCTTTTCATTTAAATAATTCATTTTATTTAAATTAAATCTCTAAAGTCCTCCTAGTAAATTAAATAAATTAAACCCTATTTGATTTAATCTAACATATTCCTCTTTGGTTAAATAAATCAAATTATTTATTTAATTAATCATTTCCTCTCAATTTGATTTAAATCAATTCATAAATTTAAGTCTAAATTGTCACATCACCTAATTCTTCATTAATTTAATCAAAACTATGATTAAGTTAATCCCTTTCATTAAAATTCTCTAGAGAATGCAACTTGCACAATAAACCAATTACTTTGATTTATTTAATTCTCTATTTTCCCTCACAAAACATCAAAAGGGAATACTCCCTCATTTGAATTCAAAAAGGCCAAGTGGACTTGGTCCTTCCAACAAGGCATTCAATGCCTCTTACATGTCCTTGTGCATTGAGCCAAGTGACATTAACTCCATTTATTTCTCCCTCCAACATGTCACATTCAAAATTCAAATTTGAATCCAATGGCATTTATCATGCACATTGACCAAAATGTGCTCATTCCTCAACCATTCACATCTTGACAAGTGACACTTGGCCATTGGATGTTGAATGATCCCACATTGCTTATTTTCACTCTCTCTTCCATTTTGGAATCTATAAATGAGAGACTCTTCCTCTCATTCTAACATCCACAATTTGAGTAAACTTACTATACTCAAATCCATCATCATCCACATTTCACATGCAAACTTACTCTCTCCAATTGAGAACTAATTTTTCTCATCATATCCAAGCATTCATCGCATTTTCATATTTACACCAAGCTTATGCTCAAATCTCTTTGGAGATTTGACCATTTCTAGATTCACATATCATTTCTACTTAGGAATTGGGAAAGGGCTAATTGCAACACTTCATTGGCACCAATTCCCCTGTAAGATCATCAATCTATTGGCTAGATTGGGATTTACTTTCATGTTATTTGAGTTTGTTCTTCATTTCCTAATATTAGTTTAAATAGGTGGATTTTATGAGGAATCCTTCATATTTGCATGCATTTTGATCTAACATTAACCATGTTTGTTATGTTTGTGCATTTGCAGGTTTAGGGGTACATAGTATCAATAAATCCTCCTTGAAAGTCTGGAGACAATTTGTTATAAGTGTCACAATGTAGGTCATTCAGAGAGTGATTGCTTAGACAAGGGAAATGAAGCTTTTAGTTAGACTAAAGTAAGTCAAACAAATGTTAGTGAGACTAAACATAAAGGGTCTTTTATTGAGAGGTTTTATTGCAAGAAGGGTGACACAGTAATAGAACACTAGAAGAATCTTAGGGCTACAAGGAAATTGATAGAAAAGGAACTTACTCCAATGCAACTAACAAAGTTGTTTTCTTGTGAAAATAAGAAGATATCATTAATTCTGCCTAAGTTTCTATAGTAGTCTGAAAAATATTTTGGTATACTCCTTCATTTTCTTATGTTTCTATTCAGCAGTTGGATAGCGTAGTGAAGACACTTATGTTTGATAAAATTTTAGTACTGTTATGCCTTGCATAACCACCCCATCTTTTGCCTTGGTCAAAATGGGTCCCCCTTTATGTTTTTGTCCTTGGTTTTTTTTAACAAAGTTTGGAGTCTTTCTTTTCCAACACTTTGTTGTTCTTTGGTTTATTCTATCAGAACCGGAACCACTACCAAATCGGGTTTTGAAACTTGTTTCAAAGATCGATTTCGATCCCCATCCCGACAGTCTTTTTTTTCTTTTTTTTTTCTTGTCTTTTTTAGAGCCAGTGCCGAAGTGGAAGTAAAGTCGGAATTTATTCAAAGTTTCAAAATCAAATTCAATTCCGCATCCACCTCCGCTTTTTGGTCTTTTGTTTTAAACTAGGTTTTTATGTTAAGTTTTCTCGTTTCAGTCTTTTTGTTTTATTTTGATGTTTTGTTTCACTTTCTTCTTTGTTGGCGGAACCGGAACCGGAACGGGAACCGGGTTGGAAATTGAATAAGTTTCTAAAATCTTTTTTCGCTACGATTCCGCTCCCGCCATTTTTGGTCATTGACTTTATTGAATTCGCACTGCAGTAATGTGCCAGTTCCTTTTGCAGTTCCAACTCCCCTCTACCACATTTATGGTATTAATTACAAGTGTCATGCACATGTGAAACTCTAAGATTTTAAATTAATTAGGGATTATATTAGTAGTTATCATCATTATTGAAAGAGACTAAGAGTGAACAAGAGTTTTAGTGGAGCATTTGTGTGTGTGAATCGATCGAAAGGGAGACAATTGCGAGCGGATTGCTTCAGGGAACTAACCTATTTATTTGTGTTTGAGGTAGGGGTTTTTCTGTTCTTCTCTTTTGTTTTATTTCATGTTTTTTATTTTTGTTTGTTTCAGATTGTTTGGTTTCATGTGAATTCATGATTCTCTATTCTACAGTGAGTTTGTGTGTGATTCTTTTTCTTTCTCTTTTTTTTTGGTTTTCTTGTTTTCATTTTTCTGTTCTGGTGTTTGTTTCCCATTTGTTTGTTTTTCTTCACAGTCATTTTCACATTTTAATCATGACTGTATCGTGATGCCCTAGTTTTTAAATGCATAGATTAGTTACTATTTTACATTGATAGGGTTTGATAAAGGATGGTTTTTACTTAGGAATCTTGTTTTGCTTTAGATCTAGTTAATTTAAATAGGATTAAATTTGTGCCCTAGTTATTTGAAATCGACTATTTTATTTAGGGTTTTGACGCATTCTTGTTTTAAATATGATGCCCTAAATAGTATAGTCGCCTCTCGGTCATATGGGGATGGTCTTATTAGGTTATTTTTAAGCCCCTTTCATTTTGATATGACCTAGTCGTTAAATCATGAAGTTATTTATCAAACTGTTAAAATCACTTATGACGTCATGGTTATTTTAGGCAGAAGCAGGATCAGAATCGATTTAGAATTTGAACCATGTTTTGTAATAAGTATTGATTCGATGTCCATCTCATCTCCAACTCCGCTTACAATAAAAGCAAACTTTTGAAAATAACGATAACCTAGGTAGAAGTAGAAGCGGAACTGAATATAAAATTAGAAAATCTTCATGGAACCAAATTAGTTTCCCTTCCGATTTTGATTCCGGTTACCATTTCAATTCCAACTCCGGTCTGCTTGTTATTACTATAAGCTCAATAATTATTTTGACTCCCATCCTGACAGTGTTTTAAAAGAGACTGTTTAGAATTTTTTCTTCCTAGTTCCGCCTTTGGTATGTATATGAAGGGTAAGATTTTAAAGCATATTTTGTGATATTTATTCAAGAATCTAATTTAAGGTTTTTTTGTAGGAAGCTAAAAAAATTCAGGAGTATCAGGAGAAGCTTCCCAAAGGAATCGGCCTGCAGAAACTTCAAAGGAAGCAACTAAGCCTAAGAAGATTAAGTTGGAGTAGCTACCTTATACCTTGAGGTATAACCATAGGGGTCTTGTTGTCACTACAAGCAAAGTGGAGTCTAATTGGTCTGATGTAACTGACACCAATTTAGGCCTATTCAATTTTGAGGAGTTATATTCAAAAACATTCACTGACGATGTGACAGGAAGAATTGGAAGAATAGTTGAGTCTGGCTTGGCTCACATCACTGTATTTCCTCTATCTATTTAGTGCCCGGAGTTGATTATGATAGTAGCAAGAGCTTACAATTCAGCCACTAGGCAATGTATGGATTCATAGGACAATGTGATAATAGATCTAACTCCTTAAATGTTTCAGCACATGTTTAGTGTCCCTGATCCAAAGAACCTAGTACAATTAAATGAGGTAGATGCTTTAGGTATATATATAAAATGCAAGGAGGCCAACAAGGCTCACTTGAACAAGAAGTGGTTGAGAATAGAGAAGAAGTCTCTAACCAAGATCCATGATCAACCAAAGAGGACATAATTTTACAAAGAGGTATCAGACCTGATAATGATGTTGTCTAGAGCCTTTAGGAAGAGGGATGCATTTCATTTCAAGAAATGGATGTTTCCTTTCATTTAGACAATCTTTAATGGCAAGCAATGGTTCGATTGGATGATGATTGTCTCAGATACCATTCATGATCAGTTAACTAGAATAAGGGAAACCAAGATCTTTTTCATGACTTCTTATGTTGTCTATGTAACAGCTAGAGGAGGCATCTTTCCAGGTTTGAATAGTGTGGGAATATTGGGAGAATATGATGGAAAAAAGAGAGTAGGGATCCTTATGATCACCTATCCCTACGGGTTTATGAAACACAATTTAGAAGAGTTAATGATGCATTCTTATATGTAGTCATTAACCAGCTTAATGGAGATGCAGGATACATATTGAGCCAAGAAGCCATGGCCTTTATCACATAATGGGGATGTTGGTATATCCAATACCCCAAGTTCACTTATTTTAGGCTAGTTGGATTCGAAGGCCCTCCCCACTTACTTTCAAGGTGTTGCAGCAATAGGATGGTTTTGATGGAGTTTGTCTATCAAGCTCTGGGGGTCAATGCCCGATTTGGGTTAAAACATAAGACACGTTGTCACAAGCTCCCCATGCAATTGGGTGAATATAGTTTCCCACACCTTGTGGGAAATAAGGTAGTTTGCAATGAATTGATACATTTAAAGCTGGGTATGTAAAATACTTGAAAGCACTTTGATCCAAAGAATAAAATGAATGCTTTGTTGCCCTCAGTTTCTGACCAACATTTCAACTTGCTAGAGAACGTCTAGAGTGATCTTCAACATGAATATGACCTCAGGAAAAGCAATTATGAGAGGTTTCTTGTTTCACTCATAGTAGAATTCAGGATCAAAGATGATATTCCTGATACATTAGTAGATGATGGAGTTGTGTTGGATCCATCATATGAAGCATTGAACATTGGTACCAAAATTTTGGATTCGATAGATTGGGATTGTGAGGAGACCATCGACATCAAGCAAATAGGGAGACCAGTCTTGGATAGGAGTATCCACTGGGTTGCTCTAAGAGCCAAAACTTATGGGGGTCCAACTCCTAAGAAAGGGAAGGGATATAAGAGAATCAAGAGGAAATTTCCTTCCAAGGAGCCTTTGTAGTTATTCCCTCCTGACATTGAAGAGATCAAGCTTGAACCTCTACTCAATATTTACCTAGAGTACAAGAGGAGGATGCCCAAATAGGATCTATGGTTTCAACACCAGCAATAGGTGAGTCATCTTCTCAAATCCCTCTTATGGAGCAACCAAGTGGAGGGATGCCCGAAGGAACTCTTCATGGTATTGTTGAGACATTGAAAGGAAAAGGAGTAGAGCTAGAGATCCATGATGTTGAAATGGACTCTGATGAGACCTTATTAGAGAAAGATGCACAAGAAAAGATGCCTCTAGAGGAGGAAATTGAACATATTTTAACACAGGAAGATCAATGGGCATTGTTTGAGGAATCAAAGAAAGCTTCGGATGCTCAAGCATGTGCAGAGGCAATGGAGAAGCAAAAGGAAATTGATGCTAAGGCACAAGCTGATGCCTTACTTCAGAAAAAGAAAATGGAAGCCAAGAAAAGAGCTGATGAAGTACAGACACTACAAAGGCAAAGGGAGTAGGAGCTCAAGATCAAAGAAGAGAATGATAAGCTAGAATTGGTGTAGAAAATTCATGATCTAGAGGAGGAAAAGGCAAAGCAACAAAGGGAAAGAGAAGCCCTTATGGCCAAATTGAAGCATGTTGAAGAGGCCTATAACACGAAAGAAGAAGCAGAACATATGCAAAAAGAGAAATATGTGAAGGAGCTGACCAAGTAGCTATAAAAGGAAAAGGAAGATGTAGATAAACTTAAGGCAGTAGAAGAAGAGAGAAACTGGGTACTTGAGGAGAAAAGATTAGAAGAAGAAAAATTGAAGAAGGAAGAAGAAGACAAGAGGATACAGGAAGAAAAGGACAGGGAGGAAGCTGAAAATCTTACACAGACAAGTGTAGAGCAAGAAAAACAAGAGGTACAAGAGGTTGATTCTCAACCTAAGGTTAATGTGCAACAACCCTCTACTACTGCTGCTTCTTCTTCAACTATAATGACCACTACTCCAAGTGCTCCAACTTGGTTGAAATTGGATCTTCAAAAGATATCAGTGACACCCTCACAGCCTCTCAATTGGGATGATATGATGAAGGAGATTGAAAAAGAAAGGCCCAAAAAGGAGGGTAAAATCCTACATTCCACTAGACTTACTGAACTAGGGGAGATTGTTTCCTAATGTGCAATACCGATGGTGGACAAGGATGTGGGGGACATGTATCTAACTAATTACTAGTTGGGAATGGTTAACTTGGGGAGACCCACAAGAGATCAACAAATGAACTTGATAGATGTGGTAGCATCATCCACAAAATCAAGAATGATGAAGGATAAGCAGATAAAGAATGAACTTAAGGCTCGATTGGATCAATTTCATACTTTTTTGAAGAGTGTTTCTACTCCGAGGTCAAAAAAAATTACCACCATTAAGACACCAATTGTGCTTAGCAAGAAGGAGGTGGATGACTTGGTATAGGTAAGGAGTAAGGTGGAGATGTTGGATAGATGGACTGATAGACTAAATTAGGAAATAGGTGAGGTGATGGGAAATAGTTTTGAGGTTCACAAGATGGCAGTGGAGTTAATAGAAGAGATGAATCAGTATGCCAAAGTATTGGGAGAAGAGGAGGAGGAGTACAGAGGATATAGCCATAAGTTGAAAGAGTTTAATAAATTGTTGAAGTCCACTCTTCTAGAACAGTCAATACTTGAAGAGGACAACAAAGATTTCTTGGAAAAGACCTCTAGCATAGTTCAGTTTAGATCTGACTTTTTGTACAAGCATAAGAATGAGGTTCAAGATTCTAGCAAGGATTTAAATGAATAGCTTGATGAGTTAGAAGTGGTTGTTGCTATTATAGTAAATGTTGGTATACTGGTAAAGGAAGGCCTACCTTTGAGCCAATTAAAAGAGAAATGGGATGATAGACTTAAGCAGGTCATGCAAAAGGGAGATGATGGAGAGGATTTGTTGTTAGATCAGTTGAGGGATATTAAAGAAGAGGTAAGAGTAGCTAAAAGGGAGTTGACAAAGCTAAAATACATGAGAGGATTTTCTACTATGGAATTAGAGAGGATCAAGTTCAAAGACAGTTTGGTTGATGGGCTAGATTTGGATTTGCTTCAACAAGTCTTCTCCAGTTATGATGAGTACACTTCAGAGCAAACTTTGCATGTATAAGTGATAGTCTCATGCGTGCATGGTTTTTCTTTTCTCCTCCACATGCATGAATTGCAATTTTGTAGGTGCATGGGTTTCTTTTCTCCTCTATCTTCTTCTCTTCAGTTTAACTAGATGATCAATATGGGAACTAGAGATCAAATTGATCTGAGTTTCCAAGAAAATTTAAGTTCCTGAAAAAGTGGATCTTGACTTAAGATAGAAAGGACTTCAGATTTTTTTACATCTATAAATACCCGTAGGATACCATATTGTAAGGGTCGACTGGTGAGAATAAGATTAGCCACCTGATAGTAGGAGATAAAAAAATTTGTAGTTTTTACAAAGATGCTTTTTTCATTTTATTTATAGTTGAATATAAATACAGGTTTTTATGCAATATGGTGTTGGAATTGAGTTTATTGGATAAATTTGATGAATTATAGTCTATCTATATGCCAGTGATTGTGTTGAAGCATAAGTGTTTCTTTTGTGATGAAAATCCTTAGAAGAAACCAGATTTAAGGATTATTTCATTAGATTATCTGTGAATTGAATTTATTGAAAGCCTGTTGATCTATGATCTTGGCAATGAATGAGAGTGTGTTCTTTTGGAGACTTTAAAATATTTATGATGTGTTATTGTGATGTTAAATTAAGCACCTTAGATGCATGCAATAGTATGGACTATTCTGTAAATTGTATCATGCTATAGTTTTCTTGATCTATTGGAAGAATATTTGTTGTTGAAGATATATGTCTAGATACTAGACAAGTTTTATTCAAGTTTTACTGATGTACACGCTGATGTATCTTTTTCTTTTATTCAAAACCCCCTTTTTATTAAGAACGGTTAGATGAATAAGTCATTGCTTGCATTCCTTATTACCAACAAAGGCCCCTTGAATATTATAGTTGGATGGACCAATTGAGTGACACTAGACAGTTGAGAACCAACTACCAGGACCTTGGGAGTTAGGCCACTATATGTAGTCTTTCTTTTTCAGGAGAAATAGAGTAGAGATATTATGTTTAATGTTGTGTGTCATTTTCACCATCAATAGATCTGGCGCTAAAAGGAGGGCCAAAGGAACAAGCTGGCTCGCATTGGGTCATTTTCACCATAGAAATATGGGAGGATTCTCAAATCCTCTACTAATAATCAACCATTGGAAGAACTCCAAACCTCGATTAGACCTAGACCCCATGCTCGTAGAATATTGATACATACATTGCCACCACCACTTACTCCACCTAGATTTCAACCAAATCCACCTACACCACCACCAATTCAACCTACATCACCACCACTAGCTTGGCCAGTATCGCCCCCACCAGTTAGGCCTTTTTCGCCACCAATTTGGCCTATATCAGCACCACCTACTCAACCAATCCTACCCATGGCTTAATTTGTGAATAACCCCTCTTCATTAGGGGCTATTCTAGGGGGAATCCATGATCTTTCAAAGAACCCAAAATTTTTTGTCCCAAGTACATGCATGGCGAATCAAGAAGTGTTGAGGAGCATATACAAGTGTTCAAAGATGCTTGTACACATGCTCAATTTTCTCATCAGGATGTGGTATGTATATTGTTTCCTTATTTTTTAGGGGACATGGCATATAACTAGTACTTAAATTTTCCCCGGGATCTATTCTAGGTTGGACAGATTTAGAAAATGCATTCATTAATCAATTCAGGGTCTACGTAGACCCTACCATCTTGTATCACCAGTTTTCCACCATAAGAAAGCAACATTATGAGCCACTACCTCTATTCAAAAGGAAAATTATGATCCGCTACCTCTATTCAACACTGGATTCCAAAGGATGTTTCGTAGCTTGCAAGATCCTCACTTAGTAGCTGCGAATATCGCCATTCAAGCATATTTAAGAGTTGTTGATCCCTTGATTGGCCTATTCTTGCAGAGAAATTATTAGTCCAATGAGATTGACTCCTTGTCTAAGGTTTATCATCTAGCTATCAAATTGCAACAGCAGATAAGTCTGTAATCAGGAGGTTTAGGAGTAGCTCTTCCTCCCATGAATTATCAGATGTCTAACCCACCATTGTACAACACTGTCCCAGGGATGTCTTACTCCCAATATAGACCTACGTCTAAATTACAAGCCCCACCTACCATCCCTTTTTCAGAAATGGCATGCAAGATCCTTCCCAACAACCTCAAAATAAACAACAACAGGCAAGAGGATCAACCCATGTTCATTCCCCATCCATAGTGCAGAATGTGCAAAATGAACAAACTATTCAATTGAACAGTGAGCTAGAAACTCTTAAAAAGACTCTATCTCAAATGTCTAATGACATGGCATAGCTTAGGAAAAACCCTCCCCTCAATAGCCTACATCTGTGAAAGTTCTACACATAGCATTAGAGAGCTTGGCTAAAAATGTAAAAATACAAAAAAAATTGAATTTTTAAAAAAAAATTGTCCCTTGATGAAAACTTGGCAAATAGGCATATTGGTGACACCAAAATCAAAAAATGGAAAAAATATTAAAAAGAAATAATTTCATCCAATAGTGAAAACCTGGCAAACAGGCGCTTTGGATAAGTACTGTGGTGAAAACCTGGCAAATAGGCGCCATGTGTAATTGATCATTTCTTTACCATCTACTATTACTCTAATTGACCCTTGTCTACTTTCCATAATCACAAAGGCTTGACATATTCATGACATTCATCCTAAGTTCTATCATTTCTGGCCATGGTTAGCATTTGGTTGAGATCACCCCTTGCATATCCTTGCCTTTGGTCCCATGTTTGCCTATTTCCATATCATTTGACCCAGGTATTCCTTGATCTGTCTGGGGCCAAGACCTTTCTCATTTAATTGCAATGGGTGTCACACATGATCCTACATTCATAAAAAGTCCTAAAAAATCCTAAAAATTTGAAAAAGTCCTGAAAAAAGTCATAAAAATATGAAAAGTCCTAAAAAAAGATCTAAAAATTGAAAATGTCCTGAGAAAATCCAAAAAATAGAGTCAAGATCAATGTTTTTCTTATCAATCCAATTGATCATGTCAATCAATCTTTGTCCATGTCTGAACTACATTGTCTCTGGACATTTTCTACGTAGGCAAGATTTGTCTTTGAATCCCCGAGACATTAGGTCAATCTTTCTAGGTTGATCACAATAAAATAATGATTCAAACTTCTTTCCTTTGGACAAGGTCATTGGTCATGTTGAACTATGAGGTCTCTGAGTGCATGATGTAGGCAAGGCCATCAATCGATGAGCCCCCAAGGCTGCACTAGGTTAGTCCATTAGGGTTCATGGCACAACATTTTCACACACGTCCAACTATCTTCAAATAAAGAAAATCTTCCATCAGTCTCAGGCAAGAAGTCTATCAACAATCTATTTCATCAACAATTTTGGTCAATTTAACATGTCAACAATGACATGTAATCAAATTCTATCAAGACAATTTAACCTGGCAAAATTTTGGGTTCTTCTTCAGATGTGTCCTTTTGAAGAGTAACTCTCGACGTTTCTTTATGCTTTTGAATGTGTCCTTCCTAAGAATTTACCTCATCATCTGGAATTTTGATGGATTCTCCTAACTCTGAGAATCGATCTCCTAGATATCAACGTCATTTAGGATGTGTCCTTCCTGAATTTAATATCGCTCAACATTTGGCAACACTTGACATTAAAACATTTGGAAAACACTTGGAAAAATTTATTTGTCTTTCTAATGGTTATCATGATATTAGTTCCTTATGTCATAGGAGCCACGACATATCATGATGATCATCCTTGTCTTTTTTATGATCACCCTACTACTAGTTTCTCAAGGATGTCCTGACTTCAGGATTTAGAGAAGAAACAATGTAGTACGATGATTTTTCCTGTCTGTTTTCTATCACCCTGCTACTAGTTTCTCAAGGATGTCCTGACTTCAGGATGTAGAGAAGCAACAACGTAGTATGATGATTTTTCCTATTTATTTTTTACTATCATGTGGCTAGTTTCTCAAGGATGTCCTGACATCAGGATTTAGAGAAGCGGTGAGGTCTCATGATTAGTCTAGTTTTTCCTGGTGGTTGGTCATGACAGAGTGACTAGGGGAAATTATGTTCCTTGTATGAGTCATGATCATCCTTGTCTATGACTATTGATCTATGTGATGGTTGTACCTTGCACACTATCGATCTACGCCATATCATAGTGTTTGTCGGTCATCATGACATTTTTTCCCAATGATGATTAAGAGCAGAAACTAGGATAGCACTATAGAAAAGTTTTGAAGGATTTTTTGTTTCTGCACTAACATGCATAGCTTTCTTCGCACTAATATCCATCTTCGTCTTCTCTTCTCTTGTCCTCTGATGATATCCTGTGAAATACAACAAAAAACAAAGATGCATACATGATCATACACACATTTCATATTCACATTTCACATCTTCATAAATCAAATACCATAATTTACACTTGCATAAATTCTATCATTTACATCCATCCATCTCACATCAAGAAACAATCATTTGCATCAACATACAGGCATCATAAATATAATTTGCATTAACATATATGAATCACATTAGCATACATTACACAATGCATACATATATAACCACATCCATAATTGCATTCATAAGCATAAAACATAACATCCATACATCTCATACCATCATAAAAGCATCACATAGCATCTCAAAGCATAGAGCACCATAACACAGAATCATATAGGTCACATCAAAAACTACATCGCATATATATAATCTCACAAAAATGTAATGTCACAAAATAGAGTCATGAGATATCCCAAAAATGGAGCTCGCAGGCTTAAATAACAATATATGAAAGTGTCTAATACAACTATAAAAATACAAGTCCTAGGATGTGCCTCCTCCATCTCATGGAGGTGAATCATGAGGTGGCTATGACTAACTAACCACGTGAAAGGTGACCTGGATGGGAGTAGTGTCTGGAGTTTGACTCTAAGATCTCAAGGGATCAGTAATAGGAGGTTGGCTCTACTCTACCTGGTGTCCTGATGACAGTGATTTATGTCCATGCTTTGACCTATGGCTATGGCTTGATGAATGCCTATGGGAACTGTGTGACCTATGACTTGATGCCTGCCCTGATGAAGTGGACCCCCTAGCACTAGTATGACTGCCACTGTGTGACCTGCTACTACTGTGGGTCTAGGTGCCACTACCTATCCTATTGTATGATCAGGACAACCCTGGGTCCCATGTCTCTAGTGGAATAGCCTTCTCATAAAGCAACCTATACTAACCCTTGCTCTCGGCCATCCTATCCATCTCTCTGGCCATATCCCCTATCGGCCCTACACATAACTCCACAAAATCAGTGACCCATCGATCTGATTCCTACTCATAGATAACGACCTAATCTCTCTCCACCCTTGTAACCTCTAACTCCACTGCCAAGGCCTTATTCTGAGACAAGGCTGCATCAAGTCTTCTCTAAAGATCTATGATCCTCTAGTCAATAGTGGCATCTGCGAGAAAAATTGGTGACTTGTTCCCCTCCTCATCTCCAACGATCATCCACTCTCACAATCTCTAATTAGCCCAATCCTCCTCCTCCTCCCTCTCCTCCTCCCTCTCCTCTCCTCGGACCTCCTCCACATCGATATCAAGAGGATGGTGCTCATTAAATGGATCCTCCTCTACTAGCATCTCTCCCTCTGCTCTCACCTCTTCTCTACCCTCCACCTCCTCTCCACCTCTGCCTCCTGCCTAACTAGATGCTCTCTCTCCTCACCCTCCTCCTGGATGGGTGACAACGGTGCGCCACCCACTCTCCCACTTGATATTCCTAGGCTGCCTCCACCCTCCATCATCCCTCCTCCTCCTCGCACCCCTCCTGTCTCTGCCATCATCTCCACCTCTGCCACCCCCACCATCTCCCCCACCTCTGCCTCCATCTCATTGACCCCCACCATCTCCCCCACCTCTGCCTCCATCTCCTCGACCTCCATCTCTGCCACCTTGGCCTCTCCTCCGCACCTGTGGGATAACTGATCTTCGATCTATGGGAGGAAGACCATCTAGATCTGTCAATGGAATAGGCCTGTGAATCTACCACCAAGTGTGAAACTTAGTAGATGTCCCTGCATCTGTTGGACCTCCCCTCCACATCCACTACTATGCAACCAAGTTGTCTGTCTGCTTCTCAACTACTGCCACTGCTATCGATGACCCCCATAAGGTCTCCCTAGAAGATCGTGCATACTCTATTGTACCTACTGGCACATCCTACTACTCCCCAAACTATTGTAGTACCCATTGGGGTAGGTACATCTCTATAATCCGCTGGCTCTACACTATGTGGCCAATCAAGTATCAAAACTATCTACACAATGACAAATGGCCATCCTCATCAGGCCACTAGGCATAATCTCTATAGGGCCTCTAGACAAAACTAATCAAGGTGTCAATCCGATGATGCTAGTAGCCAATATCTCCCACACAAGTCTAGCTAATTGAACCTACATAAAGGTACACATAGGGCATCCCATCACCCAACTGTTGAATCTGCACCAGTGGTTGAAAAATAGGAATGTGCTCCCATGCCCAAACCATCACAGTGTAGTCTCGTAGCTGATACTCTGTCCCTCATGGTAAACTATCTCATGAAGCTGATGATATAACATGGCCAGTAGGCAAGGCCCCCAGGAAAAAATGGTCCTCTGACCATGCATGTGCACTAGTACCTCTCCCCATCCAATCAGAAATCTATGGCCATGATGATCTGACATCAACACTCTATCAATCAGTGTCATTAGCATGGCATCCCACCATGGAAACTGATCAGCCACAACATCCCATCCGATCTCGTAACTGTGAATACTTAGACCACCACCACCGGCATCCTCATACATCTCTATTAGGGCCTGTCACCCTCGGTGTGGATCATATACCACCCTCTCCCTGTTGATCAGGATGTGTAGAATGTGATAAACATTCTCCAGGGTCACTATGGCCTCTTCTGTGGGAAGCTGAAAGGAACAAGACTCTAAATTCCACCTCTCACAAAGTGTTGTCAATAAGCCCTTGTTTTCCCAAATAATGGGCATATAGGCAACATAATACAATTCCATTCGCATCAATCGTTGTCTCTCCCTATCATTCAATCAATCTCTAAAAGCGTAGGTGGTTGGTTTGAACTCCCGTGTGTATATGGGCACTAATCATCTCTACACATGCAAAAACAAAAATTATCACACATGGGCTAGCCCAATGGCATTTATTACTATCTACAAAACCAAACATGCATCAAAAATAAGAGTCTATACAAAGTCAATGTTGGTCAACCATGGTCAACTGCAATTGCGTCGCGTTGACTACAATTGTGCCACAATATATCATATGTGGCTCAGAATCCTGTAGTTGGGTCACAATATCATGAATGCATCTTTCCATATAGCAATTGTGCGCCCTTACAATGAATGTGTCATTCCATGATGCAATTACGCACCCTGACAATGATTGCATCGTTCTGACAAGAGATTGTGTCATTCCATCACAATTGCATCGTTGGGCCTGGCGTTTGTGTTGCAACATTCCACTTGCGATGCAGAAATAAACATGTGTTGCAGTTCGGCACTTGCGTCATTTGCCTCCACAATTGCACGTATTTAGCAATTAACCAACTTACCCATTGCACTTGCGTCGTGACACAAACAAATGTGTTGAACACAAAGGCATTTGCGGCTTACACGATGACAATTACATTGCGATGCATCTGTTTCCCCTCCTGTAACCCTATTAAATGCACGAGAATTGAAAATTTTAAATTTCGGATAGGGTACTTACTGGTGCCTCTGCGCCCTCAGGTCGTTGGAATGGCTGCACACGGTAGCCATGGTGGTCTATCGAGGGAATCACCATCGTCTTTTTGAGCTCTGATCTCTAGAAATTCTAATTAGCAAATGTGAAAATGACACTTGGTTTGGCTTTTTCAGCCTATTTATAGGTTGAAAATTAGGGTTTAACCTAATAGGTGTGTACTGAACGCTCTTTTGACAACTGTTGTCTAACATTTTGACTAGCTAAGCATCCTCTATTTTCGAGGTTGATCACGCCTTTATTTCTCTGGTCATTAAATTGATTAATCGAGACACTTTCCAAAATTTTCTAACCCCGGGCCAAAGTTCAAAAAATTTCCCGAGGGGGCATAGGCACTTCATACCTTCGTTGGGACATATTCTACACTTGTTTTCTTTTTCATAACACGATAAACTACATTATGACAAAGAGGGGCAAATGTAGACACATAAAAATGACCTAGGCCTACAAGCACTATTTTACCACTTTTTGTCCTAGCATAATTATGACATTTTAATTATGTTTCTAACCCACCTTCAATTATTAATTAAATAATTCATAATTATTTAATTAATTCATGATTTTCTATTCTTCATGATTATTAAATAAATAGATCTTATTTGTTTATTTAATGTGTCACTAATTATCAAAGTCTTCTCATAATTAAATAAAGTTCTCAATTTATTTAATTAATCTTTATCATTTATGTCTTCTTGATTATTAAATAAATATATTTTAATTTATTTATTTAATATGTCACTAATTCCCAAATCCTCTTTTCATTAAATAGATTTATTAATTTATTTAATTAATTAACTACCTCTTCTAAATTAAATAATTATTCCTAATTATTTAACTGCCTTATTTGACATTTCCCTCTTTTTAAATAACACAATTTATTTTAAAATGACCTCACATAGTTAACTGATTCTTCTTTTAGTAAATAATCTTAAATCAATTATTTACTATCTCACTAAATCCATATTTTGAATTAATTTTAATTCAAAATGGAAATATTCTTCTACAAATCAAGTAATTGCTAAAATTACTGATTTTCTAAATCTCATCTTCGTATCTTTTGATTTTTACTAATTTTCATCTTACTGTCACGTTCATTCTCCATCCTTAATTTAATTTCTTAAATTAAATCTTGTGCACTCTATTGGAACCATCAAATTTTGGAAAAAATTGAAGGTGCCATAAACTTTTTTTGATTTCAACACTCAGATGTTCAACTGTTTAATCCACTTCAGGAGCTTACTTTGAAAAATCATAACTTGAAGCCCACTTTCTAAAATCGCTTTGCAAGCATGTTAATTTGACATATGGGAGTGTGCACGCCAATTTTCAGCTTCATACGATCAGTTTTGACATGATTCCAGGATGGCAAGTTGAATGGTTCTGTGAAGGGTTGTTGTCTGCACAGTAAAATCTATAAAGTGAGTCAACTTTGAGGGTAAATATTAAGAAAATGAATGATGATCATAAAAAATTGATATGTGCCCTTGATTCTCTGCACCAAATTCTACCTCCATGCCAATTTTCAGGGTGTTTGGACATTGTTTGGTATTTTTTCAAAATCAAATCTAAATGCATTTTACACAGTTTGATGATTGCACTTCCAGACAGCTACAAAGTGGTCAAGTTTGATTTTCAATATCTTGTAAAGGAAAAATATTGAAGAAAAACCCATTTTCCTACATGTCCATGTGAGCTAGATGAACCAATCCCTAGGGTGGCAGCTTCTAAGAATCAGATCTGAATATTTTTCCAAAAAAGGGCAATTTGATGAGTTTCAAGTGATTTTTTGACAGTGGTAGTTTCAGAAAATACTAAGTAGACCACTTTCAGCATTAACAGTTTTTTATTATGATGCCTTCATGACAATCCATTCTACATCCATGCTCTCCTATCATATCTCAACATGCTGGTGCATTTTCATGGCTTTTAAAGATCATCTGATCAAGTTTCCAAAACAATTCTGGAGGCTACCTGACCTATTTTGAAAATGTCAGAAAAATAGATTCTGATAACTACCCACTTCAATTTCACCTCAGATGCATACAAAAATAGTATTTGATAGACAATAGGATGAAATTATCTAGATTTAAGAATACAAATGCAGGATCCTATGTAGGGGAAGATTGATAAAGCAAGATGGAACAAGAAGCTAAGTCACTTAGGCTAGTACACCCACAAGTGAATTACCTATTGACAAATAAGATTATTTTGTCAAAACTTCCTCAAGATATACCTACTCAAGTAATCCATAAGGAAACACTGCATAAATTCTTAAGTATATGTATCTCAAGAGAAGGTACCATGATCCTCTATTTGGACTTCCCACCATTTGAAAGGAGATTGAATGCATCATTGATCTTTAAATGAGAATGATAGGTCACTCTATGATAAAGTCATCAAAAATAAAATCTTCTTCAAATACGGGTGAAAGAGCTTATATGGAATGCTATCCTATACAACTGCCTAAGTAGAGCTTCCCTTCTACAACTTGCAAATGCTTCAATCTCTGATATTATGAAAAGGTGTTTTCAGGATTTTTTGATCTGTCTTGTGGGCATCTCGTTTATATACATACAAATCCATCTCCAAAAGTATATGAAGTGTCAAAAAAAATAAAAATTTCTACACACCCAGCCAATAAGAAAGATTTAAATGTTGTGATAATATTGAGCTCCTCATAGACTTAATATTGATGAAGATAAGAAAGCTAGTTGCACTCACAAGGATGTCACTCGAGGAGGAAATAAGAGGCTATAAAACATATACCACAATGTAGGGGAAAATAAACCTATTTTATGGATTTTATGTTTAACAATAGCATGCAGACATGCATCAAAACATAAAAAGAGTGAGGAAATTCTATGTTGGCTCAAAATAGAATGAAGGCAACCCATTAATCTTACCTGAGAACAATGTGAAGATAACGATATAAGAAAATCATTCTCAAAAGCACTCATGGGACTTGAAGCTGAATGATGTAGATAAATATTGGATAGAATCACACTATGCTCAGGACTACTTATATCGAAGGTAACACCAAGTGTATTGTGGAGAGAAGCCAAAGTAAGAGGAGCCGGCTGTTAGAAACCCTAGATCAGACATGCAAACGTAAACACCTTCCACATAAGAGAAAACATCAAAACAGCAGAGATTTGCATGTCAATGTGCAAATTGATAATATTCAGAATTAAGAAATTACAATAAGAGAATTTCTTTATAGAAGAAATATATGCAACCCTAATGTTGACCTAAAAAACAACTCAACTAAATAAAGCTTACTTATTAATTAAGTAAACTAATTATTACCTAAGCAAAACCTAAGTAAAGTTATGCAAGTGTAATTTAGAAACCCTAGATTAGACATGCAAACCTAAACACCTTCCACATAAGAGAAAACATCAAAAAAGCAGAGCTTTGCATGTCAATGTGCAAATTGATAATATTCAGAATTAAGAAATTACAATAAGAGAATTGCTTTATAAAAGCAATGTATGCAACCCTAATGTTGACCTAAAAACAACTCAACTAAATAAAACTTACTTATTAATTAAGTAAACTAATTATTACCTAAGCAAAACCTAAGTAAAGTTATGCAAGTGTAATTAAATATTAATTACACTAACACCCCCCCATAAGTGCAACTTAGGGAGACTAAAAAAGCATGCACCTAAAACTAAGATGAATGCAAGAAAGCATGAATGGGTCTCGGTAACAAGGCCTAATCATGTACCCATGTACAAATGCAATAATGAGGTAGAGAAAGAAAACCCAATGGGACAACCCCCCCTACAATGAGATGACTGCTGCAAAGAAGCACTGGAAGAACACTGTGGAGTAACACTGGAACCACAATCTGGCAAGCAAGGAAAGATAGTTTTGTCTACTACTGAAACCGGATGAGAGTCACTGATTGACTCAAGGAATCATGATAAAAGCAACAGCAGACCTGATGCCATAGAACACTCGAACACTCCAAATTGGAACAACCCTAGAATCCATAAAGCAACAATAGATGATATGATGATGATAGAATCTAGAAGCCGTGAATCTCGATGTCGATGTCAAAATAAGACTAAAAATCTTCCATGGTAAAAAGTACCATAAGGACTCTGGAACATTAACCACAAATGTAGTGGCCCTCAAACTGAGATGGATTTGATGTTGATCATTAACCATAGGCTCTCAATCTAAAGTGTGAACCAAAATGAATCTGATATGTGTCAAGCTCAGACAAAAAAGTGGCCAAAAGAAACTAAGAAACCAGATTACAACTCATTCGAATGAAGATTATTATGCAAGAAACCCCCCCGATGGAGCTTTATATCAGTTCATTTATTACAATCTCCAATGACTACAAAAGGAGAGAATGCCTAAAAAATCATAAAAATAAAATAAAAATTGACCTCAGATCTATGTATAGGACTGAACCAGCTTTCCAATGCCGCAAGAATGGCAAAAAGAAGATCACCAAGTCAAAAGATATGCCCTCCAGAGTGAGAAACACAAGTTCTGAGTTCAAAGACCTACAAACATAAACTAGAGAAAAATCAGAAAAAAAAATTAACACCACTAGATCAGCATCAGAATCAGCTTTCCAACGGTATCTCGTTTGTGAAAAAAGGACACCATACGCAAAAGTTACGCATGATTTTGTAAAAGTGCTCCAATTTGGCCAATAAGGCCTACAAGCAGCCCAAGGGGCTAAAACAATTTCAGCCCCTAGCCCTGTGCGCGACCAAGGGCTGTCGGATAGGGGGCTAGAGAGGAGCCATTGGTTTCCCATGTGACCATGGGTGCACTAGAAGGCTGGCTAGGGGCTGGGCGCATAGCGCTCGGTCCCCCATATGACCGCGGCGGAAGGTGTTGGAGCCCGCAGGGGCTGTGCCGACCGGCGGTCGGAGGGGCTGAGAGCCGCTCGGCGGTGGTGGACTGGTGGTAGAGAGGTGGCCACCCGGTGGTGCCTTCCATCTGTGCGGGTGGTGCAAAAGACAACACAATTTTTTTCCTCGATTTTCGTGAAAAAAACTTCCTCGAAATGCATGTTGGGGAAGCCGTACGGCCTCCCTGGAAAAACATTTTTGCCTTCCGGATCAACTTCGCCAAAATCAATGAAACGAAGGGTGATCTTAAGGTTTTGGGGTGCTGTGAATGCGATCGAAGTGTCCGTTTTGCTCCAAGATGCTGTGAAAAATAGGCTTCCCCCAGAGCTTCCAAAAAATCAGCAAACGTGAAACACTCACAGATCTGGCAAATGATGACGAAAATCTGCAAAGTAAAAGTCAATCCTGACTTTTTTCAGCGCTCTGAATCCAATGATGAAGCCCAATTTGATCTAAGACACTACATAAATTAACTCAAGGCATGATACCCTCGAGGAACCCCGAATGAACTCTGCAATGAATTTCTCCAAAATTTGAGAAGGGGCTACATGTCAAGGCTCTGATACCATGTTAGAAACCCTAGATCAGACATGCAAACCTGAACACCTTCCACAGAAGAGAAAACATCAAAAAATCAAACCTTTGCATGTCAATGTGCGAATTGATAATATTCAGAATTAAGAAATTACAATAAGAGAATTGCTTTATAAAAGCAATGTATGCAACCCTAATGTTGACCTAAAAATAGCTCAACTAAATAAAGCTTACTTATTAATTAAGTAAACTAATTATTACCTAAGCAAAACCTAAGTAAAGTTATGCAAGTGTAATTAAATATTAATTACACTAATACCGACTAGTATGGGATCTAAATATGGGGATATGTTTATTGAGTTTATTTTATCCATTTCTTCAAAAGTATATGACACTATCTTGATGGGGGCGTCAAAACAATGCATGGGATATTACATCAAATTCATATGCATTTTACATTAAAAGAAGCCACACCTCCATCTTCAGCTTGTCTCCATTGAAGTTAAAGGCTTTATCTCACAATACATGTTCTGAATTAAAAATTTGTAAAAGATAACATATACATCTAGAGCTATTTTAAGAAATGATGGGATAAGAACTAAACTTCGGTCTTGATCACTGTGGTTACAAGGTGGAAGTGATCAATCTGAATAGTGATGGCTCATAACAGTTAAGGAAGCTCATCCAGAAGAAAAAGAAGGTAACCCTAGCATTCCTCGCACCACCATAGGGAAGCAAAAGCCCTAATTCATCGACAAGAGATGGCATGTCGGTGAGAGTCATTTTGATGGAGCATGTCACACTGATGAAAGAACTTATCGGCTAGAGAATCAAAATCAGTGGAGATAAAATAAGTCTCCTCGATGTAGTCGAGTTACCCCGATACGCTAGTGCATATGGTTAAGGTGTAGATAAAAAATAAAATAAAAGTTTGATTTGTGAATATTTAAAAGTAATATTATCTACAAAAGATGTGAGGTTTCACTAATGGTAAAGTTTGGTAAAATACTTGCACCAAATGAATCAAGAAAAAGGAGTGGGTAGTTATTTTACCCAAGAAGTATTTTTAATTACGAAGTGAATCATTTTCACTAAGGGTTTTATAAGCGGATAATTATCTTTACCTAAAAGGATATTCTCTAATTTGGAGTGAAAATACTTTACGGGTAAAATATAAAGTGAAGATCGCCAGTAAAGAAATGATTATGATAATTATTAAAATATTTTTATGGAGATCACAAAGATCGGGATTAAAGATTGAAATATTTAATTTTCCGGAAAGGCAATTAATTAAATATTTTATTTTTCCGAGAGTAATTAAACGAAGATTTGCACTGAAAAGAAGAATTGCACCGGATAGATGCGAAGGGTCATAACCATAGAATATGTAATGTATATATCTCAGTTGAAGAAAGATAGAAAAGAAAAAGGTAGGAAAGTAGAAGATAGGTAGTATCGAAATAGGATAGATTGATGTAAGCACAATATTTTCAGAATGATGGCATTCAAGAAGACTATGTTGCATGTATAAATTTTGAGGAGGATAATGAAAGACTGTTGATTTGGTGGCTTCATTCTGGTATCAATTGTTTGTTGGATTTTTGTGATTATTTGATTGTATCCAATCTAATGTTTCTTGATTATTTAAATTGAAGTATCAAGTATATGTTTAATTTATTAGTGCACATTTGTTGTTTCTGTGTGATTTGATTTATTGGGTTCTTTAATGAAGAATTAAATTCCTTTCAATCAATTACAGTAATCTAGGAATGTTATTTGGATTAGTAAGAAGAATCAGATAATTAGATTTGATATTCTGCCTCAAGTAGGGTTTATCAATTACATCCTTGCATGTTTATACCAGTTATAAACCCATAATTATATGCCAAATTATTAGAGAACTTGCTAGATAGAAACCACTCATCGAAGGCTTTCATTTGACTCCGTTTTACCCAATAAGGCACTGGTCTACCTTATTTTCATTACATTAGCTTTATTCATTTCATTTGACATCTCTTAATTGAACATATTAATTCATACCTTGATATTGCATATACAATTTATACCAAATTAGGATCATATCTTTCCATTATCAAATTTCCATTTGTGGATAGTTAGGTCAAGTAGGAAACATAATTCAAAATCTGTGTCATTCATATAGGTGCACCCGCCTAGGTTTAGTAGAGCCTTAAGAGTAGAGGGTTCAACCATATTAGTTGACCTTGTTAGTTGGCCATTAACCTAGTGAGAGTGTGTCAACCTCTCGTGGTTCATTCAAACTAGCGTTTTTGAGACCCAGCACACTCATTTGGGAATTTTACCCTAACCCTAATTGAGAGTTGCCATTTTGAATCTTGTCCATTGATTCTAGGGCATTTTCTCAATCTCTCATCTCATCCGTCCATTCAAATTGCATTTTCTATAAAATGTTAATTTTGTTCTCATTTCAACAATCTTGAATCTCTTAATATCTTAAAATCTTGAATCTTGTAATCTTGAATTTAGAGCTTCTTAATTTCATTTTGCTTAATCTCTCTCTTTCATTTTAGGCTTGTCATTTCAATTATTTGCATTTAGAATTTAGTTTCTAGTGCATAGCAATAGAATATAAATCCTTCAAAACTTTGCTTAGGGCTAGTCAATATAGAGTTTGTTCATCACAAATCTGAGGGCACACTCATTATCACAACAAGCTAGAAGGTGCAATGGAAGTCAGCCATGGAGAAGGAAGGATTGGGTGAGAGCTTTCTTATTCATTCCTCTACTTTTTTTTCTTATGCATTTCATTGATTTTGTGGATTTAATTGATATATATTATACAATGCTAACCAATCTTATGATGCAAAAAAATCCTCAATCACACATAGTTGCATAAGCAGGAAAATGTGAAGGTGGATAAAGATTTAGGCTTGGTGGATAGGAAAGAGGGGGACTTTGACTATTCCCAAAAAATGGTGATTACACAAACTCCAAGCAGCCAATCGGTTATCATTAAGACTGGAGGGAAGAGAGGTAGGAAGTCACACATGACAAAACTCAAAGAAGAGATAGCAACAAGAGTGCATTCAACTTTAGATAATTCTATGGAATTTTCTACAAAAAAACATTTGAGGAGAGCATGTTGTTCTACTTGGTATCAATGAAAATTTTGTCATGGAATGTCAGGGGAATTAATGCTCCTGACAAGAGAGCTCGGATCAAGCAGCAACTAGAAGCTTGTGGAGATGATATTATAATTTTACAAGAGACAAAAACCTCAGATAAGATTTTTGAGGCATTAGTTCAGAAATGAAAGAATTGGAAGTCTTATCATATTCTTGCGCGCAGGGTGCATCAGGTGGTCTCATTGTCTTATGGGATTCTAAAACAGTGATAGTAGAGGTATCAAACAATGATAGAAATTGGAAACTTCTAAAAATCTCCCTTTTTTATTTACAATTTTGGCTTCTAAATGTTTATGCCCCTATGGCTACAGTAGAGAAGAAACAGTTATGGGTTGCTTTGATGAAAAATTTTGATGGGTTAAGGAATGAAAAAGTGATGCAGGGGATTTTAATGTTATAGCCAACTTGCATGAAAATAAATGAGGGATTTTCCTATCTCAAAAAGTAATAGATGATTTTGTAGCTTTCATCTCATATAATGCATTGATGGATATCCTTCTTGTAAGAGGTCAATTCACTTGGACAAATCAAAGGAAAGGCTTCTTGCAAATAGAAGAAAGATTAGATAGATTTCTTGTCTCAGAAAATTGGTGTGGAGGTATAAAAGGGTTGTTGTCTTAAATATTTCCATTTTCACATTCTGATCATTATGCAATCTCTTTGACCATTGAAAGAGCCAAACAAGTAAGAAAACATGCTTCTACTTTTAAATTTGAAAAGATGTGCTTTCATCACCCACTTTTTTAACCTTTGTTGAAACAATGGTGGGTAGCTGCTCCTTTTGTTAGAGGTTCAAGAATGTATCAATTATCTCATAAGTTGAAGCATATCAAATAGGAGATTAAAATTTGGAATGTGACTGTGTTTAAAAATGTTTCTGAGCAAAAAGAAAGAGTTTTCAAGGAATTATCATATATAAATGACAAAATAATGAGCTAGGGGCTAGATGCTAATACATATGAGATCCAAAAGAAACTACAAGAAGATTGGGAAGAGTTAGTAGAAGGGGAAGAAATTTATTGGAGGTAGAATTCTAGGGAGTTGTGGTTAAAAGAGGGAGATAGGAATACAAAAAAATTCCATGCATCTATACAGATTAAGAAGTCACAAAGCTCCATATTTAGAATCCAAAGTGCTTTAACGGGAAAGGAGTTAGTTAAGGAAGAAGAAATACATGAAGAAGCTATAAGGTTTTTTTCAACCCTCTTGTCAATTCTGAAAAATAATTCTCCATCCTCTTTCAATGATGTAGAAGAATTGTTGGATTCTATACCACCATTAATCACAAAAGAGGACAATGAGCATATTTTGAAGCCCTTTTCTTTTGAGGAATTCAAGAGTGTGGTTTTTTCTATGCAACCAGACAAAGCTCCTAGGCCGAGTGGTTTGACATTGCTATTCTTTCAAAAATGTCAAGATTTTATAGGCTATGATGTTTTTTTGGAATTAGAGGAATCAAGGAGGCCGGGGACTATGCTAAATTTTTTTTTAAAACAACTCACATTGCTATCATTCCAAAAGTAAAAGATCTGAAATATTTTGTGGAGTTTAGGCCAATTTCTCTATGTAATACAATCTATAATTTTTTTACTAAAGCGATTTATCCAGAATAGTGTCACAAGAACAAGGTGGTTTTGTTCCTAGAAGGGAGACATTAGAAGGTGCTATAGTAGCTCATGAAGTGTTGCATACTATTAAAACTTGTAGCATTTTGTCTTTCATCATTAAGCTGGATATAATGAAATCTTGTGATAAAGTGTGTTGGGAATTTTTGATTTAGTTGCTTACAAAGTTTGGCTTTAGTAATAAATGGTGTAATTGGATACTCTCATGCCTTTCAGGAGCAAATTTTTTAGTGATTTTAAACTGATCGCCAGTGGGTTTTTCGGGTCTTCCCAAGGAGTTAGGAAAGGAGATCCTTTATCTCCTTTGATGTTCATTCTGATGGCAGAAGCCTTAAATAAATCAATTCAAAGGGCTCATTTACAAGACTTATGGTAGGGGATTTCAATTCCTAACACAATTATTTCAGCAACACACTCACTTTTTGTAGATGATAGTTTGTTGTTTGGAAAAGCTTCATTGATAGAAGCAACATAGGTCAAGTTATTGCTAGAAAAATACTCTTTTGCATCAAGTCAAAAAATTAATGCAGCTAAGTCTAAGGTATACATTTGTAATACTAAAGAAACTATAGCATGAAAATTGGTAGCGCTACTATGTTTTCAAAAATCAGAAAATCCTTGTTTATATTTGGGTATACCTTTCTTTATGGGTTCAAACAAATCTATGTTTTGGAATAAAGTGATAAAAAGAATAAAAGCCAGAATTCTTGCTTCAAAAGCTAGATGGTTGACAATGTCTTGAAGATTTTTTTTGGTCAAATCTATCCTAGCATCCATTCCAAACTACTTTTTGGCTGTTTTGCATGCTCCAAAGTGTGTTATACTTCAAATTGAAAGGCTCATAAAAGAGTTTTTGCGGAAAGACAATTTAGATGATAAGAGGAAAATTCATTTAGTATCTTTGGAAAATATGTGTTCTGAAAATCTAGTGGTGGAGTGGGATTGCATAACTTAAGTGCAAGGAACATGGCTTTAGGAGCTAAGTTGGCATGGAAAATGTATGCTAGACTGGAGTTGAAATGGTGTAATTTGATACATAGTAAATACTTAGATAATGATAGCCCATCCAAAATCTTTACAATATCTAATCCTATACATGGATTAGTTATGTGGAACTTCATTTTGTCTTGTAGAGATGTTATTATTCCATACCTATCATGGGAAGTAAACAATAGTGAACAGGTCTTGTTTTGGAGGGATTTGATGGCACCTTCAAAATCTTGAAATTTGAAGTGCCCATAATAACAAAAAATGATCCGCACACTCAGAAATACACATTTAAAATCTGCCCCGGTGACCTACTTTGGAAGGTCAAAATTTGGAGATAGTTAATTTTCATGTCAAATCCTTTAGTGGGAATATTAATTTGACATATGTGAATATGTCAGTCAATTTTCAGCTTCTTATGATGATTTTGATAGGGTTTTGAAAAGAAAAGTTGGAGAGTTATGGAACTATTCTGATGTTCGCAAACATTGTCCTGGGAAGTGGCCTCTTGTCCAAGCTGATATTTCACAGTTGGATGATTGTCATGACAAATGGATTGTTGCCTTGCATTCCTCCCACATTCATATGCTCCTTAGTCTGGTTTCAGAGTCTCGAGATCTGATTTGCTATTTTTTTGAGATCAAAAGCAAATGCAGTTTGTTTTGATTTTACATCTGCATTTCTGAAACTTTTCAAAGTGGTCAAGTTTGACCCTTAATATCTTGTGATGAATGATGATTCAAGTAAATCCCTCTTGCGCACATACTCAGTGGACCCAAATGACCTAGTGTTTCTAGTGGTAGTTCCTCAAAAGATGATTTGGTATTTTTTCAAAGTGTCAACTTGGTGAGCCCTAATTGGTTTTGAACAGGTGCAATTGTAGAAAAGTCTGACTAAGCCACTTTGGATATTAATATCTTGCACCTTAGAATGAATTTTTCCAATCCATTTGTTGTAATGATTTCTTAGGTCAAATGTCTAGATTCCTATTCAGATTTTTGGCTCTTGAATGAGTTTTGATGGGTTAATTAATGTGTTGCTGACTGTGATAGGATCAAAATTGGTGTTCCAAAAAGTTTCAAATTTTCAAATTCTAAGGACAACCTATTTCTTTTTTTGGTCTAAACAATCTACAGCTCCATTTTCATAAAAAATGGAGATCATTTAATGCATTATTTTAATGCATTTTAGTTACGGTGAAGGCATCTCGAGGCTAGTTTACAAAGGAGGCCCTAGAAAATTTTGACGATGCAAGTTTTGAGGAAATGGGTTTTCTCTAAATAATTGACTATGACCACACGCAAAAATTCTTGGCTCCACAGGTCACCGTTTGTGCACAGTGAAATTTCTCCATTTGACCTATAAGCATAATTGAAATTTGCAATTTTTCTAAAGTTTCAAATTTTAATATTTAAAATACAGTGAATATTTTAAATATTGTGCATTTGTAAAAGGGGCATTTAGGGAAAATCTGAAATTTATTTCAAATGGTTTTTGGAAAAACAAATTTAATTCTTGTTTGTGATTGGCTAAAAACGACACAACACACAACATAAAACTCCATTGCCCATCTCCCTTTGAAAATGATTGAGCTGATTCAAATCAGCGATGTCCGATGGTTTGTATGAGTTTGAGGCAACTTTAAACCTTATAAAAATCATATCATTAAAAGAGTGTTCCATCGCACATCTCTCTTTTCACGGGAGCTTTTGAGTTTAAATGAGCGATGTGCGATTGATGGTTGTTGTGTCCATCGCCCATCACTAATTGGTAGCTTTTATTTCCAAAGCAATCAACGATGGTTTCTTATGAGCGATGGTTTTTATTTAAAGGCACGCAAGCAGAAAAGTTTGAATAATAAAAATATTATCAAATGTTCACTGTAAAGTGAAATTATTTCTTGCTTCTCATCGGTTGGGGAAGTTCACGGCATTTTCACAGTAGTTGTGCATCACTCATCTTCATTTTGAATGGGAAATCAAGAATCAAATCAGTGATGGCATGTTCTTGGGTGTTGCAGTTAAAATGTGCCACATGGAGGAGGATTTGGGAAAATTTTCATGTTTTTAATGGCTGCAAATGAAGAGTGCATTCACGTTTTTGAGCTTCCAAGCATCTTTTGGGGATCCATTTGAGCCCAAATTTATTGGTCTATACATTAAATTCATCCCCTAACCTATCCTATTGCCTGGGCAGAGCTTTTAAGAGCATTTGTGATGAATTTCAAGTGCTTGTAGCCATCAAAACACCCCTGCATCAGGAAAAACGACCAGAAAATGGAGTCCTTTGTTTCTTATCGCTCATCGCCGGTTGCATTCCAGTTTTCCATTTCAAATTAGTGATGGAGCAATTTTGATCACCCATCGCTATTAGATGCTTCATTTCTCGCATTGGATTATCGATCGATGATGGTGCACTCTATAATTTTGCCCATCGTTGATTTCTTATTCTTTTTTCTCCTCAAATCCGCGATGTGCGATGGTGCTCGATAAAGTTTGTAAAGTGTAGTGGGACCCATGATTGGAATTTGAAATAAAAATTTCATAAATTTATGTGACGGTGGAAAAGGTATATGAGATGCCAAGGTAGTTATTTACCTTTAGGGCCCGATAAATGAATTCATTTAAAACAATTTCCAGCTGTGAGTAAAAAATTAAATTTTGTTGTTGGGGAGATAATTTAAATGTGAGGGTGAAATGAATAATGCATGGGGAGAGAGAATTTTTATTTACAAAATACCCTCACATCTAAAATTCAAAAAAAATTATTGTTGGGAAATAAAATATTTCATGGAGATTGCATTGGTAAAACATGTTTTCTATTGTGTGAAATTTTTTCACAACAAAAGGAGAAATGGGTAAATGGGGATTTTCATTGCCCCATAAAATGTGAAGGTTTTGCACTGTGAAAATAAAAATATTTGACTTGTAGATAAAGTAAATGATAAATGCACAGGGTAAAGGGGTTTTTACAATTGATGAAGAGTGAAAGCCATTCATGGAGGGCTTTATTTATTTCACAAACAAAATATTTTCTACAACAAAGTGAAGATGAATGATGGCTCATCATGATGGGGAATATTTTCTGCTATAGGGCAAGCAAAAGAAAGAGCCGAGAATCAGAGAGAAGATTGAAGATTTTTCAAGTGTTGGAGGCAATTACTAATCAATAGAGAAGAAGGTTCCAGATGTCTATTGAGGATCTCCACTTAGGGTTTCTGTTTTTTCCTTAAGTGTAGATTTTCTCCTTCTTTATGGTGGTTTTTTACAGTTTTGGTCTCATGGGAATACATTTGTAATAAGGTTTGAAATGTATACTGTTGATTTTAGGTTTCTAAAGTTTTCTGAGTCTTGTGATTGAGAATGTAATTGCAGCAATGTCATATTAGGTAAATAAATGACAAGATATTCTAGGTTAGTTTTCTCCATTGTAGACATTGCATAAGTTTTGAATATAATGAAATCAAGGATTTTTTTGTTCATCTTCTTGTATTTCCCTGAATGTTTGTTCAATTTTATTACTCTTAATCAAGGAGTAAGTTAAATTGTATTGAGAGGAATGGAGATTTGTGCAACTGTGTGCTTGGATTAATAAAGTATGACTGGTTTAGTTTCTATTATCAATGGTATAATGTATCATCTAATAGGAATAGTTATGGAAAAGTGAATTCTATAATGAGTTTGAGACTTTGATTTAGGTGACTCCACCCTAGGACCAGGCACTAGTCTCTTGATGTTGCAATTTCCTAAGATTATGTTGTGAACAACGATATTTTAAAATCAAATCTACTTATCAATCTTGTTGTGGGTATGTGTTGAATTCATTGAATCATATCTCTCATGTTTAATTTGTACACTGCCATGAAGGTCAACCATACCTTCAATTTATTGTATTTGTTAATCATATAAAGGAGATTTATCTGTTCACTGTATGTTTAATACTGTGGCATACAAGTATTTGAAAGCACATTGTTGGGATTACCCTCCCAAGTTTAACAGGGCCTGAAGTGTAGGGGAGAAAAGGTTGTTTATCAAGCTCCCATTCATTGGCCACTAATCTTGAAGATTCTTGAGCACAAGGGTTGGCTACCCTTTAGAGGATTTTAAGGTTCTGCTGGAAAAAACACCAATAGGATTCATGGAATAGTTTGCCACCTCTAAACTCCAATCAGGACTTGCAGTTGGCAAAGGATATTTTATCAAAAATTTGGGGGACAACCTTAAAGAATTATGTTCTTTCCTCCAATCCTCTCATGGGTTTGGTTAAGTGGAAGGATTTTTCATCAACCTCTCTTTCAAATAACCTGAAAAGCATTTTGTCGAGCACTTTGAATGGTAGAATTGTTAATCTTTCTAATAATCTAGATAAGTTTATTTGGGTGCCTTCAAAGAATGGTAACTACACTGATAAGTAGGGGTATAAGTCAATTGTCTCTCAAGTATCTCAGTCCCAATCTCATAGAGCTTATGTTTTTTGTTGGAATTATTTGATATTACCAAAGGCTGGTAGTTTTTCCTGGTTGGCTCTAAGGAATCAAATTTTGACTAATGACAGGTTGGTAAAATTTCGTATAGCAGAAGCCTTCAAATGTGTATTGTGTAAAGAGCTTCATATGAAGTGGTGGATCATCTTTGTGTTTCTTTCCCAGTGGAACAAGAAATTTGGCCTTTCATAATGGGGAAATTGAATGTTTCTTTGTTGTTTCCTAAATCATTATGGGATTTGTTCACCAGTGGCCAATCTTGTATAAACCATCCCTCTTTGCATGCATTTGGATAGTAAATCCTGCAATGGTAATTTGGTCAATTTGGTTGGAAAGAAACATATGTATTTTTAGGGGTTAGACTTCAACAATTCAAAGGCTTAAGGGGAAGATTGAGCAAGCAATTTCAGAAGTTTCAAATTCCTATGATCGCAATTTCAAGATAGTTTTCTCTTTGTTTACCAATTCCAAGATAATTTTATTCTAAATCATAGGAAGCATATTACATTACCTTTTTTAAGATCTTTCTTTCAATCAAATTTTGACTAAATAGATAAAAATAATATTATGTGGCTTCCCCCGAATCCATCCTTTTGTAAGCTCAATTTTGATGGAGCTTCTAAGGGAAATCTTGGTGTGTTAGGAGTAGGATGTTGTATTCAAAACTAGAAGGGGTCATTGCTTGCAGCTAAATTAATCCCTTTGTCAAGTTGCACTAATAACATGGCAAAAGCTCAAGCTCTTTTGTCTGGGCTATCTTTGGCAAAGGCTCTTAACATCAATAAGCTTCATGTAAAAGGAGACTCCTTATTGATTGTTAAAGCATGCAAGGGGAAGATATTTTGCAATTGAAAATTTATATATATCCTTGAGAAGGCCTCGATGCTTTTTCCCTCCTTTGAAGACATTTGAATCTCTAGCACATATCATGAGGGCAAAAAATTAGCAGATGTCCTTTCTAATTTAGCTTATGACCAACAAGTACTGGAATTTTTTTAAGGTGATGAAGGTCTTAAAAAATTCCCATGTCTTCAAGAAAGAGTAATAGTAGAGCAATCTTTCATACCCTAGTAGGTTATCCTAGTTATTAAGTTGATGGATTGCTAGTTCTAATCCAACACACGAGTTTATAAGATATACTGAGGGAAGTTTAATTTTGATTCTTCAATGAAAAAAAGTGTATTTCATGGTTGTTTATTTGATGGAATAAGTAGTATTGTACACTCGGTTGGTAGTGATTGTATGGTAATGATTATATATTATTCCATACAAGGTACTTCACCTTGGTTGATCTTGCATCACTTGTGTTATCAAATCATTGAGGAATTTTACGAATACAGTTTGAGATTTGCTTACGGCAATGACACCCTCGAAAGTTGTGAAAGGTGATTGTTGCTAAGTGATAACATGGCTTTTAGACCATGGAATTTTAGATTTAATATGAAGGTCCAGCCATGGGAGCGTCTATTTGAGGAGTATCTCACACATGACTATTTTAATATGTTTTTCAAAGTGGAATTCCCTAGGGTTGAGAATTTTGTGTGAATAGTGCTTGAAGTGGAGGTCATGAGCCTGAGAGCAAGGAGGATAATTTTCCCTTCTCAGGTGATTTCTATGTTTTTGTCAAACATCGTGGATTTAATGCAATCTCTAAGAGAGCTAGAGTTAATTACAAGAAATTTTTTGAAATCCCAATATCTAGAAAACAATATTGTTCTAGTTGTTGTTCAAGGGTATATTATTTTCAATGGGGAAGGGTATATAGGCTGTCTATTTCCTAGAGATTTTATCAAGCACCATCAAGGTTTTGAGGAAGTTTTTGAAGCCATCAAATTGGCCTTGCAATACAAAATATATAGCATGTTGATGAGGGCCTTGAGGAAGAATTGTCAATGGATTTGTGTGTCTATGGACATGGACATCAAGGAGAAATATTATGTTGTTTTGTTTGTTTGAGCACATTCCCCTCACCCACCTCTTAATGTTTATCTTGTTGGGTTGATGGAAAGAGTAACACCTTCTACTCCAATTGATGGTCATTTGGAGACTACGTCTAAAGGAAATGGTGCAAATGATTCAAATGTTGTGGGTTATGGTCTTGTAGCTCGTGTGTGTATTGCTCAAGGGGTGCAAACAGAGAGGGAACCCATAGTAGGGTATGATTTCTTTGCTCGTGGTATGCATTTTTAGGAGGATCCTAAAGCCCAAGATGAGAATTTGGTTTAGGTGGAGCGGATGGAAGAGTAGCATGTCTTGATTCCATAAAGAAGAAATTTTTGGTAATATGTATGCATTATCAAGTTGCTATAGGTTTTTTGGAAGCAGTGAAGTTGTTTTTTCAAGAGTTATCTACGGGGGTTGCATTTACTTGGTCTTGCTCGGTCAAGGCATTACTACTAATTTTTGTTTTGTAGATATTCAAATCTGCGTTTTGGTTAAAACTGCAATCATCAGAATGGCAGATTTGTTAGAAATATTGGCATTTTTACCTTATCATATATGATCCATATGTAACACCTTTTATATAATATATATAGGCCCATGTTCCTTTTATCAAAAAATAAATAATATCATGGTTTTAAGATCCATTATTTCACTTATGTTATCTTCAAAATGATTAGTTAGAATGCCTCCCCTATTGGTAGAATTAGTGAATTTATTTATAACTAATGATATTATTTCATAGATATTGTGGCTAGAAAATCACTTAGGGGTCATTTGTAAATTTAGAGATACTTGAAGATTTATTTTTTATTACCAATACCATGACAATTATTTCTAAGATTTCCTTGAAAATAGGGTATAAAGACATGTAATGCATATATATATTTTAATGAAAATTAAAATTCACATTTCATTATTCCTTAAATAATCAACCTTTCAAAATTCATCTCAATTCCCAATCATTATATATTTGAAAACACTCTAGAGTTCACTAAAGTCATTTGAGTTGCTTATGCAAATTGGGAATTTCAAACCTACCTAATAATTTTTACATAAAAAATAATTCTAGGATATCCTTCTAATTTGGAGAGGGTTGAATGATAGGTAGGACATGGTTCAAGGAAATAAGATGTACAATTGAGATAATTGTTATTTTTAGTGAATATATGGGTTGAATTATGTACTTTATTTAGTAATGGAAACATTTTAGTTGTAGATAGTCTCCTAGTTTTCACTACAAAATAAAATTCTATCACATTAACTAAATGTTTTGAGCCTTGATGTAGCTCAATGTCTAATCTTGAATCTTGTCATTTTAATCACTATCTAATATAAAATGGTATTTCATAAAATAGGTCATAACTCAACTTCTAGAATCATAGTGATTTATTGTAGCCAATAGAAACAAACTAGATCACTTGTTTTCAATTGAAAAGTGTTTTTAATAGGCCCACTAATTAATTGTCCATTGGATGTCCTAGAGCTCTACATATGCATACCTTGTTTTATTGCATTGAGGTGAATTTTTTAGAGTATCACACATAGTATGTATTAACTAATGATGAGAGGCTAGGTAATGCAAAATATATTCTTAACATAAACCTTCTTTCTATCAATATAAATTTGTAAAGGTTGCTCGTATAAATAATTATTTTTATTTTATGAACAAACATTTCAATGGCTAAGAACTATGGAAAATAAGAAAATGGGGCATAGTTTGATCTCCCTCAAGTTAGAACTTCATCGAAGTTTATTAATATCCACAATATTTTCTCTTCTCTTTTATCAATCAATAACAAGGATATTTATTTGACACATTCAATTCTCTTTTTAAGAATAACATCAACCATTGGATTAAACTACCCAATTATTATCCCTGCAACTTTATTACATGTACACCCTTGATTCAACCAATTGGTACCATACGATATTAACTAGTCACAATGATGTTTGAATAGAGAAAGGACACATAAATTTGAAACCATATTAGAAACCATATGCATTGTTAATGTGTATTAGGAAATCCATATCAATATTGCACCTTAATCTTGAGAACACTTTAATGTAATTTCTACACTATAGAGGTCATTTGTAGCCCCAAAAATTATCGAAACAACCTTTAACCAACTAAAGTAGGTAATGTTGACATAAAACTTATTGATATCTTCAATTTAAATACAAATCCTAGCTCAATCAACTTTCAAGATCAAAATTTATAGTCTCTATAATTTGAGTTCCATACTTTAGAAATGTAAGAGAATATATGACACAAAAGAGAGCTATAAGAGAGAGTTACACTTATTGACCAAAAAAATTCATATGTTTTCACATATATGTACATATATGCACATAGACATGTATGTATGTGTATACATGCAAACATACTATACACATACATACACACATGCATACATATATATGTATATTAAAAATATATGTGTATGTAATAACATAGATTCATATGTATGTAAGTAATTATATATGATTAAATTGATTCTAAAATCATTTGAATATACATTTTTTTTATATATTACTTTGGATAATTCTTAATCCAACTTTTCTAGATATTAGTATATAATATTTAATATTCAAACTTGAATTCCTAGAGATGCTATAGTATTTCAGCTTCTTTTTAATGACATTGTCTCGTTTTGCTTCAATTTTAATGACAATTAAAAACTTTAAAAATTATATATTTGAGTGGCCTTTCTATGAATCCTCTTAATAGGTTTCTTCTCATAATTTCTTATGTCTAACCCATCAACTTCTATCAAACAACCCCTTCTAAAGCCTTTACTTTTTGTGCTTAATTTCATTATTTTAAATACCTTCTAATCTCAAATTATTTTATTTTTTTATTACAACTAACACATTGATTAGTCTTCACATCTAAATATTGAAAATTTCTCTTGAATAGATTGCTATACAAATTTAACACCCAACTTTAACATAATTTATTACCCAAAATCTTATCTTAAGAAGCAATCCATGTTAACTATTATAAATAAATACATTCAAAATCATAGACAATAAAAATTGAGAACATCATAATAGATATAGAGTTTTTGAATTTGGTCAAATTAGAAGACTAACTATTTATGTTTTGATTTTGAAAATGCTATGATGATTTTCAAATACTTATCTATTCCCTATACAAATAATAATTGTTTCTCATACACTATAAATAATGAACATGTTTAATTATAAAATGATTTATTTTTACCCACTTTCCATCACCTTTTTATTAATATACTTTTGATTCACAAATTGATACTTATCTTTTATTTATTTTAATCATTTATAAAAAGTCTTAGGTGTATTTAGATTCTATCTCTGCCATAACATAGACAAAAGCATCAGCATTAAGAAAAAGGTCAAAAGAAAAAGGATAAAGATAAATGAAGACAGCCATGTCAGCAAATAACTGAATATGACAAACTATTGTATTGATAACTTTATAAACAAAATGGTTTCAATAATAATGGGAGTACATTTAGCATATGCTTGTGTATTTGCATGAGCGGATTGATTTGAACATAAGTGGATAGATTTCAGAAAAAAAATATTTCCGTCATGATAATGATTTAAATGTGTGAAAACATTAAGCAGCCAGACAGCATGACGCCATGTACAAAAAAAAGAAGTAATATTTACATTGTATTGTCACTTAAATATACCATTAGAATAGACTTACTATTTTTGTTTTACACCATATTTGTAGCAAAGAGAAGTGATAAGAAATTTCTTACATCACGGCCACCTCAGCTATCAATAGCAGGACTTCTCCTAAGACTATGATTAAAAGTAGACACTTCTATTTACTGATTATGATTTAAAATAGATAAGACTTTTGCTAACTCTAGTGGTGATATAGATATTATGCTGATTTTATTGATAGTTAGGAAGGATTATGGAAGGATATGATAAGTGACTATATTTATATTAACTTGTAATTGTATACTTGTCAAAAAAAGATAAAATTTGGTTGTTATGATCATAATGGAAGGGTTTTAAGGGTATGCACATGGAAATTGGGGATCAAAATAATGTGAAAAGAGGCATGTTTTTTCTTGAAACTAGTTAAAATTGTACTTTAACAAGTAAATTGAGATGCTTACACTCAAAATTTAAAGATATAATAAGAACAATAATTGTAGTGATTCAAATCTAGTCTCTAAATTATTAAGGATTTTTTAAAATGATTAAGATTAATGTTAAAAATGAAGATGGACACTATATATGAAAATATGAATTCAATTGTTAAAATGATCTTAACTATTATATAACCAAATGGAGATTGTAGAAAAATAAATAAGCAACACAAGAAAAATATGGAACAAAAGAAGAAATGCAAAATGTACTATGTTTACATGGAAAAATCATTTCAAGAAAAAAACTCCACCAAAAAGAGAGGCCCAAGTCTATATTATCTTCAAAATAGACATACATAGAATCCATTATTTTTCTTCTTTATTCTTTAATCCTTCAACACCTGTATAAACACAAATTTCTTACTAGCTAATTACTTTGCCAGTTTACCACCTTAAGCATTGCTTATATAGCATTTTTACCTTGTAAATGGGGCATCCAAGTTGGTTATCAAATCCCAATATCCCTCCTTAAATAAACCAAATATTAATCACATAGGATATAATGTAGGTTGTAACCATTTTATTCACTTACTAGAACTGAGCATTTGGTTATTGTTACTATCTAACCAACCTAGAGGTTATTATTTATAGCCATTATATATTTTAGCTTTAATAATAGCCACAAAAGGTGTTTATAGACACTAAAAATTGACCACTTTCATTTTGTCAATTTACCCCTAATTTGACCAATTTTGTATCATCTATATTAATTAAATAATACCCTATTATTTAATTAGTATTCAATATCTCTTATCCCTTCATCCTAAGCTATTTATTCTATCATCTTTAAATCCTAGCCTAATGTAAATAATTGTCTTTAATTATTTACTCCCATCACTTATCCCTTTCCTCCAAAAAATGAAATAAATAATTTATTTATTTAATTCCCCTCGTGTCACATGATCCATAACCTTCTTCTAATCATGATTAATTTGCATAATCCCTAGTTAGGAGGTGTCACATCCTCCATAATATGCAAGTGGATCATTAAACCTTATTTCCCACCTAATCACCTGCCTAATCCCTCACTTGCACATCCCAGTCATTGATTAATTATCCTAGTCTATACCATGGTCAACCCCCTAATAAATGCTAGCCCATATCCCAATGGAATTTTTAATTCCATTATAATCTACCCACATCCCCAAATGGAATTTTAAATTCCAATTTATTTTCCCAAGGTACTTGGAGGAATTTTTAATTCCTCTCCCATCCCTCAACGAATTTTTAATTCATTTTCCTTCTCCCCATGAGGATTTAAGAGGATTTTTAATAATTCCCTTTTGTCACATCCATTATCTTTGGTACTTCCAAGTACCCCTTCATCCAAGGAATATTAAATTCTTTTTATCTTTCCCATGTACTTTATAAAGGATTTTTTAATTCCTTTGGTCAACCATCTTGTCTCATGCATCTACATGATGACAAGTATCATCATCTTGTGTCTTGAGATGCCTCAAAGCATCTCAACCCTTGATCTCATACTAGCTCTAATCCCCACCATTCATTCCCTTCCTCTCTTCTAATGACTAAGAAACACTTACTCATTTTTGTTGTCAGATGGTCAACGCTCCCCTTGGGATTCACAACATGGACTAACCACCTCTCATGGATCTATTAACTCTAACAGTTGTATCGGGCATTAAAAGGTCAATCTTTTGGTGCAATGACAACTATGGGGGCCAACAATTGGTATCAAAGCAAAAGGTGTTAGGTTTGAATCCCCTCGGGTAACACTGAGGGGGAGCTTGTTGGTAGATGGTCAGTGCTCCCCTTGGGATTTGTGACATGGACTAATTGCCTCTCGTGGATCTGTTAACTCTGGTAGTTGTATTAGGCATTAAAAGGTCGATCTTTTGGTGCAATGACAACTATGGGGCCAACAATTGGTATCAGAGCCAAAGGTGTCGCGTTTGAATCCCCTCAAGTAAAGTTGAGGGGGAGTTTTTTGGTAGATGGCCAGTGCTCCCCTTGGGATTCGCGACATTGACTAACTACCTCCTGTGGATCCGTTAACTCTGGCAGTTGTATCGAGCATTAAAAGGTCGATATTTTGGTGCAACGAAAACTATGAGGCCAACAATTTTTGCATTCTACCACATTCAACCACACTCATTCTAACACTTCATTCATCCAAATTTATTCTCTCGAGATCTCTCACAATCTTCATAGCCAATCTTACATCCACTATCATCTTCATCCCCTTTTCATCCATATTTACATCCAAAATCAAGAAAAATCAAGTCGTTATGCTACCAAATCCTAGAGCACACATACCAAGCTATCAAAATGGGAAAACAACTCCAAGCTCAAATAAGGTAGTGTTTTGGTATTTTCTTTGCATGTTTGAGTTTCAACTTTAGGACTTTATCTGAGTGTTTTGCACTTATTTTTGGTCTTTTTTTCTTGAATTTCCTTGCATTTTAGAGTAGATTAAAACACTACACCACAGCGTCATAAAAACCTCATAGGATGTTGGAAAGCCAAAACAACCATAACCTGTAAGATTCACTTTTGATAAAAAAAAGTTACCAACCCTTGATATAAAATAATTACCATTCCAATAAAAATCCTAGTGGAAAAAAACATAATTAGTGCTGATGGTGAAACCTGATACAGGAGCATCTAGGGTGTAAGAGAAATCTTGCATCAACCAAAAATATCTATGTTGTTTCTCTTCAATAAGGGCTGATTTGTCTTTAGATTGATGAGTATGGAGTATGCAAGATTCCCAATACCTCCCTTGAAATCCACAAAAGAGCCAAAATATTCTACACCATAGTACCACGAAGGTTTAAACTAGTGTTGGTGGTGTGGCAATACAGAACCACAAGCCCACGATAGTCCATGAAGGAGTTTGTGGTAGGGAAGTATAGAGTTGTAATCCCACAAGAGTCTGATGAGGGGAGTTATAGTATATTAGTTAATCCATAAACATTGAAAGGGTCATTTGGATGAACTACGGTGGAGTTGTATCATGTAGTATGGTAGTAATTGGAAGCTTGATAAAGGTTAAGTGAAACACTATGACTATTCAAGTTGGTGTCGACGGTATTATGGTAAAGAAGAAAGTTAAGTTATGACATGAGTAGATCAATGGCGATAGATGAATAGGTAAGGTGGTGACACGTGGAATGATGTTATTTGTTGATTACACATCATTGTTGTTAATCAACGTGATCATTGATCAAACAATTTCAAACATGAAGTTGATGGTTGGAAGATGATTTCTGGTGCAAATGAATAAGAAATGAATTCACTGATAACTAGGTAACTGCCTTCAGGATCTTGTTGTTTATTGGACAACAATTGTGGTACTAAGGCAACATAGGGAAAGACGATGAGAATATAATTTGATCTAAGAGGGGAAGTAGGGTGATGAGAAGAGAGCCAAAAGCTAGGGAGAAGGGGAAAGCAAGGATGAGAAGTAATGTTGATTACTTGTTGGTGAAGGTAGAGTTGAGAGTGAATGCTCCAATCTGCAATTTTGGTAGATGACTATAATGAGAGCCCATATAATATGGCTGAATGTTGTAATTATTTTTCATTCTAGAGATAATAAAATAGTTTATTTTCTTCCAACATTTCAGTTGTTTGTTTTGTGTTGTGACTGTGAGATCATGTCTATAAGGGGGTACCCTTCATTAAGTGGTATCAGAGCATTTTGTCCTGAGTTTGTAAGCAAACTATCGAATGTGATGTAGTTTTTGGTAGGACTTGTGAGTGTGGGTTGAGATCAAAATTCCTCCTAGAATTTCCCAATGTAATAGAGGTGGAGTCAAAGGTGGTGGAGGAAGAGATCTACCTAGAGTCATTGCAAAAATAATTGATCAAAGAGTTTGATTACATATGTAGTACCTATAGTATTAACACCTAAGAAGGATAGAGAATGGCGAATGTGTACAAATTCTAAGGCCATCAACAAGATCACTATCAAGTATATGCTTCCCTTGCCAAGGTTGGTTGACATCATGGATTGTTTGAGTGGAGCTAAGTACTTCACAAAGATAGATATGAAGAGTGGTTACCACCAGATCCGAATCAGAGAAGGAGATGAATGAAAGACAACCTTCAAAACCAAAGAGGGTTTTTATGAGCGGTTATTCATGCCTTTTGGGCTAACCAATGCATTGAGCACATTCATGCAGCTCATGAATGAGGTATTGAAAGATTTTTTGGGTCAATTTGTTATTGTTTATTTGGATGACATTTTAATTTTTAGAAATACATTGGAGGAGCATCTGATGCATATTAGAAATTTTTTTGAGAAGCTGAGAGAGGAGAAGCTATTAATCAATTTGAAGAAGTGTGGTTTTATGAAGAGAGAATTGGTGTACCTGGGATTTGTAATCTCAGTCGAGGGTCTTAAGATGGATCTAGAGAAAGTGATGGCCTAAACCAAGGAGCACTATAGAGGTAAGATCTTTTCATGGTCTAGCGATTATTTATAGGAATTTTATCAAAGGTTTCAATAGTATTTGTGCACCCTTGATGGAAACCATGAGAGGGGATAGAAAATAAATTAAGTGGAGTATAGGAGCAACAAAGAGTTTTGAGATGTTGAAGAAGAAAGTTATAGAGAGACATGTTTTGGCACTTCCATATTTCAACAAGGTATTTCAGGTAGATTGTGATGCAAGTGGCAGTGCCATTGGAGCTATTTTGAGTCAAGAAGGTAAACCTGTTGCCTATTTTAGTGAAAATTTGAATGATGCAAAGAAAAGGTATTGTGTTTATGATCAAGAATTTTATGCTATAGTTCAGGCTTTGAAGGAATCGAGACACTATTTTTTGCCAAAATATTTTTTATTTACTGATCATCAGGCCTTACAATATTTAAATAATCAAGGGAAGTTGAATCAAAGACATTTGAAATGGGTTGAATTCTTGTAAAGTTATACATTTTTTTGAAGCATAGGAGTGGAAGATCTAATAGAGTTGTAGATGCCTTAAGTAGGAGGAAAAAATTGTTAACAAAAATGTAGATTAAAGTTGTTGGTTTCAATGAACTCAAGAGTTTGTATCTTGAGGATCCTGATTTTGCAGAGGCTTGGAAAGCTTGCAAAGATCCTATCACTCTATATAGGATGATATGGATGGATTTTATAATCCAAGATGGTATGTTGTTTTGAAGGAATCAATTGTGCATTCGAAGGAGTTCTATGAGAGAGAACTTGATCAAGGAAAAACACAGTGGAGGATTAGCTGAAAACTTCGGTTGAGATAAGACCATTACTATTGTTGGTGAACATTACTATTGGTCATGGTTGTAGTAGGATGTGAAGAATTTTGTGTAGGGTTGTAGAGAATTCCAAACAAAAAAGGAACAAGTCGGAATACTGGATTGCATCAGCCATTACCTATACCTGAGAGGCGATGGGAGGACATTAGAATGGATTTTGTTCTTAGATTACCCAAGGACATGAAGAAGGCATGATTCTATATTTGTGGTGGTGGAAATATTTTTGAAAATGGAACAATTCACTCCATGTCATAAGACCAATGATTTTGTTCATATTACAAAAATATTTTTCATAGAGGTGGTAAGACTACATGGCCTACCCAAGAGCATAGTTTCAGACCAAGATACCAAGTTCGTTGGGTATTTATGGAGGACGTTATGGAAGAAGATGAAGACTCATTTGAAATTTATTTTTTCACATCATCCACAAATAGATGGACAAATGAAAGTGGTGAATAGGAGTTTGGGTAACTTGCTAAGATTCTTAGTAGGGGAAAAACCCAAGGGATGGGATTTAATTTTACCATAGGTAGAATTTTCTTACAAAAATTATGTCAACAAGAGCAATGGTAAATCACCATTCTAGATTGTGTATGGGATTAGTCCTAGAATTGCTTATGAATTGAGAAATATGGATAAGGGGGAGAAGTGTAGTGTTGAGGTTGAAGATTTTGTTGAACACCTAAAAATTTTGCCTGGAGAGGTGAAGAAGCACATCAATAAGATGAATTCATAGTATAAGACTAAGGCAGATCATAAAAGAAGGTATAAGGAGTTCTAGGTAGGAAATGAAGTCATGGATCATTTTTGAAAGGAGAGGTTTCTAGTTGGTACATACAACACGTTAAAGATGATGAATTTTGGGCCATGCAAGATCCTAAAGAAGCATGATTCAAGAAATGACTATGAGGTAGATTTAATGAGAGATACTCATGTTTCACCTATGTCTAACATTGTTGATTTGACATAATATCATGAAGGGGATAAGGAGAATGAATTGACAGAGGCACCATGGAACATTCTAGCACCTACAATGGAGAAGGAGGAGATAGAAGAAGTTTTAGATACTCATGTGGGTAGAAGCACAAGAAACAAGAAATATAGATAGTACTTAGTGAAATGGAGAGGAAGGCATGTTGAAGATTCATCATGGTTGTTTGAGTTTGAGGTTAACCATCTTGGTTTCCCTCTAGCTCCCAAGAAGTGATAGGGTCACTTTTCAAATTACCTTGGGTGCCTAATGCAAGAACATCCAGGGTGTAAGAGAAATATTGCATCAACCAAAAAGATTTGTGTTGTTTCTTTTCAATAAGGGTTGATTTTTCTTGAGATTATTGAGTATGGAGTATACAATATTTTTGATCCCTACCTTGGAATCCATGAAAGCGCCAAAATATTCTACATCGTAGTACTGCAAAGGTTTAAACTAGTGCTAGCAGTGTGGTAGTATAGAAATGCAAGCCCACGAAAGTCCATGAAGGAGTCTATAGTAGGGTGGTACAAATCCTACAATCACACAATAGTATGATAAGGGGAGTTGCAAAATATCTATTAACCCACAGACACTGCAAGGGTCATTTGGATGGACCGTAGTGGAGCAATATTGTGCAATATGGTAGTAACTAGCAATGTGATAAAGGTTAAGCACAACATTGTGAATATTCAAGTTGGTGTCGACAGTATTGCAATAAATAAGTTGGTTAAAGTTATGACGTGAGTATATTGATGGTGATAGAATAATAGGTAAGGTGGCGACACATGGCACAATGTTATTTTTTGATTGAAAATCATTATTGTGAATCAACATGATCATTGGTCAAATAATTTCAAACATTAAGTTGATGATTTCCTGACATGAACAAATAAGAATTGAAGTAATTAACAGTTAGGTAACTTCCTACAAGATCTCATTGTTTATTGGACAGCAATGGAGGTACTAAGGCAACACAAGGAAAGAGTGATGAAGATATAATCTAATCCGAGAGGGGAAGTAGGGTGGTGAGAAGAGATCTAGAAGCTAGCGAGAAGGGGAAAACAAGGCTGAGAAGGAATGTTGATTGCTTGCTAGTGAAGGTAGAGCTAAGATTGAATGCTTGGATCTACAATTTTGGTAGATGACTATAATGAGATAGCCCATATAATAAGACTAAATTTTGTAATTTTTGTTTCATTCTAGAGATAATAAAATAGCTCATTTTCTTCCTACATTTCAGTTGTGTTGTTTTGTGTTGTGACTATGAAATCATGTCTGTAAGGGGAGTGCCCTTCATAAAAACCATTATCCCTTATGAATGTTTTAAAAATAATATTCTAGTATTAATTAAATACATAGGATTTGCAAAGTTGGTGGAACCTTAATCCTAACATTCTCTCACTTGACATCATACATTGTAAATATATCCATAGGAACATAAGTCAACTAAGTAAAAGAAACAAGACCCATGGCCTCCCTACACCATGTATTTGTTTTTGTGCTCATAAATTTATTAACAAAAAGTTGTCCCATCGAAAATTATCACCCATGAAAATTTCACCTTATGTTTTCCCGCCCTTAAATTATTGGACCTAATTGAGTACTTAATTTCCTAAGTTATGCATTCTATGGACCCTTTTTAACAATTACTGATGAATTACAAGCGAGAAACATTTGCGCTTATCTAATACCTTTCCTCCGACACTTAAAATATTGAAAAATAGGTCAAGGATACTCATGCCTTGGGCATGAGTGTCCACCTTTTTTTGGCTCCAATTTCAAATATGTCAGTGTTAGCAAATTAATATTTATAATTCAAGTGTCTAAAGGCAACCATTAGGATTTATTTTTTGGGAAATTGAATAAATGCCTATAAATACCTAGTTATTGCATCATTTCAAAGCTAATAACGAGAATATAGGAGATCATTGGACAAATTATTATTAAGAGCAATATCAAGCAAGTCAAGAGAAGAATTTTCATAGCTTTATTACAACAAGTCAAGATCCTAACATCATGTCAGATCTTATGTGAGTTTATGTGTGTTCATGTTATCATTGTTTTGTGAAGTATAACACTTTTGTTGGTCTCCAAAGCATTCAAAAAAATCAAGTAAGAAAGATCCAAGACCTTAAGATGATGTGCATGACTTCAATCCTTCAAGGAAGCCATTGAAGGGTGATGATTTGAACACTTTGTGATTTCATCATTCCTCCCTATTAATTTATCATTTTTATCATTGGTATTTCTATTGTGGAAGTGGAAACACTAACACAGGGTTTGATTGAGGCAAGCCCCTAAATGGCCCAATATTTCCTCTCTTTGTGAATGTGCAAATCTTAGGTTTGAAGAGGATTGAAAAGAGCTTGGAGAAAAATTGTTCATTGCTACATTTGAATTCCTACATCTCTTTCAACTCATGGAAACTCGCCTATAAAATTATCCGACAGTGATCTGACTAGTTTGTAGGTGGGAATCCAAAGCTTAGATCTAATATTAGAAGATTGTGAAGACAAATCTAAAAATGAACTACAAGGACACTCACACCTTGGGCATCTGTGTCCTCCATTTTTAGCCCCAAGTTTGAATCAAAGGTGCATAGTGTCTTGCTCTAATAATTTCTATTGTCTAAATCTATTTCTAAATTTCTATGTTTTATGTATTTGCATCAGAATAGTAAATTGCACTATTACCCTAGTTAGATCTGTTGAACACCTGAAATATTGAGAGGGGGGTGAATCAATATTCCTTTAAAATAATTGAACATAACCCATCTAATTAACAAAATATAAATAACTATAATGATGTAAGAAAGCATGAATACAACCAGAAAATCACATGACACATGAAAACTAGTATTTTTACGTGGAAAATCTAAAAAGGGAAAAACCACATTGAGGGTTAGCTCACAATATATTATATCTAGATATAAGATATTACGAAAAAGACTCATTATCAGGACACACTATCTAGAAAAAGGTTCACATCCCACTAAAAAGAATAAAGAAGGGTTGGAAACACTTCCTATTTCAACTGATACAATAGAATCTATCATATACCAGATTACAATTCCATTGAAGTACAAAATTATCTTCACACTTATCTAAATCAATACTCTACTCTATTCACAACCTACTCAATACTACATCATACACATGTAGGTGAATCACCATACATGTCATATATCGCATACAATCTGCTCTGCTTGACCACATTCACATATCATCTTATTTTTCACACACTCTTCTCTTACTATATTTTTTTCTTCGTGTTGATCTCGTATATATATCCACACTAGGTGTAACTTCAATTAGGTTGGACTAATTAGAAGTAACACACAAAATAAAGCATATCATCCTCAAAGCATTTTATCCACACTTAGTGCCTAAATTAAAAATTCAATTTACATCAAGATAGGTCGGCATGGACATAATATAAATCCCATATAAGATAGAGTTACTTGCTTATCCTCCATAAAACATCAAATGTTTTAGGTCGGCCCAAAATAGACTTAAACACAAGATCTTCAAGTGTACATGTAATTCCCAAAACATGCGACCTTAAAGCTCAATCTCCCTTCAAATTTCAATTCAACCAACATTTATTAGCTTATCTTAATTATCACAAAACAATATAATTATTCACTAAGAGGTGCAAAATCTCCCATATTGGTACATTGTACAAATGATAAATGTGATATTCAAGGCTACATATTGTCATTCATATCTTTTTGGAAACTTTACATAATGTCATGAAAAATTGAATATTGCTACAACTGATGAACTCAAAATTGTAGTTACAATCATAGAATATTATACCTTGTGGTGAAGTGTAGACACAAAAATTGATGCACTGAACCACAAAACTATCACAGAAAATACTTAGCTAATTTCTTGATAAACCATATTTTTTGAACCAGCTTGCACTATACATATGTCACCAAAATTACTTCCACACTATGCTAGGATGATCATAACAATGTTGACATCAATGCCAACACTAGATCAAACAATGTATATACACTTCATGCTCATGTTGCCAAACTGCATCATCTTTGATAGACTTCCAATTTCCAACAATCTCCCCCTTTGTCATTGATGGCAACATGCATATCAAAAACATTTTTGATTAAGACTTGTTTCAAAAACTTGTCTGCTCTTTATACACATCTCTCCCAAAACTATTTATTCAATATCTCTCCAAGTATTTTGATCAAAAATTATTTAAGCTATCTCTCCCCAATATGTAACTATCACTCCCTAGATGTTTTGATAAATATGTGTTTCCACTATATCTCCCTATTTTACATCAATGGAAAAGGGTGTGCAAAGACTTGGTATACTCCCCTTTAGATATATGTGTTGACTCCCCCTCAGATATTTAATCAAAAAGGAACTTTTATGCAATAATGGATTCTAAAAACTTAGAAAAGATGCATAGAAGTAAGAATTTTCAACCTAAAGATGTTGGCCCTTTGAGCTTCTTCAAAATGTCTTTCCAAGTAGATCTTCCTTCTTCCCAAAGCCTTTTTGCTTCTGCTAGAGTCTTGCACTGTAATTCAAGATCCTTTAGTGTCTATTATCCTTCTTCCACAGTACTGTGGTTGAGATTTAACCTAGAGAGTTTTTAGTACTGGCAAGGGGACTTGAGATATGAGTATGCTTTATCTTCACTAAGTCCCTTAGCATCACATATTGTCTTATTGTTTCTTCTTTGTGATTCTAAAAGGAAAAGAAGTTGTCATGTAGTTGCATAATGCCAGTCCAGTTTTGATTGTCTCTATTTTTTGCTAAATCATAAGTATATCATTTACAACTTATTTGTGTTTCAATTGAGCTCATGACATCCTTTATACTTCATGTGTTATTTAGCCATTTCAAGAAATATGAGAGTAGGTTCTATGCTTCTTCTTCATAGGTTTGAGAATCCTTCAAACATTTCATAACTATGTGATGTGCATTTGTACATTTCCTTGTGATATCCTCTAGATTATTCTCTACAAGCCTTGCCTTTGATTCACTTCTAGTTTGTCCTTTAGGTCTAGAGACATATACCTTGAATGAATCAACCAAGTCTCTAATTTTTTTTATAGAAAATAATGATGCATCAATGCTTGTTTTGAGGGTTATCTCTTGTAGGGATTGTTGGCCCACAGTTGTTGTTGCACCAAAAGGTCAACCTGTTAATGCCCGATGCAACTGCCAGAGTTAATAGATCCATGGGAGGAGGTTATTCCATGTCACAAATCCCGAGGGGAGTGTTGTCCATCTGCCAACAAACTCCCCCTCAGCGTTACCTAAGGGAACTCGAATCTGACACCTTTAGCTCTAATACCACTTGTTGGCCCATAGTTGTTGTTGCACCAAAAGATCGACTTGTTAATGCCTGATACAACTACTAGAGTTAATAGATCCATGGGAGGCAGTTAGTCCATGTCACAAATCCCAAGGGGAGAGCTGACCATCTACCAATAGGGCTTTCATGGCTTCATCCATATTTGGTGCATTGATAGTTTTGACTCTAGTTTCATGCTCATGTTGAGCATCATCTATATGAATTCTTCCTTCTTCAACATTAGTATCTTTTTTCTCTTTAACTTCTTGTTTAACTTCAACCAAAGGATTAATAGTGTTCCTTCTCTTCCCACCTATTCACTTAGAGCTTTTAGTAGCTTTAGCTCTAGTCCTATCCTCTAACCCTGATCTTCTAAGGTCTTTGGGGATTCTTAGAAGAACTTCTACATAGTGAACAACTCCTGCTTCAGTCACTTCATAGTCTAGTTCAAAGATCCAAACAATTTTGGGCTCAACTACTTCCATAAAGAAAAAATTAGTGGAGAAAATAAAATTAATGTCTCCTAAGTAAATTCCCAACACACTCTTAGGAATTCTCAATCCTTCATTCATTCTCCTTTGAAACATTTCAAAGATTGTTGTAAGAGCATCATCTTGAGCATATGTACCTCCAAGTCTTCTCATATAATTTTCTATCTGATGTGCAATAGCGTATGTGTTTGTCCAATCTACTTTCACAACCACCGATACTTCCTTCATGAAGTACAAAAGAACAAAAATTACTAGTGTTCCATACCTAAATGTATGCTTCTTGTTCTTCTTGATTTCCTTTAGGTTTTTCAACAAATGTTATCAGAATAATTCAAAAAGGTCATAGTTAGCACCATTTTCAATCATATCTTGTGCAATGTGAATGATGATGGTAGAGATTGTATTGTCTCTATTTAGACAATAAATTTTTTGACCTATAAGCATTGCAACATATTGGACTATTGAGTTTATAATTGTGTTCAAAGTGAGTTCTTTTTCATTAAGGGTAGCACCTATCTTCTCCATTATATCCTTGAATTTGATAGATTTTTGGTCTAGAACTGGTCTGGAGGACCAAAAAATAGTTATGTCTTTGATAGCTTCCTTGATTATCGTTTATGGGCCATCAATCCATATGGATTCATCATGAATTCTACTTAACACTGTTTTGGTGTACTTCTCTTTTTCCTCGAATAATAGAAACTTTTTCCACACATCCAATCTCTTTTCACTTAGGTCTTTGTATTTCGATTTTATGATTTCAGCATTTCCTTCCAATTCATTTTCTCATAAAATAAATAATCTGCTAGAGGAAATTTCTTCTATTTTTCCATGAATATATTCTTTAATGTCCTTGGTCAGAAAAACTCCATAGGGAGTGAAAGGAAATGCACCTAAAAGATCTTGTAATAAAATTTTGACGGTATGCATTTTATGTTTAGGTTGTGGTCTCTATGAGACATCTACAACCTTTGATCCTTCCATTGCATTTAAATTGCTTTTAAAGATTTTTTTTGGAAGACTGGAATATGCAAAATACCTTTTAGATAGCTCAATGAATTTAGGGTTTGGATGTTCAGCTATTGGGAGATGTGTCAAACTCTTCAACTTCTTCTTCTACACCTCTCTTCCCTTTTGAATGCGTATAATGAAATGAATTTGTCTTCCCAAGCACGCTTTTAACTCTTTGATTTGATTCATTTCAATAACAAATAATTCAAACAAAAAGTTGGTGAACTTTGAAACCTTGTATGCACAGTCACCCTTCAAAAGCTCCACAAATTTCCACATTAGAATATTTTCTTCTGTAGTTTTCACCAATATATTCATATTATTCATCTCCCTCTTATTTCTTCATGGCATGCCATGACACAACATATTGATAGGGGGTTATATGATTTTCAATAAAGCTCCCCCTAAGCCACAACTCAGGGCTTAGTTACCGAAGGAAACATCTGCACCAAAGATTGGTAAAGATTCTCCCTTGTCCTTAGTCTCTTCTTTCTTTCTCCATACTTTTTCCATTTCCTTCTTTGCTTCATTCAAATCAATTTTCTTGATAGGTTCATCTCTCTTCATAGGATCATTCATGAAAGGAAGCAAGGTATACATAAATGCTTCCTAATGTTGATCTAAGAGGAGAGATGTATAGTTTTAATTATTTTACAATTACAAAATGATATGCACAATAGAAAAATTATTAGAATAGCACATGCAAGTAAAATAATCTCACAACACAAGATATATCACGGGGAAAACCCTTTCAAGTGAAAAACCCTACACTCCAAAACCTACACAATGTATTATCAAATCTTGATGGTGATTACAACACACTTGCAATGCAAGTTCTTTAAGAGCATACCAGTTTGTAAATATGTCGAGCTTACTAGTCACACTAATATTTGAATAGTTGAAGTACACATCATCCTTGTTGTAAATTTAAATCTATATTAGACACCATATGCATTGTTAATATGTGCTAAGAAAGTCATCTCAACCTTGCACCTTAATGATGAGAAAAATAGATTGTAACTTATAAGCTATAGAGGTCATTTCTAGCTCAAAAAATTATTGAAACAAGCTTTAACCAACTAAAGTAGGTTATGGTGCCACAAAATATTTAATATCTTCAATCTATATAAAATAGGCTCAATCAACTTTCAAAATTAAAATATATGATTTCTACAAATTAAGCCCCATACATTAGAAATGTGAGAGCTTCTATGACACAAACGAGAGTTGTAAGAGGAATTTACACATGTTGAAAAATATTATTCATATATTTGTACATATATAAATACATATACACATATAGATACATATATGTATTATATATACATATATACAAATATATATATGTTTTATAAATGCATACACACAAATACATGCATATATGTATAAGTATATTTAAATACATATACTTTTAATGACATACATTCTTATATGTATATATAATTATACATAATTTGAATACCCGAATTTTATAAACATTAATTTGAATAAATTATTTATCAATTTCTTTTGAGAAATTAGCATATAGTATTTAGTTTTCAAACTTGAATTCCTAGAGACACTGTTGTATTTCAACTTTTGTTAATGACATTACCTCTTTTAACTCCAAATTTCAATAATAATTAAATTGAAAAATTTGTGTACTTGAGAGGCCACTTAACAAATCCTTTTAATAGGTTTCTTCCCATAACTTTTCATATCTAGCCTATCAACTTTGATCACACAACCCTTCCTCAAGCGTTATCTTTTTTGTGCCCAATTTGCTTAGTTTAAATACCTTCAAATTTTAATATATTTATTTTTAATTACAACTAACACACTAATTAATCTTCACACGTAAATATTGAAAATTCTTCTACATAGATTAGTTACACAAATTTAAAATCCAATTTAAACCCAATTTGATACTCAAAATCTCATTTTTAGAAGTAATTCATTTTAACTATTATAAGTAAATGCATTGAAAATCACAGACAATAAAAGTCAAAAACATTGTAATGGATATAGAGTTTTTGAATTTGGTCAGATTATGGGACTAACTATTTATGTTTTGGTTTTAATAATACATTTTGTAGATGTTATGATGTTTTTAAAATACTTATCCATTCGTTATATGAATGATAATTATTTTTAGTACAATATAATCAATGAAAATGTTTAATGATAGAAATGATTTGTTTTTTCCCACTTTCCACCACATTCTTATTAAAGTAAAAATAAATTATGATTACATGTGAGCAAATAATACACTTTTATATTAAATTCAATTCATAAATTGACAATCATCTTTATTTCTTTTAACCTTTTATAAAAGTATTACGTGCATTTAACCTTTTATAAAAGTATTACGTGTATTTAGATTCTATCTATCATAATATATACAAAAGCATCCATTTTAAGAAAAAGTTAAAATTTTGGAAAGCAAATGGATAAAAATAAATAAAGATAACTTTTTCACTTCATAGACAAAAGCATTCACATTGAGAAAAAAAAGTAAAGTTAAAGAATTCAAATGGATAAAAATAAAGAATGACAGAATATGACAAAATATTGTATTGAAAGTTTATCTGCATGAGTGGATTGATTTGAACAAAGTGTATGAAATTTCTTACATCACGGTCACCTCAGTTAACATTAAAGCTATTCAAAAAAAAATTAATTAGAAACAATAAACCGCTAATCTATAGCCATAGTTGGTTAGACCGCTAGTGGTCAAATGAGCCGAAACAGGCACCTACAGCCTTCACAAACGGAACTCAAATAAGATGTAGATTTATTGAATGGAGATTGCAGTGCATCTACACCGTTGGATAGAACAATTATTTGTTCTTTTAAATTGAGATCTACATATTGCAAAACGATTGGTATATTATTGAAATGAACGGTACAAACAAAGCACTTACAACTATAGCATACATTTCAAACCAATGTGGGCAGCGTAAGGGGTATCAGCCATTAGGGTGCAAATGTAGCACAAAATAAATTGAATTTGACCACTTTAGTGAGAGTATTAGTTTAGTATGTTCGTTTTTATTATATGTTGCATGTTAATGAAATTATGATAATATTTGTATACATTTAAAAATGGTCATAGTTAACTAAATCTATTAATTAATTAAATATGAATTATTTAATTAATATTTTTAAGTCATCTACATATAGATAAATTTAATTATTTATTTATATTGTTCATTTTTCAATTCTTCTAATTTAATTAAATAAATAAGTTTATTTAATTAATGTTATCTTCCTCTTAATTAATTAAATAGATTTCACAATTTATTTATATTAATTATTACAAGTTTAAATTCTAAATTTAAATGATATTCTTCATTTAATTAAATATTTTCAATATTTAATTAAAAGCTTTTTCTCTTTTCAATAATTAAATATTTTCAAATATTTAATTATGAGACTTTTCATTTCTCTCACATAATTAAATATTTATTTATTTAAATTATGAGAGACACCTTTCATTTGTCTCTTCATTTTCCATCCGTCTCTTCATTTTCTTTTCGAATTCTCGATCTCTCACCGTTCATTTCAACAGGTTTGAACTCAACCGTCAATCTTGGCCAATTGAATTACAGCCTTAAAAAATCTATAAATACAACCCTCTTGTGGGTTGAAAAGGACCTCGAATCTTAGATTTTCATGCGTAGTTATTATAGTCGCATTTTAGCATTTCTAACATTTAATTAGCATTTCAATTTTATAGCTTAAATCATATTAGTAATGCACATGCATTTTTATTAATCTCATTCTCTCAAGTTGCCAATTTAAAAACTTAATGTTTAAAACAACTGAGAGCAAGCAGCCAATTTAAAAGCTTAATATTTAAAACAACTAAGAGCAAGCATCTTGAAACGAATCCTTGGAGATAGAGGACAATAGGACGAATTTGAAGGAGCTGCTTGTGTTTTAGAGTTTGCATTTTGTTTTCTTTAATCTAATGTTTCATTGGTGTATTAGTTTAGATTTATTTTGATTCGTACATTCTAACGTACACATTTATGGCGCCCAATGTGGGGCCAAGCCTCGCATTTTAATTTTTTTTTTGCAAATTTTTTTGGTAGGTGACGGACAAAAATAACATTTTGGCACATACGAGTCTCGATTTAGCGCATACGACCACTGTTTTGGCGCATAGACAACCTGTTTCGATGCATAGACACTCTGTTTTGGCGCATCCCTGTGAGATCTTTCGGCACATCCATGGCCTGTTTCAGCACATAGACGACCTGTTTCAACGCATACAGTTGTAAAAATTTTAAATTCTAATTCTGACGCAATCCGCGGACAGGATTTTTCAAATTATTTTTAACAGAATGAAACAATCCTAGGGTAGACATTTAAATCTGAATTAACCAATCCTAGGATAGTCACCAAACATAAATTTTCTTTTGGTTAAAATGAATCCCATGTTTTTAGTGAAGCAACATCTTCACTTAGTATAGAGAATTTATCAATTTGGAGATTTAAAATTGAACCATTATTGTTTGTTGTGATTGTGGGTAATAGGTTTATGCTCTCCCCTTAACTGGGTGATTAGAACACCAGACTTACCTTTTATTTTCTGCAATTTAATGCTTTATTACATCTTTTAGAAGGCCTGCTCTTGAGGGAAAAAGTACTCACCCAAGAGGAATGACTTAAGTGGGAACACCTAAAGCCAAAGTTTCCAACCCACTTTAATCAAAAGCAAGTTGTTGATGAAAATCCAACTTGACAGTAGTGTGCAGGATAATCATCCCCAAAACCTTTGTTCTAAAGGTTGGGAGGTCTCTCGAGGGAGTATATCTATTTGCCACACTGAACGGATACTCTTACTACGAACCATAGTGTAGAAAGCCAGTCGTGTCAGTATCCAAATATCATCTTAATCACAATGCAAGGGGAGGGAAGAATCTGCCCCCAAGACACTCACCATATAGTCGCCACAGATTGTTTGCTCAAGGGATTTGGTATCCACTTCCATCACTTTAAGTATGCACCTGGAAAAGAAAAAAACATGGGCACCCTCTAGGGGGTGACAAGGCTGTGTGAATCGACACGATTTTAAGCTGTGGGCTGTGATTACTATGATGACCTATTTGACAAATTAAGAGTGAGTCTGACTGAAGTGCTTATCTTGTTTAAAACCTATGGAAATCTCAAGAACATACACTCTTTGTTTAGATTTTAGGATTAACAAAACAACTGTCTATTTCTATGCTGTGTTTTTCACATTTAAATCAGATTAAGATCATCCAAAATAATTTTTTTTTATCAAACTGTCAAAACATGTCGGTCTTAGGAGTAATTCGGTGCATCTGTGCTCTGTTTCGATGCATCTATGCTCTGTTTCGACGCATCTGTGCTCTATTTCGGTGCATCTGTACTCTATTTTGGCGCATCTATTTTTTGAGCCTAGGTGATTTTCTGATTTTTAGAAAATCAAGTCTTATCAGTCTAGTCTTTCCCATGCTCAGAGTTTGGAAGTCTACAAATTTTGTTAAGAAGTCCTTAGAAAGAAAGATTAAAAAGCCCAAGAAGTCTCTCAGTTATAAGAAAGTATTGAAGAAGAGGAAATTTTTATATCAAAGTCGAAAGGTCCTACTTGAACACAGAACCTTTATTCATCGATATCATGATTATGATAGAGGTTTCACTAACGATTATGTTGTAGAACCCTTATACTCAAAATCTTTCTTTCAAAGAAGAGCCCTTTCTCAAAGGCATAACCACAGTCAGCGTATTCATTCCTCTTATATTCCCCAACTTGCAATCACATACGCTACTCGTCCAAATCAAATTATGCAATAAAAAGCTCAAACGCATTAGGCATCCATTAAATTCATCTTTCTACAAAGCTAAGATCAAACTTCACAAAGTGCAAAATCATCTTTATTTTCGATCTTTGGTTTAGTTCCCGCAAACAGGATTTTCATCCTTTCAATAAGGGAATCATGAGCTAAAGATTAAAAATCTTTTAAGTCATAGAATCTTCATTCTATCCCGACTTTCATATCCATCACCATTGCACTATTTCATTCCTTTGATCAAAGTTAGTAGAATTTGAGTAAAGCTTATGCCTGTTATCACGAGATCTCGAAAACATATAGAAAAAGATGAAGGTACAGTGAACAAAATGGGCGATAATAGTGAGAGGGAGGAAAACCTCTTTAAAAATTCAAGTGTTGAAGAGTTAAAGGAAGAAAAACTTCAAGAAGCGAAACAGGATCCCCAATTCCATACTCTTATGGAAAGGATTTTAGAACGAAATAAGGAAAGATATTTCCTTTCATTAGCTAATCAAGGAGCTAAGTTACCTACTGATTTTGACACAGAAGGGCTTAAGGAGGATCCTGAAATTCCTCTCAATGATTTTGGTGCCCTTACTTAATAGATAAAAGAATTACAAGGACAAAAAAAGAAATGCAAGGGGGTACAACAAAGAAGTATGTTTTGGATGAAATATGTCCTTATCCATTCGATAGGAGTCTTCGAATGATTCCTCTTCCAAAACATTGTGAAATCCCTAAGTTTGATAGGTGTAATGGGAAAACTGACCCCATTGAACATGTAAGGGATTTTCGAAATATGAACTTAGAATTTGCTCATAACGATACCTACTTAATGCGGTTGTTTCCATGAAGTCTAGGTGGATAATCCATGGAGTGGCTTTCAAAGATCACTCCACCCATCAAAAATTTTGAGGAGTTAATCAACAAATTTATATCACAATACTCCTTCAACATTCAACACTAGATAACCATGCTTGATCATTGTAAGATAAAACAAAAAGTAGGGGAATCTTTCACTACATTTTTACAAAGGTGGAGAAGGGTGTTTGCTAGATACTCTCATCTTGTTCTTGAAAAGAAAAAGAAAAAGATGTTAATCGATAGTCTTAATCAAGAAATGAGTTATAGACTAAACCTTCACTGTCCTCAATCATTTGAAAAATTGATTGAAAACGCAATTACTATTGAAAGTGCATTAATCAAGTGTGGAGTTCTAAAAATTGATAAAGAGGGTTCAAATTCGTACAACAACAACAACAACAACAACCATAATAATAACAATGACAAGTCACGATTTTAGACTCGAAATAAAAATGTTGTGAATCATGGGGTCGTAGGTGCTAACAACGTGAATACAAAGTTCGTTGTCCTTAATGTGTCAGGTGTTCAACGTAGCAATAATACTGGAAATTCTAGCACCCAAGGCAATGTTTCCAATCAAGGAAACACAACTAACAATCATGGAAATAATTTTGGCAATAATCAAAATTCAAACACGCCCAGATCATCATATTTTTCGAGTTGACGGAGTTTCACTCCCTTCGGCCAATCTTTGGAATCCATTCTCAAAGAATTATTGAATCAAAACGCTATTACATTGCCACCACAAAGAGACTATGAGCCTTGAGTTAAACCACCATCATGGAATGACTCACACTTTTGTGATTATCATAGGTGCAAAGGTCATAAGACAAACAATTGCCAAGGGTTAAAAAATATTGTTCAAGATTTGATTGATAATCATACCATCACAGTTGAGGGACATAATGTCAATAATGACCATCAAGCATTCAAGAATCCACTCCCTGATTATCACAAAGGGGAATCCTCGAGTGACAAGGGCAAGAATGTTAATAACATCCACAAAATTATTATCAATCATATCTATGCTGATGATCCTCAAATCAACGCTATCCAAATTAAAGGTAACCAAGTATATCGAGAGGTCAATGTTATGACAAGGGGACAAGCCAAGATCAATGCCAAAGGCAGCTCATCTAAAGCAGCAATTCCCCCTCCAAGCCAATACAATTTGGTTGATCAACTACGAAAAACATCAGCCCAAATTTCTATCTTGGAACTTTTAAAGTTATCACCTGCACATAAGGACATTCTAGAAAAGGCCCTTTTTGATACAACTGTATCTCCTAATCTGGATATTGATAAATTTCAAGCCATGGTGGGACACTTTTCCTCCTACACATGTTTATCTTTTTCTGAAAAAGATGATTCTTCCATAACCCATCCGCATAATTCATCACTCCATTTAGAAGTCATGGTTCACAAAGCCCGCATTAGGCGTGTTCTCATAGATGGGGGAGCCGGATTAAACATTTGTACTTTAAAATTGGCCCTAGCTTTATGATATTCAGTAGACTCTATAGATCCACGGAGGAAAATTACAATCAAGGCATATGATGATGAAGAAATAACTTCAAAAGGTCTCATCATGCTACCAATCAGAGTGGGACATGTTGTGAAGAATACCTTTTGTCAGGTTCTTGATTAGGATCTAACCTATAACATACTATTGGGTCACCCATGGATCCATGACATGCAAGCTGTTCCATCTACTTATCATGAATGTTTGAAGTTTCCATATGATGGACAGGAAGTAACAATACCCATTGATCACATTAGCAGTCAAACTTGTTCTAACCTAAGAGCAACTCAGGACACATTCGTCCCACATAATAGGGAGGCTTTGGCCATCTCTACCTACAAAAACAAAGAACAAGTGCAAGAAATGATAAGCAATTTTGGCACCAAGTTAAAATTGAAAGATAATGGGGTGGGAGAATATTCTTTATCTCTCTCTAATCTACCCCTATCTCCAAGATCCCATGGTCAGCCGTCAACATCTACACAAAAGGTTGCAGCAGCTTTAGCCTCAACTTCAACTCCCATTACCAAATTTAATGGGATATTTATCAAAGAAACTAAAGTAGAAGACAAAGCTATTCTTGATTGGCTCTATAAAGATGAAGAGGAATCCATACAACATATTAAGCTACCCACAAAACAATATGGAAAGGGTTATGCTATCATGCAACAAATGGGTTATGAAGGAAATGGCCCTATAGGTAAAAGGAAAGAGGGTATTGTTGAACCTGTCCAATTAAAAACAATGCACCCAAAGGATAAAACTGCGTTAGGATATGGTGAAGATACTAAGGAAGAAGTAGTGCAAATATCATCAAATGAGGAGTTAGCTGAAACTATTTTGCGAAATCAAGAAAACAATTCTGACATTGACTCCAATGAATATGAATGGGACACCATCTTTGATGATCAATTCTGGAGGGATAAAAAGGTGGATGTCATACATAAATTCTCACCAGCATTCTTACAAGGAGAAAGCTCAAGGTCTCCATTTGATGACATTCTGCAAAGCAACCATGACTCAAGTGAGACCAATTCGATTCAAAGTGAGATAGATCATTTTGAGGAAGATACCATCATAGACTTCTCCCATAATAACGTTGACAATAACATCATGTCCCTGACGGCCAATGACCTTACTCATCCTAATGATCCATTACCTTTGGTACATCTCAAACTCATTGATTGGGAACAAATAGCACCCATTGATGTTCCAACTTTTCCAAACGACGAAACCATAATAAACTTTCTTTGTTCATCCCATCCTGAAACAAGTTCCACCAGGGAATCACAAGATCAGATTTTTTGACAGGAAAGTGCCAAGTTTCTCAGCTACGAAATAAATAATATAAAAGAAAGATCTAATGGTGAAAACCTAACAAAGGCAGTATTAGATCAAGGAAAAAGAAAAATGAAAGAAATATCTAATGGTGAAAACCTAACAAAGGCAGTATTAGATCAAGAAAAGAGAAAAATAAAAAGCGTATCCAATGGTGAAAACCTTTCAAAGGCGCCAGAGGATGGGAAACTTGACACTCTTCCAAAATATTATCAAGAAAGATCTTCCATTCCAATCGAACCAACAGAGGCACTCAATATAGGTACTACAAAAAAGCCTAAATTTTTGCAACTGGCTACATCTCTAACAGATGAAGAAGTACCTAGATTCACAGAATTTCTCAAAAATAATCAAATAAGTTTTGCATGGTCCTATGCAAATATGCCTGGATTGGATCCAGATCTCATCATGCATCATCTATCTATTACACCGGGGGCAAAGCCTATAAAACATAAACTCAGAAAAATGCATCCACATGTTGCGTTGTTGGTTAAAGAGGAATTAAAGAAACTCTTAGATGTTGGATTCATCTGATCCATGGATTATGCGGAATGGATCTCCAATATAGTGCCTATTTCAAATCCAGACAGAAGGATTAGAATTTGTACAGATTTCAAGGATTTGAACAAAGCATGTCCATAGATATGATTGTTGATTTAACCGCTGGACATGCGATGTATTCATTAATGGATGGCTTTTCAGGATACAACCAGATCAAGATTGCACCAGAAGATCAAGATAAAATAGCATTCACATGTCCTTGGGGTACCTATTGCTGGAATGTAATGCCTTTTGGATTGAAAATCGTAGGAGCTACATACCGACGAGCAATGACAACAATTTTTCATGATATGATGCATACATTCATGGAAGATTATGTTGATGACCTCCTCGCCAAATCTAATACCAGAGAAGGACACCTAGATATCTTATCAAAAATCTTCAAGAGAATGGAAAAATTCAAAGTGAGACTTAACCCTAAGAAATGCATTTTTGGAGTGAAATCTGGAAAATTATTAGGATACATTGTATCAGAAAAGGGAATTGAAGTGGATCCGACTAAGGTACAATCAATTCTTGATATGCCACCACCAAGGAACATTAGTCAACTATGCTCTTTACAGGGATGATTACAATCTATTTGAAGATTCATTGCTCAACTAGCGGATAAAAGTTTACCATTTACACATCTCTTACACAAGAATGTTCCATTCAAATGGGAGTACAAATGTGAAGCAGCCTTTGATCAGATAAAGCAATATCTCATGAATCCACCAGTATTGATTCCACCGGTACAAGGTGCACCTCTTATATTATATATTGCTGCCACAAAAGTATCTTTAGGAGCACTATTGGCACAAGAAGACAACTCAGGAAAAGAATGAGCTATTTATTACATCAATCGAACCCTAACAAGTCATGAGCTAAATTATACCTTCATTGAAAAAACTTGTTTAGTAGTGGTGTTCACTTCTCAAAAGTTATGACACTACATGTTAACTCATACAGTAAAGCTTGTGGCTAAGATTGACCCACTCAAATATCTTTTAAGTAAGGCAACCTTAACTGGTAGGTTGGCTAAATGGGTTATGATACTAAGCGAGTTTGATATCCATTATGTGGATCGTAAAGCCATAAAAGGACAAGCAATTGCAGATCAATTAGCAGAAGCACCAATACCAGCAGAACACCCAATACATCTTGATTTTCCTGATGCTGACGTGTTCACAACAGATATCCAACAGTCGTGGTCACTTTACTTTGATGGTTCTTACACTCAACATGGTTCAGGAGCAGGAATTATTTTTATTACACCTCAAGGACATACAATCCCAAAATCTTACCGGCTAATGTTTCCTTGCACAAACAACATAGCTGAGTATGAGGCATTGATAATTGGCATAAGAATTGTAGTAGACTGGAAAATCGCATAACTTCAATTTTTTGGCGATTCACAACTTGTTATAAACCAAATCAATGACGAATATCACACTAAAGATGAAAAGTTGGTACCTTACAAAAGAATGGTGGAAGATCTCAAGAAATACTTTGTTAATATCAAGTTCATGTAGATTCCGCGCATTGATAATAAAGCAGCAGACGCTATGGCTACAATCGCCTCTCTACTCCAATTGAAAGAGAATAAAAAATGGTATGATTTCTTGGTGGAACAATTGTTTTCTCTCGCCCATGACAATCCTAAAACTCAAATCATTTGCCATCTAACGAGTTTTGACTCTTCCTTATATGGCCAAATTTACACTTACCTAAAAGATACTACTTTACCCTTAGGTTTGTCTAGGAATCAAAAAAGAAATTTCATTCATCAATCATCTCGTTACACCTTAATTGCTGACCTTATACCGGCATGGTCTGGATGGTACCCTCCTTAGATGTCTTGAACATGATGAATCAGAAAAGGCCTTACAAGAGGTCCATGGTGGAATTTGTGGGACACATTCAAGTGGACTAACCATAGCTAAGAAACTTGTAAGATTAGGGTACTATTGGCCAACCATGGAGAAAGAAATTCACCTTTGTGAAGAAATGTACCAAATGTCAAATTCATGGGAATCTCATTCACACTCCTGCTCAGGAATTACAACCTTTCACCACAACATGGCCTTTCGCTCATTGGGGATTGGACTTGGTTGGCAAAATACATCCATCATCTTCAAATGGATAGAAATTTATCATTACAGCCACTAAGTATTTCACTAAGTGGATTGAAGTTGTTCCTTTGACAAATGTTACAGGCAAACAAATCTCTTCATTCATCTTGAATTATATCATTTGCAGATATGGCATTCCTAACTCCATTATCACAGACAATGGTAGACCCTTTAAAAATCAGGATGTTGAGGAACTATGTGAAATATTTCGCATCCAACACCGATTTTCTACACCTTATTATCCGCAAGGAAATGGTCAAGCCGAAGCTTCAAACAAAATAATTCTAAAGATTTTGAAGAAAATAGTGAATGAAGCAGGTCGTGATTGGCATGTCCAATTGAATCCAACATTATGGGCCTACAGAACAAGCATTCACACACCAACACGAGCTACTCCTTATGCTTTGGTCTATAGAGCAGAAGCTATTCTACCTTTGGAAGTTGAGATTCCTTCACTTTGAGTATTAGTCAAAGGGTTAATCAATGATGAAGACTACAAAGTATCAAGATTGCAAGAACTAGAACTGCTTGATGAACGACATCAAACTGTGGTTAATCACTTGAAGGGATATCAACAAATTATGTCCCGCAGCTACAATCATAGAGTCAAACCACAAAATTTTTAAGTGGGTGTTTTGGTTCTCAGAGAAAAACCTCGAAATCAACAAGATCGGGAAAAGAAAGGCAAGTTCGAACCTAATTGGTTGGGCCCATTCATTATCGTTGTAGCGTATGGATCAGGGGCATATCAGTTGTCAACAGTAGAAGGGGACCTGTTTGAAGATCCAACCAACAACATTCACTTGAAGAAGTTATAGGCCTGAGAAAATATCAAAAACAATATAAAAAGTCCTAAAAAATAAATAAATAAATCGTAAAAACAAGAAAAGTGCAATAAAAACAAACGGTGAAAACCTGGAAAACAGGCATTGTTTGTGATTTCGTTTGGCTCTCTCATCTATTAGGATTCATCTTGCATATCCATCTTTTTGTCAGCATCATCATTGCATTCGCATCGCATCATCTCCTTGGAACGACAAGGATCTCATCATGGCTTGATGATTTGAGGGTTATCCTTAGCAATAGTTGTGTCTAGCAAGAGTTGGAGTACAAGGTCACTAGGGGGTAGTTTACTTCTTGGAGTTTTTCTAGCAGGTAGTCGTTAGCATGTGTCTAAAATCAGAGTATTGGAAGCAACAATCTTTTTCAATTTAAATGAGCTTACATGACTATTTTGACAGATGATTTAAAACAAATTGGATGATCTTAATCTGAATAAAATGAATGACAAACTTAAAAGCATTAGTCGCAATTATTGTTTTGATATTTGATGACATCATATCTTTGGAGTGGTTCAATGATGTACTGAACTAGAATCACAAGGAAGAAGTATGCTTTTTCTTTGCTTGTTGTCTGTAAGCTAATCATTAGTATTGTGCAAATTGGTCATGGGACATGCTCTACAATGTATCATTGATGAAATTTCAGAATTTGCATAGGAAAATGGTTAACTTTTGTTTGTTTATGCAAGCATTACTCAAGTCATCTTGGCTCAATTATACTTCAATGCTTGTATTAACTTGCTATATCAAACATTATGAAAGCAATACTCAGGTCATCATTAGTGCTAACATACCCTTTGATGCTTGTATTAACTTTCAACATATCAAAAGGCTCAATGATGACAACTAAACATAGCATGAAATGGAAACAAGGAGAATGGTTCGTTATTTCATTTAAGATTGCATAATTCATTATTAGGACTGCATAATTCATTTGTATTTTGAGGGCCTTTTTAAATAGATTTTTGAGGGTTGATCACATTCTTGAATATCTTTTTCAGACAACGGTGGAGTATGACTGGACATTTGTTACATCTCGTTTTCATTATCAATAATTTCACATCATTTTCCATTATCATTATCATTACACTTGCATACTTACATCATCATTTCATTTCATTATCATATTCATTATCATCTCATTTCATTCATCATGATCATTATCCATCCTTACATATGCATGGTAATTATTTTAATCATTCATTAACATATACATTTGCATATTTCACACACATTCATAAATAAAATTGCATCCATCATTTAGGTCATCATGATCATTTACATCATCTATCATAAGTTCATTACATAAGTGCATTTTCATTACATCATTATTATTATTCATATTACATCATAAATCATGTCACGTTCATATCATTCATTACATATTACATCATCATAGATCATATCCTCTCATTCCATCTAAAGCATTTACATCCTGCATCATACATTCATTACATACATCATGAAGAAAAAATCATTTAGATCATATCATCATTGCATCATCATACATGACAGCATATAAAAATAAAAACATGTGCATAAATCATCCATAACATGTGCATAATCAAATCACCACTACATATCATAGATCTCATCAAAACAAATGTCCAAGAATACACGGATATCAAATGTTTCAAAAAGATATATCGAATATAATGGCATAAATGTGTACAAAAATGCTCATCACTGAGGGGCATCTAGCCGTGGGACATGAATGCTACTGCCTCCAGAGGTAGTAGGTCTTGATGGATCTATGCTCCCAGAAGCTCTAATCTCTCGTCTGACTAGCTGACCCACACTCCTAGTCTCACTTCTAGAGTGACTGCGTGAATGGGTCCGGGTCCGAGTACCTAACTGTGTAAATGCTATCCTCCGCTCGGGTGGCACTGCCTCAAAATACCTCATCCTATAGTACTCAGCCTCCCGAGTAGTCTCTAGCCCCTCTGCTACAACGTCTCCAATAGAGGTGCTTTCAAATGAGCTTAACAGTCTCTCAGCTACCCCCTTAGCCTGTATGCATCTCTCTCTGAAGTTGTCTCTCTCGGTTGCAAGCTGAGCTATCTGTGGGTCAGGAGGTAGTGGTTGTGCGATCTGTGCCTGGAGCTAACTAATGGTCACCTATGCTTGTGCTAACTGACTCTGAAGAGTTTGAACCTGAGCCTGCAAAGCATCCACCTGTCCCTGTGATGGAGCCCTGATAGTAATCCATGGAGCGGAAGAACTAGCTTGACCTACCATTCGAGATGTCCGTGGCCTCATACTAAAGGGCACATCAAGGAAAAATCTCTGTCTCCCACCACCTCCATCATCCCCATCACTATCTCTGGAGTCATCTGAATTTGTCTCCTCATCCTCATCCATGGCCACCCCACCCATATCTGCGGCCTGCTCTGTCGGTACCTGTCCCTGTACCCCTGCCTGTGCTAGTACCTGTCCTTGACCCTATGGCTGCTGTCGTCCTGCCCGAATAACTAGACCTCCCATCAATGGGGCAGGCTCCTCTAGACTGGTAAACCTAGGAAAGGGATGTGTGTAGAAGTATGCAGCATAATTATCTGTCATCCCTACATTTGTGACCTCTGTAGTCCAATCCTCCAGCTGTAACTCAAAATACTCCTCTTTGGCTGCCTCAATGGTCAAAACAAGACCCCACTCTGGTATATCCTCTCGGTGCCTGGCATAGTGTGTCGCCCCCTGTGGCATCATCTATACCCATCCAAACTACCTTAGAACCCTCTGACATAGAAATCGCTCAATGATAAATGGGGTGCGTCCAATCAAGTATCTGGACCTCATCACATACGACAGCTCTATGTCATCTGCATGCCATGGATCACAATCTGCATACGGTCTCCAGATAACCATATCCAAGTCATCTAATATGCACTGCCAATACTCCAACTTGCCCAGCCTGGGCTAGACAAGAGGCCCGGTGTATGCATAGGCATATGGGAAGCCCAAGGGATGATCCCTCCGAACAATGGGACGCGTGATGGCAAAATGCTCCCATGCAAAAATCTGAAGAAGAGTGACTCCGCAGGAGAGACTCTTCCCATCTGTGTATACGCCCTGATGAAGATCATGGTACAGATGGGCAAGCATGCATGAGCCCCATGCATATCTGGTCCTGTGGAGAAGCATATCCTCCAAAATCCTCCCCCAACCAACTGATAGTCCCTTTGCCCTATGATCAGGACAAAGGAAACCACTGATCATACCTGCTAGAACTGACGACAGTGAGGCATATCCCGATATCATATCCTTCCAGGCAATCTCATACCCACTGGCATGGGGATCCTAGAAAACTTGCCTCAAAGCATCGGTCCCTCCAATCTCCTTGTGATCATAGATCACAAGCTCTCTAACCACAGGAATACCCAGAATCCTGTAAACATCCACAGGAGTCACTGTGATCTCTCCTGTCGACAAGTGAAATGCGTTATGCTCACTATGTCATCTCTCAGCCAATGCAGTCAACAGTGCCCTATTGACCCGATATTGCAGCATTGCCAGCAATGGACCTAACCCACACTGATGAATGATCCCTAAATCATCCTGGGACAACTCTGGAATTATCTCCCACGTCTAAGGGAATTTCTCCCTAAACTGGAGGAGGTTAAATTCCTCCTTTACAATCATACCAAGCACATCAAGATTCAATCAATCAGCAAGGATTATCAAAAGTAAACATCAAGCAAATCATGTCAAATCAACTGAATCATATCAAATCATCAATCTATCCATCTCTTTATTTATTTTTCCTTATCACAAGGAAAGCATATATATCAAGCCTTTCAATCAGGAAAGCAAATCTATCAAGCTTTTCAATCAGGAAAGCAAATTTATCAGCCTTTCGATCAGGAAAGCAAATCAATCATCTCTACTATTTGTTTTCAAGCACGAAGACAAATTTATCATATCTCATCTTGTTGTTTTCAAAAACATAAAATCAGTTGTCTAATTTAGTAACAATCATCAAACACATGTCAATTTTTCTTCAAAAATTAAAATTCAGCAAAAATCCCTGTATGTGCTAAAACAGGCCATCAATGCGCTAAATCATGTATGCACAACTTTACTCCCTGGATGTGCTAAAATAGGTCATCAATGCGCTAAATCATGGATGCGTTGTTTTATCTAACCTATGCACTAAAACAGTTATCCAATGCGCTAATTTACCCCATGCGCTAAACTAGCATCTAACCTAGCCCCGGCTAGTTGGATGCACTAAAACAGTGATCCTATGTGCGATTTTATCCTATGCGCTCATTTACAACCCTATGCGCGACTGTTTTCAACCTATGCGCGAGTTTGTATGCGCTAACCTATTTCATCGATGCGCTAAATTTTGAATTGTATGTGCTAAACTAAATTTTCTATGCGCTAAAACAGAAAATTAAAAATAAAAAATTATGAAAAGCCATCAATAATTTCATTCAAAATTCAAAAAAAGAGGATTGGATTCACTCACCAGAGGTCCATATGCTGCTGATCTCTGATATCGATGGGCTCACTCGAATCGGTGGCGCTCATGATGGATCAGCATTGCTAATATCTCTCTCAGAGCTCCAAAATTCTCAAAGGTTAATGTTCAAATGAAAGTGACTTCTCACCTTTTTCACCTTTTAAAGGGGTAAAAATGACATTTTTACTATGCAAAGTGCTATTTCAAGAGTTAAATCACCAAATTTTCTCCGAAATCATCTAAAAATCTTCCTAATCAGCCTCATAACCATTCTCATCACGCGATTTATCTCTCGAGGGAGCATATAGCATCATCAATAATTTTTTTCAAAATCAGGGGCAAATTCTTTGAAGCAATGTGTAAAACACATTACTTCAAAGAGGGGCAAAATGTACACATCTAAAAATGGTCACGGTTAACCAAACCTGTTAATTAATTAAATATGAATTATTTAATTAATATTCTTAAGTCATCTACATATAGATAAATTTAATTATTTATTTATATTGTTCATTTTCCAATTCTTCTAATTTAATTAAATAAATAAGTTTATTTAATTAATGTTATCTTCCTCTTAATTAATTGAATAGGTTTCACAATTTATTTATATTAATTATCACAAGTTTAAATTCACGTAATTAAATATTTTCAATATTTAATTAAAAGCTTTTTCTCTTCTCAATAATTAAATATTTTCAAATATTTAATTATGAGGCTTTTCATTTCTCTCACATAATTAAATATTTATTTATTTAAATTATGAGAGACACCTTTCATTTGTCTCTTCATTTTCCATCCGTCTCTTAAACTTCTATCTTCTTTTCAAATTCTCGATCTCTCACCGTTCATTTCAACAGGTTTGAACTCAACCGTCGATCTTGGCCAATTGAATTCCAGCCTTCAAAAATCTATGAGTGCAGCCCTCTTGTGGGTTGAAAAAGACCTCGAATCTTAGATTTTCATGCATAGTTATTATAGTCGCATTTTAGCATTTCTAACATTTAATTAGCATTTCAATTTCATAGCTTAAAGCATATTAGCAATGCACATGCATTTTTATTAATCTCATTCTCTCAAGCTGCCATTCTACAAGCTTGCTGTTTAAAACAACTGAAAGCAAGCATCTTGAAACGAATCCTTGGAGATAGAGGACAATGGGACAAATTTGAAGGAGTTGCTTGTGTTTTAGAGTTTTCATTTTGCTTTCTTTAATTTAGTTTCTTTAATCTAATGTTTCATTGGTGTATTAGTTTAGATTTATTTTGATTCACACATTCTAACGTACATAATATTTGTGTAAATTTATGAAATAATTAAATTATAATATTTATTAACGGGTTGTAGTTTAATTGGGTGAACACAATTGTTGAAGATGATGATATATTGCTTCATTTCACCATCCATCAAAGTTCAACTCTTTCTAACCTACAAATCTAGGGTCGTTTTAAAATCTTAAACTTTAAAAAATATGATATTATTATGATATTATTAGACTAAATTGAGAAACCAAATAAGTTCTCTTAGGATTAGACATGATGAAATCCTAGATTTAATAAGGGGACAAATGACCTCTACAAATGTCGATGATATTTAGGTACTAATATAAACCTATTGTACAAGAATATAAGTATGTTTGTTGTAAAATTTAATTAAACAAATTACTTGAAAGATTAGACCTAGTATTTCTCTATAGAGTGATTCATGGATATTAATAGATTGATACCATTTTAGTCTTGCTTAAGATATCTTATGCAACAATTTGTATGATATTTGATTTATTGTACTTTTTTATTAGACCTAACTAACCCAATAACCTTGTATAGGTGCTTTGTGATGTATCACACAGGATTGAGATCCTTAAAATCTTATATCATATTGAATTATTTAACAATGAGTCAATGACAAAGTGATAAATGTTGGAGTCCATTGTGTAACAAGTTTAGGTATTATAAACACCCCATTTAGAGCATCAAATTGATATAAGGAAAACCAATTTATATTGAATGACTAATAGATTCAAAATTGTATCAAAGCTTTGTGTACTTGAGTTGGTATAGAATGCTCTATACCATGCAATATTTGGCTATGGAGATAGCCACCCACAATCTTGGAGCTTCAATGAAAGAAAAGGAGAAACCAAACATGAGAGAATAATGTTATTCTATCAAAGTATCCAAATGCACAATATGTGTACATTATTATGATTGGTTGAGATTACAATAAGAACCCCTTGGTTATATAATCCAAGGTACAATAGAAGATAATGGAATGTGTCTTAATCTTATGAATTGAAATACTAAGTGATGATTCCCTAAGTAAAATTAAGCAAGCAATTTGAGAGAAATCCACTTAAAAGTTGTCACAAACCTCCAAAAGGATTCCAAAGCTATAACAATATTGCTCCCTATAGTCTCACCATGAGAAAAATGTCATGCAAGAGCCAAGATAACACTATGTTGAGATAAAATCTTCAAAACTTCAAGAGTTGCGGAGTTGGAAGCAACAACATTGTGTGTGTCAATCATAATGTGAAAAATCTAGTCTTTTTCCTCCTACCAATTATAGTGATGGAAAATGCATCCATCTACATTTTCGCACTTGTTTGGGCCCTCCATGTCAAATTAAGCTTAATGTGGCCTTGATTTAGTGTTGTAATGTGTTTAACACATTCTCATTAGGTCTTGGGCCCTTGTAAACTAAGTGGACCTTGTTATGCCTTATTTAGGGTGTTATAAAGTGTACCTTTATGCTTTCACACTAATATAGGGTTTTATTAATTAATTTGGCTTCTTTATGCTTTAATTGGCCTTATTTTACATTCACAAGCCTTAATTAATGCATCTTTTTGAGATTAATCCTGATAGTTACCAACATCCAATCATAATTCATGTTTTTTTGGATTGTATGGACCAGATTTAGTGATCTGGGGCTCATACACCACCTTGGGCGTAAGGGTTCCACCTAGGTTTTGGGGCCTAGATCTAAATTTCACATTAATCTAAGTCTTTCTTGAAAAACATGTCCCAAAGCTTGGCCTAATAGGAATCATACACCACAATTGGCGTATGAGTCCCACTTAGCTTAGACCTAAATTAAATTCCAATTATTGGCAAGATTTTATTCTCCTAGATCTTATGTCATCTTGTCGTATTGTAATTTCAAGAAATTTGTCATAAACAATTATAAATACAAGGTTATTTCACTCATTTTTCTCCTAGCAAGTTTACAAACCATCTAGCAATTCAAGCATTGTAGCAATTCAAGAGTTTAGAAGAGCATTCAAGTGCTGATTATCAAGTGTCTTGGAGCATTATTCAATTATCAAGAAGATCATGTCAAAGTCATCATGCATCATGTTTGTTTTTGAGCTAACATTTGTGATGTAGGGTTTTATGATTCAAGCAAGCATATAAATCAAGATCCATATCATTCAAGCAAGAGTCAAGTTCCACATTCATGCTAGCCATCTCATGAATGTTTGTAGCATCTTATTCAAGGATTTGGTAAGTTGCAACATTACATATTTGTTCATTCATCATTCCTCCTTTCTATTTCATTTCATTTCAAGGTTTGATTACCAAAATGGGGTTTGACCAAGGCAAATCCCTTTCTACTAACAAAAAAACATTTTCCCCTCTCTTTAGTGTGTGATTTGTAGATTTAGGTTGAAGATATATTGAGGAGAAAGATTGGAAGAAGTTGTCAATTTTTCAAAGTTGTCAAAGTTGTCACCTTGTTTAAAAGATCACTAAAAGACACCTATAGAGCAGAATTCAGTATTTCAGGTCTGAAAATCAGGATTGGAAGGAAGATCAAAGATAGAGGACTAGATCAAACTTTGAACTTTCGAAAAAGATGAGCAAGATTGATATTCCAATTCTGGTGTATGAGTCCCAGTACAGGATTTTTTTATAGATTTCAAGAGTTCTAGACTTGTAACTACTAGATTTTTGTTCCTACCCAAAAACCCTAATCTGGGACTAAATTTCCCAACTTGGCATATGAGTCCCAGTGTGCATTAAATTCAACATTTTTAGCATTTCTGACCTTGTTCCAAGCTTCTATAGGTTTCCCAGTGCACCTCTCTAATTTCTTAGTTTACTGTTTTGATTTGCATTAATTTGTAGGTGATTCATTTGAGTTTAGCATAGCATTAAGTTTTGTCATTAGATCTTGCATGTTACTAGTCTTTCCAAGCCCTAGCTTGGTGGTAACCCCTTTTTAGTTTCTAAACATACCCTAGGGCACCCTATTGTAGATCTCTTTCTCTCATTATAACGTTGGATTAAGATCTCTAAGGTATCCTTGAGTAAAACCTGAGTGAAATAGGCCCTAAACCCTAGTGTTCCATCTCCTAAAAGGTGGAGCACCCTATTTTTGACGTTTCACCAAGGAAAGACTTTCCTTTTTTCAAAATAGTATGTCCTAAGCACTAGTTCACAACTAGCAACAATAGTGTTGCACTACCAAATTCATAAGAACATAAAATTCCAATAGTCATTTGAATCATGGATTTTGTAGGAAACTAGCACATCATGTACACGTCTATGTGCAACATTGTTGTATAGAAAAATCAAAGTAAAAAACCCAAAGATATTGTAATATTTCTATCATAAAGATATTTTGATATCATCATATTAAAATTAAAAAAAATAAGTTAGCAAACTAAAGGGGAGTTGTGTAATGTGAAATTGCAAAGGGGTGTGAATTTTTTGGCACTACATTTTTCCCCCTTTTTAGCAGGCATATGCACCATGTTGAATATGTATGCTAAAGTAAAAATAACATAACTTTGAAAATTACCCAAGGATACAATAGAGGATACAAAGTCTTAATTCTCTATGGATTTTCCCCCAATGAGAAGATCTACAAAACCAATGATATATCATACATAAAACAACTAGATTCTATGTCAAAAGGTTTTTTCCACAAAAATATTAGTTGCAAACACACAGGAAAAATCCAAACAAATTATGAGATTAAAGATTAAATAGATTTATTTGATAATTTTTTTAACAAGTATGGCTAGAAATTTGTGTTATGCTACACACCATACAATGATTTTGATTAGGACATGATTTCAATGTAAGTTGTATTGTATGAAAACCATGGAAAATGATAGACATATGAGAACCAAAATTCTAATGAGCTGCCCCATGCTAGGTGGTTCATATGTTATTAGATTGCAACAATGTTTTTCTTTTTTAATGTGAATGTGATTGTACATTGTGATAGCCCCACCTTAAAATAATGGCATGACTCAAGGAGTGCAATTTATTTTAAGGATAAGAGAAAATAAAAAAATATAAAGAAAGATGTTGTAGCATGAAACACATAACATGTTCTCATGAAATCGTATTACCCATTGCAAGGGATGACACATTAAAGCTACAACATTGGATACATAAAAAATAACACTAAGAGATCCAAAAATATAGGGTCAATATGATTACATTATAGTAATATGTGTGTGTGTATCTACATATGTATGTAGGTATACGATATATTAATTGACATCATTCATTGAATACATTGGAACAATGAGTACAATGGAAGAAAATTCACATGAAAATAAATTAAAATTTTGGGGCAACATGGAAGAGACCTAAATGTCAACAATTTTCATCATCCTTAAAAGATTTAAATAAAACTATTGTATGAAATATAGAAGAATGGTGATACATATAGAGGAATTGACAAAAAAATATCTTCCCTATATCCATGTACCTATAAGGGTATAATTGTTCCTCCAAGTAAGAATCACAAAACATATACATGCATGCATGAGGGAATACAAAAAATCAAAAAAATCATTGTTTCCTAAAGATAAAGAAGGTATTGCTCTAAGTGATTTCCTCTAAAAAATCATTTCTTTCCTAATCTTTAGTATATAGAGAGGGAATTCAAGCTTGCAAATGAAATAGCACTAAGAAAATTCCAAGTGTATCACCTGCAACAAGAAACAAGGATGTAGCTATGATAAAATTATCACCCTAGACATCTTGTGAAGTGATTTTCAATGATCTTGTAAAGATTGTGGATAATGATAGAATATCCTCCAACGATTTGAACATACATCCTTCAAGAGGAGAGTGTGTTGAATGTGTTGTAGGATAAAACAAAATATAAATTTCACTACTAATCTTTGGACCTCTCAGAGAAATGAAAATAATAGAGGAAGTTTGAACTTCTTATGTGAAAAAATTGATGAAGAAAGGCCTTAGTGAGGCAAAGAATGTAGATTAGGCTTCCACTTATAAAATTTTTGGATGGAACCTTGCTCATATTGTGCTTAGGCAATTGATGAATAATGTTAACATAAACCATGGAAGGTTTGAGGATGTTGAGAAATATTTTATGGTGAGTGCATTGTGAGGAAATATGTGTGGTAAGAGTAGCACTAGATACAAGCTTGGTGTTAGGCATATCTAGAGGATCAAAAAAAGGTGGAATGCTAGGAAGTATCAAAATCAGAGGTGAATCCAATGAAGGGGAAATGAAAACTTGTACCTTTTAGGATGAGGTTAATTAGCATCATTAAGAGGGTCTGATGGTGGAGAAGGAGATACTTTATTTGATGGTTGAGAGACAAGAGAAGAAGACCCGGGCATAATGAAGTTAGGAGGTGGTCGCATGGGAGGAGGACATTCATATTTAGCCATTTGTAAAGAAACCTATTCATGAAATAATGCACACCTATGTCTTTAATTCTTGCACACAAGCTTGTTAGATAATTATATGACCTAGAGTAGACACTTTAGATGAATCAAAAGTATCTTGTTTCATAAGTGGAGCCATCTTCACCTTTGAAACATATGGAAGAAAAAACTTTACAAATGGAGTAGGAGATTCCATGGGTGCATGCGGTCTATCCTGCATCATGTGTACCTTTCCTCAACCTAGTTTTGGAGAGAGAGGAGGAACATGAGGTACCCTTAGGGGATGAGACACAAATGATGTATAGGAGGATTCATTTGCAATATTTTTCTTCCCTATCCCTAATGAAATATGTCAAAGTATTGTAGGAGCTATAAGTGGATAGAATACTTGAGGAGAAGATTTCAACAACATGGGTTCATATCCTCATATTTTTATTAGAACAATAAAGTAATCTAAGGACATTGTTGAGTATTGTAAAGTCTTCAAGGGTACAAGAGGTCTACCCAAGGGAGAATTCTTATTTCTAACTCCCAAAGAGGAATAAATAGACGATGAAGCATGTTGCTATGATGGAGTAGATGTGACAAAAGTGACCACAAGAGTAGAAGAAGATGAAGCTATGGATTAGGAAATTGAGAGAACCAGTTTAAAATTTAAATAATGTTTAGAAACTAAATCACCATGAAGTTGCAAGGGTCCAAGTGAAGTAGACCAAAAGCGGTCTAGAGAGAAGCTCCCACAAGATACTAATGGAATCTATCCTATTTCCTAGATAGTTTGAAAAAAATTATAATGAGAGAATTTCAAGTATTTCTGGATTACAAAAGAAACCACATTCCATGGATTTGCTAGTTTAACTCTGAGTAGATCAAATTTGGGAGTCATGAAAATATGGTATCTATTGAATTGGGTCCAACCTAGATAAAAAAGTAATAGATCCCATAGGAGATAAAGAAATACCATCATGAGTATGAATGGTAACAAGAGATTCATTATAATTTTCTTTGTAAAATTCTTTGATAAACAATATTTATTTTGTAAAAGCATTTACCTTGCAAACAAGATCAACAAAAACAACATAAATGGTCTTCTAGTTTAAATGAGAAGGGATATAAAGAGGGGTGTATTCTCCATTATATGGAAGATCATTGGAAGTAAATGATATATTAAGACTATTAAGATTATGAGAATTTAAAGAAAAATGCACAACATCAACCATGTGTATATATTTAAAAGATGTAGACAAAGTTGGAGTTGTGCTTGTTATGAAATTGATTGAATGAGAAGGAAAGGGATCAATGTAAATCTATTTTTTTTTATTCGGTTTGACAATATATTTATTTTAATTTTGTTTATTGTCACTAATAGAGATGGTACCACTATCAATGTGCTCTTGGACAGTATGTTGAAGATGCATACATCTCTTAGTGTCATGCCCATGGACACAATGATATTGAAATAATGTTTTTTCATCATACCATACTAGGTATGGCTTATCTAAAGGGAGTGGTCCTATTTTTGGAAAAGTTATTAATTTATCTTTCAAGACCCTTTGTATTATACTATAATAATTATTAAATAATTGAGAAATTTTTATTCCTCTTTGAGGTGCTACTACTAAGACCTTATGATATTTAGTATGGTGATTACACTATCTTGATTAATTTTTGTATTCGGTAGTTTCGAAAGGAAGATGCACCACCCCCATTATCAGAGTGAAATGATGAGGAAAAGCCCCTATACTAAGTGACAGTTCGTTGATCTAATCATGCAGTATAGTACATAGATGCACAAAATAATTAAATTCTATGAGTAATATTTTTTCCCTAAGTTTTGGTTGCAATTTTCCAATGAATACTCATTGTACATCAAAGTTGGGGAGAACATAGGGAATTTGTGAAAAGAGTGATTGATATCAAAAGATGAAATCAATTAATTTTTTGGCAGGTCCTTGCTTGCAATAGATGAGGTTAGTGAAAGTGGCCTATAGACCCATGTTCGCCTAGAAGTGTTATAATAACTAATTTATTAGTTGGTCAAATGAATAGATGGAATTATCTAAGAGAGACCAAAACTAGTCCAACATGGTTTCTTTTAGTGACCATAGGAATACCTTCACTAGAAATGCTTCTTGGAAGATAAAATCATGAAAGAAAAAATATGAGATTGTGGTTCCCCTTTTCCACTATAATTTTTAAACCTTAGTGCTTCAAACTCTTGTGGTAGAGGTGTATTTATAATATGAAGAGCTAAAAAAGTGTGGCAACAGTACGGTTTTACTAGTGGTTGCAAAGATATATTAGCTAAGTTGGTAAGCTTATTTTTCATTTTTCCCATATTTTGTAGAAGTGTGTCAAAAAAAAGATTGATTGGAGCAGTTGTGGTTTGCATTTAGAGGTTTGAATAGTTGAAGTTTGTATAGATGCATATGTTGCAACGATATTTGTTTGATAGGTAAAACTAGGTTTGGATATACCAAGTGATTACATTCCAAGAAAGGGTTGATACGTACTAAAGGGACTGATAGTAGTAGTAGAGGAATGTCTAATAGAAAAACCACCAGAAGGCATAATCATAGTCACAAGTGAGGTAGTCACCATGTGAATATAATTCCCTATCATTGATATAGATAACTGCATACCAATGATATTAGATTGAGTCTCCTGGGTTTCCTAGAATGGATGAATAAGAGGACACATGAATTTCAACAATGTGTACCTTTGTTCTTTTTGGACTTGTCTCTTTCGCAAAGGCTTGAGACATCTTCTTTTTCCAGATTAGTCATGGTTTTTATTCTTCTATATCCTCTTCATCCTTACAACTAATATATTTCTCCCTTGTGACCTTTTCTTTCATTCTTCTTTGCTTAGGAGTATGTTTTTGTACAAAGGAACTTGATGTAGCTTTCTTATTTGGAATTAATGCAGACGTATTTTTGGAGGACTTCAAAACTAAGGGAGAGGAAGATGAGGTCCTAATTGACCTTCTTGTGCTCGCAGTAGCCTCTAGAGGAGCAAATATACTTTTGGATTACATTGCAGGGCTCTTTGGTGAACCAATAATATCCTCCAACTATTCCTTCAACTTTTCAACATTTTTCTTTATCTCCTTTTCTTTCTGTAGCAAGTCCACTTCACTAGATTTCTATTCATAAGTTCCAAACCTATCTATTGTAGGATCTCTTAGTTTTATCAACATAATTTCTATAAGTCTAGTGACTTAATCCTCTATCACTTCATATCCAAGTTTCAAAATCCAAACTATTTTGGGTTCCACTACCTCCATATAGCAGTATTCTCTATTGACCATGAATGTAATATCCTTCTTGTATTTATCTACCAATTTTTCTAGAACCCTCTCTCTGCTTTGCATCTTATCTTGAAATGACTTGAAATATCCCCACAAGGCTTGCTTCTAGGACTCAAAATCTAGAAACCTTCTCAAATGATCTCTAATTTGTCTAGCAACAAGTACATTATCCAACCAAACAACATTCTTTTCTCTAGGCATTTATCTATGAAATGAAAACATCAAACAAATGATAAGAGTGACATTCTAGAATGGATATTTGGAATATTTTGTTTTCTATGAATTTTCCATTAGCTACTACCTTATAAGTTCATACAAATCTATGTCTTCACCTTCTTTTACCATGAGGCATTTATCTATGAAATGAAAACATCAAGCAAGGAGATAGGAAGGATCAGAGGGAGAAGATTGAGAGGATTGCCTGCAAGCTTTCCCTTGAATGCCAGTTGCATTAATTTTGACATAATTTAGACATTTGATATCTAATTTGATAGGTGAGTGAAAATAGAGGAATATTTGATTTATGCTTTTATTTAAATATTTTTCATTTATTTAAATTAGCAAAAGGGAATAAATAATTTAATAAAACAAACTATAGAAGTTGTTTGTTAAATTAAAATAGAAGAATTATGATAATTAAACAATAAAGTATTTAAAATTTTGTTTAATTTATTTAAATGATGTGATTAAAATAGAATAAATAGGGGAATTTGATAATTAAATTAAACAAAGTATTTAATTTTGTTTATTTAATTAAGATGAAATAATAACATAATTAGAAGAATTTAAATAAGAATTTAAATAAGAATTTAAATGTGAACTATATAAATAAATATTTCTATTTATTTAATAATAGAGGAATTTAGGATAATTAATCAAATAAGTTGTATTTAATTAATTAGATTCTCCAGACCATTTTTAGGTGTATACATTTTGTCCCTCTTTGAAGTGATGTGTATACACATTGCTTCAAAAAGAATTTTGTTGTTGTTGCTAGTATTGATGAATATTTTTCAGTATGCCCTAGATGCCCCAATCATTGATTTTCAGGTGATTGATGATAATATGCCCCCTCGGAAGATACATTTATGATTTTTTGTTTTTTTTTTAATTCTTCGAAAATTTCAATTTTTAATTTTTTAAATTTTTTTTCCTAATTTTCTGAATGATTTGATGAAGTTTTTATGCTAAAGTAATTTATCTCCCGATAATTGATGTAAAAATTTTGTCCCTCGATGAATTTCAATTAATATTCCAATAAAATTAATTAATTTTTTTTTTTAAATCCCACCAAAATCCACCTTTAATAACCTATAAAAGGTCAAAATGGTCTTTTTCAAATTCATTTCTACATTTGACCTTTGAAAACTTTGTGAGTGAGAGATATTTGAGACACTTGGAGCAAGATGTCGATCCCTTACCACACCCACCGGTTCGAGCGTGTACAATGTCGTCAGCACCCAACCACTTACGAACCTCTGGTACATACCGCTAGACCTCCTCGTAATTCATGTTTTCTCATTTTTCGTTCCAATTTTTTTGTAGTTTTAGCACTTCAAGAATGCACTGTAGTGCTTTGACACTCTAGTGTAGCACTTTTAGGAATTGTTTGAGTGCTTCGGCGAATTAGCGCTTCAATTTGATATTTTAGCACTTTGGTAGGTTAGTTTAGTGCTTCAAAAATATTAGTGGTACGATAGGATAGTTTAGTGCTTTGAGTGTTTAAATTAGTGCTTCGAGAAGATTAGCACTTGGATAGGATACATTAGCACTTCAAATGGTTAAATTAGCGCTTCGAGCAACTGTTTTGGTGCTTTGACCTCTCGAAATAGCGCTTTGAATGATATGTCACTTTGATAATATGTTCTAGTGCTTTTGATTGTTGAAATGGCGCTTCTGATATTTTAGCACTTTGAATGCCTATTTTATCGCATCCAAGTCAGATTTGCAAAAAATTGTCTAATTTTGTCCTTGATTTTATCGATTTTGATTATGTCAACCTTTTGATTTGATGATTTAATAACCTTGATGATTTTCAACCTTATGATGATTGATAGACAAGAATTATCCTCATGACAGGTGAGGAATAATCTTAATTGTGATGAACCTCATGATAAGCGAGGTTGATTTTGATAAATTGACCTCATGTTAGGTGAAGTACAATTTAAGATTCATAATGATGACCTCATGGTAGGTGAGGTTTGATGATGCTTGCTCATGAATTTTGATCAAAAATTCACACCAAGAGCTGATTAGATTTGATAGGATAAATTGATATGTGATATTCGACAAAGTGTACCAATTTTGAACATTTCATGATGATAGGAACCTCTAGATAACCTCCAGATACGAGAGCATTTCCCATGGACATTTGAATTGATTCCACAGTTGACACCAGATGAAACACAAATTATTGTTCAGTGTGGAATTGCTTCTCTTCTTGACATGCCCCAGATTAGGATTAATCGAGGTCTTCTCACAACTTTAGATGAGTGGTGGCATAGTGATCATAACACCCTCCACTTACCCACTAGCGAGATGACTATCACCCTAGAGGATGTCTGGTGTATTTTGCAGATACCATTTTTTGGAGAGATCAGCATGTATGATTCATAGGAGGTGGGTGGGATAGATGCTCTTCGTAGAGTCTTTCATGATGAGCATATTGCTAGGATGTGGATTCCATGGCGGGAGATGGTGGATTCCTATGCCACCTTACCTTCAGTTCTGGAAGGATTTATTGGAGGGTTCCTTTGCCTTGATCGCAGGTCAAAGGGACTATCTGTCAGATGGGGCTGTGTACTTGAGAGTATGATCATGCATGGGACTAGATATGCTTGGGGGATGTGCATGTTGGCACATCTGTATCATGACTTGCATTCAACTATTTATTTGAGTGGGTGTAGTTTATCATTGAGAGCTACTTTGCTTCAGGTTTGGGCGTGGGAGTATATTGATGTCACTCAACCACTGCCAATATGAGATAGGCCTACTACTAGGCCATATGTTTTCAGATATAGAGGTCGATTTACCCAGTCTAGGATGGGTAAGTTGGAGCATTGGAGATGCATACTAGATGACTTAGAAGTTGTGACATGGCATCCCTATCTGTATTGTGAGCACTAGGATGAGAATGATGTAGAGATGGGTTATATGTGTGACTCTATGTACTTGATTGGTAGGACCTGCTTCATCTTAGAGAGATTTTTACTATGGAGGGTCTACAGACAATATGGTATTGTTCAGTGCATGCTGTAGGGTGTTGCACATTATGCCCGATGTTAGAGTGATATAGAAGATTGGGGGGCATGTCTGTCATATGATATTATTATGGATGGATACCATGCATTACAACCTTCAACCTAGGATATATGATGAGATATCATAGAGGCACCAGTGACTGATGAGTATGTTTCTTATCTTGCATTACATCCATGCCCTCGAATCACTATTCTTGATGAGCCAACACCACTACTCATAGAGGAGGAGGTTGTTGTTGTTCCTGGTCAGCGACAGAGACAAGAGGAGGATGTGGTGGAGGAGTAGGCTATAGATGTTGAGGGGGAGGGTAGTGGTGAGTGGGAGGGCAGTGGTAGTGAGGATAGTGATGAGAGTAGCAGTGGTGAGAGCAATAGTGATGACGGAGATCATGGAGGGGATGGTGGCAGAGATTTTGTGGCAGGCAATACAGGTCCATCCACTAGTGTGCCTCATAAGAGGCTAGCAGTGGAGTCATCTTCTATAGATTATCAGACTCAGATTACCAGCCTATAGGTATAGATTTAGACTCTGCAGGGGCAGCTTGTTCAGGCACAAATTTTACTTGTGCAAACAAAGATGTAGTTATAGACCCAGGCACAAGCTCATGCACAAGCCATGACACAGATATAGGGACAGTTGGCTGCCACCCAAATGTAGATTGGTATACTGATAGCTGAGAGGGATAGTGTCGGGCATATCACAGAGTAGTCTCAGATGACTGCTGAGAGATTACAACGGATTTCCGATGGTACCATTGTATCATATTATATGAGAGAGGTTCTACGTGTGGGTCGGGAGGTTAGGTTTTACAGATTTCGTTATCATGATGCAGTCCCTGTCGAGCGGAGAGTGAGTTATGCCCCTTCATGATCAAGCAGGACACATACCAGGACTGTTAGCAAGGGTGTGTCCCAGCTGCCTCGCAGAGATCCAGGAGGTTCTGGTCTATCTGGTGGTGGTGGAGGTACTGGTCCTATGATGCTTGCACCATCTGGTAGCAGCAGATCCTAGCTATTTTATGTGATTTTGTGATCTTTCTAAGACATGGTGTACACTTTGATACAACCAGTTTTGATGATATATCTTTTTTGTTTCAAACTTCATTGTATACTTGACATTGATGTTTTATATGATTTATATGATATGAAACATACTATTATTGATCTATGATTGTTTCTATTATGATTCTATGATGGATACATTTATTTTCCATGTTCTATATGCCATGTGATGATTTACTTGATTCTAGATGATCATGTGATATGCTATGGTTTATGATGTTCTATATGAATGAATGATGTATGGATATATATTTTTATGTTGATACAAATGTAAAAATAAATGATGTAAATAAATAAATGACAATGATGTATGATATAAATTATGAATTGATGGAAATGTAATGATATGATGTAATAATAATAAATGAAATGATGAATGATATGGTGCAATGAATATGATAATTTGATGGATGAATTAAAATAATGTATGTTAATAATGTATTGATAATAAAATGTGAATGGATAATGACTTGATGTAATAGATGCAATTTGATGGATGAATGAAATGCAATGATATGATTTAGTTTTGAAATTTTCTTTTAGAACTTTTATATGATATGGAGAAATATGATATGATGAATGCAAAATGATTTGATTAAAATGAATGAATGATGAATATAAAATGCTTTCTAATGTGAAAAATGTTGATGCAACTATATTGTTATGATGGTTTTTTTGTTTATGTCAAGTATACTCAGTCTTTGATGAGAAAATGATAATCATCAATTTGAATTTTTCACAAATTTTTGCAAGAAATACTCTATAAATGTAAAAAAAAAAAAAAAACTATTTATGAATGCAATCTAATTTTATTATGCAACTATATGCAAAATATTGGCATTTCGACAATACTTTTTGTGCTTTGTATCATCATAGAGCTTTAAAAATGTTGAAAGTGAGTACAAGCATGAAAGGTATATTTTAGACCAATGACGACCTGAGTATTACTCTCATGATTTTTGATATTGCAAGAAAACACAAGAATCTAGGTATAATTGAACCAAGATGACTTGGGAATTTCTTGCATAAATAGACAAGGATCAATCATTTTAGTGTGTGAATTATGAATGTCATCAGTGATACATTTGTAGAGCACGTTCCATGACATTTCACACATCAAATAATTAATTCACAAACAATAGACAAATGAAAATACCATTCTTCTTCCTAGCTTCTCTAGTTCAATACATCATCGAATTACTCCAAAGAAATGATAACAAATAATCAAAGTACAACATATCCAACCTTTACTTAAATTTTTTCAATCGTTATTCAGATTAGATCATCCATCCTAATTTTGTGATGTTTTTGTGATTTTCTGAGATTTTGGATCCAACCTAACCTAAAGACCTATCTTAGGGGCCTTGGGGGCTGATCAAAGATTAGCCTTGCCTATGTTATACATGCAAATACCACGTAGTTCAACTAACATAGAATCGTGTTTTTGATTTTTTGAGACTGACTCTTTTGACTTTGTTTTTGGATTTTCTATTTTGAAATGGATGTTTGAATGTGTTTCTGATGGTGATTGATGTTCCAATTGGTTGTGTTTCAATCATTGTTTTTATTGCATTTTTGCCAAGCTCGATGTTTTATTGCCCCTAGTGATGTGTAGATGTTGCCCCCAAGCTAGGGTGAGACATGAATATTTGCAATGATATGATAATGGATGCAAAGTGATGGTAAATTAATGACCATGACATGTATCTAAATAGATGGAAAAGCTGGTTAAATCACAAATAGCATCTATTTTCAGGTTTTCACTATATGTTTTTATTGCACTATTTCATATTTTTATGACTTTTTTGTATTTTTCTCTTTTCTCATTTTTTTTGTATTTTTTTGTTACCAAGATGCCTATTTGCCAGGTTTTCATCAAGGAAACCATTTTTTAGAAGTTTGAAACATGCACTAGGTGATTCAAGTGTAGAATCTTTTGAGATGGATGTTGTTGAGAGGTTCATCAAACAAATCCCCTTCAGGTGTTAATAGTTGACAAGAACTTGATCCATAAACTGATATGATGACAAAGGGACCTAGCTAGTTAGGTTCAAACTTCCCTTTCTTTTCTCTGTCTTGCTGATTTATAGGGTTCTCTTTTGGGACCAAATCACCAACCTAAAAGATTCTAGGTTTTACCCTATGATTGTAGCTCCTAGACATTCTTTGTTGATATGATGTTAGATTATTGACAACTTGTTGACGATGCTCATCCAACAGTTCCAGTTCTTGAAGCCTAGACACTCTATAATCCTCATCTGAAATGATTCTCTTTAGTGATACACACAACTATGGAATCTCCACCTCAATGGGTAGAATGGCCTCTGATCCATAAACTAATGCATATGGTGTAGCTCCTGCTGGTGTTCTGATGCTGGTTCTGTAGGCCCAAAGTGTTGGATTAAGCTGAACATGCCAATCACGTCCAACATCGTAAACTGTTTTCTTGAGTATTTTTTAGAATTGTCTTGTTAGAGGCCTCTGCTTGGCCATTTCCCTGAGGATAATATGGTGTTGAGAAACGATGTTGGATATGAATTTTTTCACACAATTCTTGAACATCCTATTTTTTTTATTGGTCATCCATTATCAGTGATAATGGAAGGAGGTATACCATACCAACGTATTCTGTAGTTCAATATGAAAGATGAGATATTTTTTCCAGTGATGGTTGTGAGAGGAACCACTTCTATCCATTTTGTAAAGTATTATGTCGTTGTGATTATGAACTTGTGTCCATTGGATGAAGACAGATTTATCTTTCCTACTAGATCTAATCCCCATTGACAAAAGGGCTATGTTGATATGAAGGGCTATAATTATTAAGCTCGTGTGTGGATCAAATTACTATGAATCTGACACTTTTGGCACTTCTTGACAAACTGATAAGATTCCTTCTCCATACTTGGCCAGTAATACCCCAAATGGAGGAGTTTATTTGCTAGAATTATACCACTTGAATGAGTTCCACAAATACCTTCACGAAACTCACGTAAGGCTATCTTAGATTTTTTATGTTCTAAACACCAGAGAAGAGTACCATCTAGAACTTGACAGTAAATTATATCGACTATAAAGGTATGTTGGGTAGATTGACGGATAAAGTTACATTTTTGGTTTCTAGAAAGATTAGGAGGAAGGATGTTGTCTTTTAGGTACACATAGGTCTTTCCATAGATGGAGGATTCAATGACATATAAATGGTATATGGTTTGGGATTCCAAACTATTATAAGAAGGATTAGATACTTGTTCTACCATAAACTCATAACAACCACGTTTCTCTAGTAATTGTAAAAGAGAAGCAATTATTTCCATAACATCTGCCGCTTTATTTTCTACCCTTGGTATCTGCTCAAATTTGATATTGACAAAACATTATTTGAGATCATCAATCGGCTACTTATAGGGCATTAAATTCTCATCTTTCGTCTCATATTCGTCATTTACTTGATAAATGACTAGTTGAGAATCCCCATATACTTGTAACTCTATCATTTTCCATTCAATTGCCTCTTTGACGCCAATGATTAATGCCTCATACTCTTCCACATTATTGGTAAATGGAAACATTAGTCTATAAGACTTTGGGATGTTGTGTCCTTGGGGTGTAATAAAAAATATTCCCACACCAAATCCTCTTTGTGTATATGATCCATCAAAATAAAGCAACCTTACCGAGTAGATATTTTAACGGGTCAATCTTTGCTATGAGTCTAATTGTGTGAGTCAACATGTAATTTCATAACTATTGGGTAGAAAATACCATTGCCAAACAAGATTTCTCAATGAAGGTGTAATGTATTTCATAGCCATTCAAAGTTTTGCTGATATAGTAAATGGCTTGTTCCCTTCCTTCATAATCTTCTTGTGCCAACAATGCTCCTAAAGAAATATTTGTTGTTGCAATGTATAGTATTAAAGGTCTTCCTTTTGTGGGTGGCATGAGAATAGGTGGAGACATCAAATATTTCTTTATTTGGTTGAAAGTTGTTTCAAACCCTTGATCCCATTTGACCAAAACATTCTTATGCAATAGATGATTAAATGGGTGACTTTTGTCTACCAACTGGGAGATAAATCTCCTGATTGATGGTAGCCTGCCTTGTAGTGACCTTAGTTGAATGATATTCTTGGTCGGTGGCATTTCCAATATTAACTTTACCTTTGATGGATCCACATCAATACCCTTCTCTAAGACTATGTATCCTAAGAGTTTTGCTGATGTAACCCCGAAGACACATTTCTTAGGGTTTAGTCTGACATTGAAATTTTCTAGCCTTGTGAAATTTTTTCCTAAGATATCTAAATGTCCTTCTCTGGAATATGAATTTACTTGTAAAGAGCGAAACTCTTTAAATCAAACATCAACAAAAATTTAAATAATTTCATTTATATTCAAAAGAAAGTCAACACTTCATTCATTAGACATCATAAAATCCATTCGATTTCAAAACAATGACTTAAAGTCGATAAAATAGATTCATAATATTTCCAGTCAAATACATACACGTGTCATATTACATGACATTGATAATAATATAAAAGAAGTTGTAATATAAGTTTACAATTCGAGACTTAGGCATTCAGTCGCCTTAAGCTCTTCAATACATAATTAAAGAATACAATAATACATAAATGAAGATGACATCCTTTGATCTTCAATCCAATAGCATATCTTCAATAATGAAGATGAGAACAAGGATTAGGCGCTTTTTCTGCCCAACCTCGAAGCTTATGCTTCCCCGAAATTCTTTATTCATTCAAAGAATGCCCGACCCTGCACGAATCGCTTAGCAAAAAGAAATCGACAAGCAAGATGGAATCTAGTGCGTGCCTAGTATAACTAGTAAAACCACAAGCATTTTCATTTTTCTAATTCATTTAAGAAACAAGAAAGTTTGATACTTTGATATGGTAGAGAGTTCATTAATTCCATCTATTTCAATGGTTCTTAAGTTACTTGGACAAGTAAAATTTTATGCACGACAAATAAAAGAAGATTTAGAAAAGAAAAACTACACTCTCTAATAGCCCATATTCGGCACCCGTCCCGGAAGGTAACTTTCCAAACACATGACATGCACATTCATTTATCAAGAATGCATGGTTCCAATCAAATAAATACAATCTTTCACAACAATTTAAGGAAATCTTGTTTCAAGCAAAAACAGTTTAAATGTTGTATTTTCATCGTTTTAAACCATCAATAACATTACATTAATATTTAAATCGAATAAATTAAATAAAAAAATGAAGGTGTATCTCAAGTATGTAAATCATATACAAATAAAAAAAGGCATAAAAGAACACATGTTCTTTCGTTCTATTTACTCCTCTATTTAATCATGTTCTAATTCGTTTTGTTTCCAAGTAAATCATATTTTATTTAATTGATTTATTTTCTATTTTTCACACTTCCAGAAAATAAATAATTACCTTTTTCAAAAACATAATTAAAATAAATCATTTTCATTTCTGTTTCGTATATTTTGAGTTTTATTTGCAAAATTCATTGATTTTAACTTCTATTTGAAATCTCGTTTAATATTCAACATCTATTTTATCAAAATATTTTTTGTTTCCTTCTGTTGAAAATTAAAAGAATCTAACTGTTTGGATTTTTAAAATTCTTCTAAATCAGAATGAAATAAACGTTTTTTGTTTTGAATTTTTTTCTAAGTCTAAATTTCTCCTAAATTGATAAATCAGTTGTTTTTCATTGTTTTCTAATCAAATTCTTCCTATAATTTTATGTTTCTAATTTCAATAGTTTTATGGAAAAATCACAGTTTGATTGTTTGAAATTTCAACAAAATGTAATGGAACAGTGATATTTTTAATAGATTTACAAACAAAATTTGGAGTTTATTCTTTTCCTATGTTAAATAAAATAGAGATTCTCTTTCCAATTCAAAACTAAATACAAGAATTAGAGAAGAATTTTTAACTCAACACTAAATTTGTGAATTGGTTTTCAATTTCTACCTAGTAATTCTGGAAATGGTTATTCATTTGGTTTCTCTCTCAATTTTCTATTGCTATTCCTCTGTTGCTTGTGTGTGTTGAAGTGAAGCAGATTTTTGTTTACCTTTCCTCCTATCTTCCTATCTTGTGCAGCCTGTCTAAGACTTCCTAGCGCACTTACTTCTCCCAACAACCGTCCTTCCCTTGTGCACCCTCTTCTTCCTTCTCCCCACACCTTATCCTCTCCTACCCTTCCCTGCCACCTACGCTTATCTTCCTTGTCTCTTGCGCTTTATTTCCTTGCTTCCTGCGTATGAATAAGGGGGATGAGGAGATCCTATCTATTTGTGTTCCCTTCACCTATTGGTACTCCCTGCGCTTTACCTCTTCTCCCTTATATGCCACACCTCCACTTGTTCTCTTCCCTTCTTGTCCTCTGGCTGCCTATGGAAGATGGAAATCAACCAAGTAAAGAATGTATAATTTAAAACATAAAACTCTGCCTCTTCCAGCCGCGCATGATGAGTATGAGGAAATAAATCTGCACTTGCAAGGTAACTCTCCTCTCCAAAAAATCTAAAACAGTAACACAAAAAGAATCCCAGACTCCTCTGGCACATGGGGAAAACTCTCTGTTTTCTCTCCAATTCCAAAAACGGATTTTTACCTCTCTTTGTAATTTTGACTTTTTTTCCCTACCTCCTCTTTTCTCATGCAATTGGTGAAGTTATTCACAAAGAAAGATCCCCTTTCTTAGCTTTGATCTCCAGTTCAAATTTTCAAACTCAAAGTTCTAAATTTTGATTGCCTTCAATTGATTGAAGATATTTTCTTCAATCTGTTCAACTGTTGTTTGAATTCAATTTCCAATTTGTACTTAATTTGTTTTTTTTTTTCCAATTTCTTTTTCAATAACTCATTTTTGATATTGGTTTATTTAAACATTTACATTTATTTTCCTTATTCATCAAATGAGAAAAATACCTTTACATCAAATAACACAAAATTCTATTTTAATAATTTTTCACATTTAAAAGTCTATTCCATTAATTTGAAAATAAAAGCATCATTATTTTTAAATAATAATAAAATATTGACATAAATAATTTAGTTGTTTAAATAAGATCGATTTTCTCACAAAATAATAAAATTGTTATTTAAAGCAACATATTCTTTTCACATTTTGGAGAAATCAATTAAATTTAATTTAAAATTTGCAAGAACAATAATAAAAAAGATACATTAAAATAATAACTAAATGTGTGTGTGTGAGATTCCATCATCCTCATAAATGTCTAATGGCTAAAATGACTCCACTTGATCATTGTTCTCGGCTTCATTCATGTTCACCTGTTCTTGCGTTCACTTGCACTCGAATTTTCATCAGCAATGACAAACCCCAATTTAAATAAAAATGCATTTCAAATCATTGCAATTGCATTTCAATTTCACTTCAATTTAAATAATCATTTAACATAATAATTATCAATCTCATGTTTAATAATTTGCATTTAAATAATCAATAAAATCAATATGTGACATCCTTCCCCTCTTGGAAGAGACATCGTCTCGATGTCTTATTAATCATTCAATAAGAATAACATCTCAATCAATAAAACATGCTATCTCAATTAGTAAAAACATAGTATCTCAATAGGTAAACATAGTGTCTTGATCATAATGAAATAGTAACTAGCAGCAGAGTTCTCAAACATAAGAATAAACAAATCATAGTAGCATCCACGCTATCAAAGTTCACAACATGTGAATCAAAAACCAAAGTATCAAGTATCTCCACATAAAGAAAATACTAATCTATGAAAGAAAATGAGGAAAATGATGGCCAATCATCTCAGAATCCTCCCATGTAGCGCTATCCTCACTATACTGGTCCTACTGGACCTTGTACTGAGTAATATCCCTATTACGCAACTTAATGCTATGCCTATCTAGGATTCGGATGGGCTCCACTAGCACCACCCCTAGATCCTGTACTTGTAATGAATGCCAATCAAGAATATGAGATGCATCACGATGATATGGTTTCAACAAAGAAACATGGAATACATTATGGATTCAAGATAGAATAGGTGGTAACACTAGTCTATAAGCAACTGGATTAATAACTTCCAGTACATCAAAGGGTCCCACAAATATCGGTGCCAACTTTGATGATTTCCCAAATGAGATAGAGCTCTTATGAGGCTTAACCCTCAAAAAGACTTTATCTCCCGCAACAAACTACCTGAAAGTCCTGTTCCTATTAGCATAGCTCTTCTATCAACTAGCTACTTCCTTCAACCTACCCTTGATCAACTTCATTCACTCATCCATTTCCTTAAGCATATCCGGACCAATGATGATTCTATCTTCCATCCTATACCAACTAATGGGTGTGCGACATTTCCGTCCATAATGTGCCTCAAAAGGTGCCATACCCAACGATGCATGAAATGAGTTGTTGTAGGAGAACTCAACCAATGGAAAATATTCCTCCCATTTGTACTGTTGATCCATGCAGTACATCCTCAGTAAATCCTCAACAACCTAATTGACCCTTTCAGTTTGGCCATCAGTTTGTGGGTGATATGCAGAACTAAAATTCAATCTAGTTCCCAAAGCTGCATTCAGTGTAGTCCAAAACCTAGATGTCATCCTGGTATCCCTATCAGAAATAATGGTCTCTGGTACACCATGCAATCTGAATATCTCTTGCATAAATTTCCTCGCAAGAGTCAATGATCCATCCTTCAGATTTCTAGGTATGAAATGTGAAACCTTCATCAGCTTATCAACAACTACTAAGATGGTATCATGCTTATTCCTGCTCAAAGGTAATCCTTGGATAAAATCCATACTGATTACTTGCCACTTATATTGAGGTATATCATGGGGATACAAAAGTCCTGCTAGATGCACATGCTCAACCTTAACCCGCTGGTATTCCAAACATCTAGCCACATACTCCATAACATCTTTCTTGAGCTTAGGCCGAAAATACAAAGCCTTCAACTTTTCTACCATCTTCATAACTCCTGGATGCCCTAAATAAGGTGCATCATGAACTTCCTCAAGTCTCCACCCTCAGGGATATACATCCTTCCCTAATATCTGACAATACCATCATACTACATCACATATCCATCAAATCTATTATCTAAAAGATCTTCCTCTAAGGCTTGCTTGACCCTCTCATAATGCTCATCTCCTAGAAGATACTGCAACACTTGTTGTCTCAAATTTGACCTTGTGGTAAACATAGCAAAGAGATGTCTTCTCCTGCTAAGAGCATCAACAACTCTATTTTTCTTACCCTTGATATACTCAATACCAAAATCATACTCACTTAGGAACTCAAGCCACCTCCTCTATCTCACATTGAGGTTCGACTGTGTGAAGATGTACTTAAGTCCTAAATGATTTGTCTTAAGCTCAAATGGCTTCCCTAGGAGATAATGTCTCCACATCTGCAATGCATGAACATTAGCTGCAAGCTCAAGATCATGTGGTGCATAATTTGGTTCATATTGTTTCAGTTTCCTGGACTCATACACAACCAATTTCCCTTGTTGCATCAACACAGCTCCTACACCTTCACCTAAAGCATCTGTAATCACTATGAAGTACCCATTAGGATTTGGTATAGTCAACACTGGTGCTGATGTCAACTTTTGCTTAAGAATTTGAAATGCTTCCTCGCACTTCTCAATCCACTCATATTTCCTTCCCTTCTTCTGAAGAGAAGTAATAGGTGCTGTTATCCTGGAAAACCCTTCCACATATTTCCTGTAGTATCTTGCAAGTCCCATGAAACTACGAACTTCAGTAACACTCTACGGTATTGGATAATCTACAATTGCCTCAATCTTCACAGGATCAACTGAGATTCCCTTAGTAGATATGGCATGTCCCAAATAGTGAACCTTCTTCTGAAAGAAAGTACACTTCAAAAACTTACCAAAAATATTTTGATCTCTTAGTCATTGCAAGACTATTCTCAAGTGCTTCTCATGTTCTGCTTCTGTCTTAGAGTAAATCATAATATCAGCAATGAATATAAGCATGAAATCATCTAAACAATCTCTAAAGATGATATTCATAAGGTTCATGAATGTCATTGGAGCATTCGTTAGGCCAAAAGGTACCACTGTGAACTCATAATGTCCATACCAAGTTCTGAAAGTTGTCTTTGGAATATCCTTATCCTTAATCCTTAACTGGTGGTATCCTGATCTAAGATCAATCTTAGAAAATACTATAGACCCTTTCATTTGATCAAACAACTCATCTATCCTAGGTAAAGGATACCTATTCTTAATAGTAACCTTGTTCAACATCCTGTAATCAATACACAGTCTCAAGGTTCCATCCTTTTTCTTAACGAAGATTACCGGTGCACCCCATGGGGATACACTTGGTCTAATAAATCCATGCTTCAATAACTCCTACAATTGAACCTTCAGTTCATATAAATTTTGTAGTATTCATTCTGTATGGAGCCTTGGATTGAGACTCCGTTCCAAGTAAAAGTCCAATCGAGAAATCAAATTCTCTCTTCAGTGGTAATTCAGTAAGTTCTTCAGGAAAGATATCCGAGAACTCCTTGAAAACTGGATAGCCCTTTGGACTTTGCTGGACATTATCCAAGTCACTCACCAAAATAGCATATATGGAACATCCTTTCCAATGTGCTTTCTTTAGCTACAGGGCTGAGATATGTATCAACTCTAGAGGCTCTCGAGATCCTAAAATCTCAACTGGATGTCCAAAATCATCCAAACAACTCACAACCTTATCCTCACAGTTCACTATGGCTTTATGCTCAGTTAACCAGTTGATCCCTAAAATCACATCATATGAACCCAATGGTGCTACATAAAGGTTAACTTGGGTTTGGAAATTAGGTAGCTCTAAATCGCTACATGATAGACATGAATCTAACCTCTTCTCTGCTCGATTTCCATATTGAACCATCCATGAATGTGACATATAACCAGGTCTAATAGGTAATTTTGAAACTACTTTAGGATCAATAAAGCATTCAGTAGCTCTTGTATCTATCAAAATAGAAATAGATTGACCAAAAATCTTACCCATCATTTGAATAGGTGAAGCCTGAAAGTCTGCTTGACGGTTGTCAACCGCTACATGAATCTGGTGTTGTGGTGCTTGTCGATCATTACCACCTCGCTGACCTCCTATATGCTAAGTGCAATTGGAGACATAGTGATCTCCTCCATAATTGTAGCATCCACCTTGTGGTCCTGGATGACCACCTGTCCTATTCCTGATATTGGAGAAGTTGGTGTGATTATTATTCACTTTCTTGTTTCCACCAAAGCTTCCTTCTCCTTTATCCTGAGTGTTTGTTCCTCTCTTCAGGTTCCTGGTCTGCTGATTGTTGTTACCCCTATGGTTATTGCTGTTATTGTTCTGGAACTTCCTATTTCCAAAAACAGGTTTAGAATTCACACTCTTCCTGTAGTTTTCCACCTGTTGCAACTTTTGTTCCTCTTTTATGGCCTTCTCAAAGACCTCATCCATCGTCAATGGATTATGAATATCCACATCATCTCTAATCTATGGCCTCAATCCTAGAATGAATTTCCGAATACGGAACGGTTCATCCATCTGATACTGTGGTACGTACTTTAGGACATTAGTGAACCTCTCCCAGTACTGAGTAACTGTCAAACCACCCTGAGTCAGATTTTGGAACTCTATCATCTTCCTGTCAAAGAATAGTTGTGGAAGCCACCTCTTCTTGAAAAAGTTGCAAGAAAATTTCCCATGTAGTCCCACCTGGTAGTAACTTCTTCTTAGTCTTCTCATTATCCCACCAAGTAACAGCTTCTCCAGTAAGTTGGTATGCAACCCAAACTGCCTTGGTCTCATTGGACATATTCCTGAGCTCAAAGTACTTTTCCATTTCAATTACCCAAGCTTCAACTCCATCACCTATAGTCTTACCATGAAACTTGGGTGGTGCTACCCTTTTCAAATCTTTCACCAACTCCCCTTCAATCCTAGCTTGAGGATTTGGTACTTCTTCAACCCTTGGATTCTCATTATTGGGTTGCTCCTGATTTTGAGGAATTTCGTTCTGAGGGTTTTGTCCTTCTCTGACTCCTCGAACTTCCTATTCCATATTATCCATTCTGGAATCCTATTGATTCAAGAGACTGAGAATCTGATCCAACCTGCCATTCTCATTAATTGCAACAACTCCTTTTCCTCTTGTACCCATTATGTATCAACAATTCCTACATCAAGGAATTTTTCTTTAGCATAATGGACAAAGGAGCCTAGTGTTCAAACCTAGGGCTCTGATACCAAATGTAAAGAGATAAATTCGTTAAATAAAACATCGAAAAAACTTTAAATAATTTCATTTATATTCAAAAGAAATTCGACACTTCATTCATTAGACATCATAAAATCCATTTGATTTCAAAACAACAACTTAAATTAGATAAAATAGATTCATAATATTTCCATTTAAATACATACACGTGTCATATTACACGACATTGATAATAATACAAAAGAAGTTGTAATATAATTTTACAATTCGAGACTTAGGCATTCAGTCGCCTTAAGCTCTTCAATACATAATTAAAGAATACAATAATACATAAATGAAGATGACATCCTTTGATCTTCAATCCAATAGGATATCTTCAATAATGAAGATGAGAACAAGGATCAGGCACTTTTTTCACCCAACCTTGAAGCTTATGCTTCCTCGAAATTATTTAGTCATTCAAAGAATACTCAACCCTGCATGAATCGCTTAGCAAAAAGCAATCGACAAGCAAGATGGAATCTAGTGCGTGCCTAGGATAACTAGTAAAACCACAAGCATTTTTTTTTTCTAATTCATTTAAGAAACAAGAAAGTTCGATACTAGGATATGGTAGCGAGTTTATTAATTCCATCTATTTCAATGGTCCTTAAGTTACTTGGCCAAGTAAAATGTCATGCACGACAAATAAAAGCAGTTTTGGAAAAGAAAAACTACACTCTCTAATAACCCATATTCGACACCCATCCTAGAAGGTAACTTTCCAAACACATTACATGCACATTCATTTATCAAGCATGCATGGTTCCAATCAGATAAATACAATCTTTCACAACAATTTATGGAAATCTTGTTTCAAGCAAAAACAGTTTAAATGTTGTATTTTCATTGTTTTAAACGATAAATAACATTACATTAATATTTAAATCGAATAAATTAAATAACAAAAAGAAGGTGTATCTAAAGTATGTAAATCATATACATATAAAAATAGGCATAAAAGAGCACACGTTCTTTCATTCTATGTACTCTTATTTAATCTTGTTCTAATTCGTTTTGTTTCCAAGTAAATCATATTTTATTTAATTGATTTATTTTCTGTTTTTCACACTTCTAGAAAATTAATAATTACCTTTTTCAAAAACATAATTAAAATAAATCATTTTCATTTTTGTTTCGTATATTTTGAGTTTTATTTGCAAAATTCACTGATTTAACTTCTATTTGAAATCTCATTTAATATTCAACATGTATTTTATCAAAATATTTTATGTTTCCTTCTGTTGAGAATTAAAACTATCTAACTATTTGGATTTTTAAAATTCTTCTAAATCAGAATGAAATAAACATTTTCTATTTTGAATTTTTTTCTAAGTCTAAATTTCTCCTAAATTGATAAATCAACTGTTTTTCATTGTTTTCTAATCAAATTCTTCCTATAATTTTATGTTTCTAATTTCAATAGTTTTATGGAAAAATCGCAGTTTGATTGATTGAAATTTCAACAAAATGTAATGGAACAGTGATATTTTTAATAGATTTACAAACAAAATTTGGAGTTTATTCTTTTCCTATATTAAATAAAATAGAGATTCTCTTTCCAATTCAAAACTAAATACAAGAATTAGAGAAGAATTTAAAACTCATTACTAAATTTGTGAATTGGTTTTCAATTTCTACCTGGTAATTCTGGAAATGGTTATTCGTTTGGTTCCTCTCTCGATTTTTTGTTGCTATTCCTCTGTTGCTTGTGTGTGTTGAAGTGAAGCATATTTTTGTTTACCTTTCCTCCTATCTTCCTATCTCGTGCAGCCTCTCTAAGACTTCCTGGTGCACTTACTTCTCCCAGCAGCCGTCCTTCCCTTGCTCACCCTCTTCTTCTTTCTCCCCACACCTTATCCTCTCCTACCCTTCCCTGCCACCTGCGCTTATCTTCCTTGCCTCCAACACTTTATTTCCTTGCTGCCTGCGTATGAGTAAGGGGGATGAGGAGAGCCTGCCTATTTGTGCACCCTTCACCTACTGGTATTCCCTGTGCTTTACCTCTTCTCCCTTATATGCCATGCCTCCACTTTTTGGCTTCCCTTCCTATCCTCTGGCTACATATGGGAGATGGAAATCAACCAAGTAAAGAATGTATAATTTAAAACATAAAACTCTGCCTCTTCCAGTTGCGCATGATGAGTATGAGGAAATAAATTTGCACCTACAAGGTAACTCTCCTCTCCAAAAACTCTAAAACAGTAGCACAAAAAGAATCCTAGACTCCTCTAGTGCATGGGGAAAACTGTTTGTTTTCTCTCCAATTCCAAAAATGGATTTTTACCTCAGAAAACCCAAAGCACACACTCACTAGCTACAAGGAAAAACAAGTGCTCCCCACAAAGGCCACAAACAGAACCCTCAAGAAGAAATGTGAAGGGTAGGCTGAAAAGTAGTAAAAAATTAGAGGAACAACACAAGCCTCCACCCCATCTCGACAAAGAAGAAAAACTATCACCTCCCAACTAGATGACAACAACTTTCTATGCACCACCTCCAGCCGACTGGAAGAAGGAAACAACCATCACAAAGCTGTCGCAACCCAATAGCGCAATAGCAACAACTTGTCCAACCACAAGTCGCCTCCCACCAATGATCCATCTGCATCCTTTGAATCATCTCCTTCTTCGCCTGCATAGGATCGTTGAATGAGGAATAAACCAAGTTTATCGAAAAGGTGACAAAACAGGCACATCACAAACATAAACAATCACATGCTCAAAGTGGGTGCCAAACCTAGCTTGAAATTTTAAGTAGCAACAATTTATTATTCTACAAAAATATATTAGAAAATGGAGTTACTATGGAGTAACCACACACTTTGTAGGCACTAAAATGTAACCCATCTTGGTAGATTGAATCATGATAATTTGTAAGAATATTAACTCTATTTTTTTTTTAAATATTTAGGATAAATCAATATTTGATCTTTAATTATACTTCATTTATCCAATATAAAATAAAAATATAGAAGTGGGTTTGACACCTTGTGTATATATACTTTATTAGTGCCAATGAAGATGAGCCCACGAGATGATATGGAATGATGGTGAAACATTTTGATAGAACTTCATTAATATCATAAAAAAATATATTTGCACCATTAGATCATATCTATTGTGGCATCATCTAATAATGCACATTTTCCAAAGACTTTAGAAAACATCATCCCTACTCACAAAATTCAAAATTGTAAACTAAAAATATGATCTACTACAATTATAGGCTATTGTGACCATGCTAAACTATGATAGAAAATTTATATTACGTATAATAAAGAATCCACAACAATAACTGCATGACCATCATTAAAAAGTTACTAAGATTTTTCTTGATTATATATAAAAATTACTACATATGAAATTTCTTATTTTCTAATATATAAAATAAAATTTCTTATTTTACAAATAATTCGACAAAATTAATAAAGTGCATTAGTTTCAAAATTTTCTATAAATTGTACCTCATAATTCTACATTGTTATAAATATATTTAAATGAATCTAACACAAAATTTTAAACAGAGTAAAAAGATCCATTCAACAATAGTTCCTTTATGTTCTAACAAGGTAAGATAGTTTTAATTTAGATTGTTTTTTTTAATAAGAACTAAATGGTGAAGCATACAATACAAATCTTTTTCAAATAATACAATATTTTAAAAAGATCATCTAACAACTACATTTGGTAGGGCATACATTCTTTATTTTTTCTTTTGTTTCACTTGTAATGATGTATTTTCTAAAAAAAAATAAAAATTGAGATTTTATCAGTATACTTTAATTTTGTGATATGTGAAGTGTGAGATCAAATTAGCTCTTCTTTCCATTATTTTTTCCTTTTATATGATTGTTTCTTATTTAATTTTATTTTTAATAATTTATAATTAATATTCAATAAAATATTTTTATAAGCTATATTAAATGATATTTTATTTTTAGTTAATTATCATATATAATAAGCTTTTATAACAATTTATTGACAAATATATGTGATATTACATATTTTATTGAATACATACATTTAAACAACTCATAATATTGCTTAATTTAAATAATAAATATTATAAAACTAACTAATTTCTTTTGCCAAGAAACTAATTGTATCATTTATACTAGAATTTAGATGAAGACAGTTATCATTTAGGTTTATATTACCTAAGATTTATTAGTATCACTCTAAAAAATAAGAGAACCATTATAAAAATATTATATAGAGTTTAACTTTTAGACTACTATCTTAAACATGAGATTCCAATTTTATTTATAGATAGAGTAACTTGATTTTGTATTTTTTGTGAGTTGACCATCTTATATTAGCAAGAAACTAAAAGCAATACATGTGGCATAAATCTAAGAAATTAGGGCTTGAAAAGTTAGAATAATTAAGTATTAGATTTGTAACTTATTTTTTTAATAATCTTATTTTATAATTTGTTGTACAATTGAAACTATGGACTATAATAAAAAGTTTGTAGGGAACTAACTAAGGAGATTAGTTTTGAGAAAGAAAATAGAAACCATTTTTAATATTTTTTTGATTCACAATTCATTTATAATGATGAACAATCATTTTTGATAAGACATGTAGATATCTAAAGTTGATATATTTCCATTTCAGCTAATTATTTGACTATTTCCTTTATAAGTGAATGAATAAATCTCTATTTATCTAATTAATTGTCCAATTTTCATCCCCTTATTAATTAAATAACTTTTTTTATTTAATCAATAGAATCACTATTCACCCAATCTTATTTCTAGCCTAAAATCACTTAATCATTTTTCTACTAATGTGGACCTTAGGTAAATAAATATCTAAATATTTATTTACTAAATTCTCCATCTCTTTTCTAAAAATTATATAGATATATCTATTTATTTAATTGTGTATCTTTATCCAGTTTTTATTAGTGGGTTGAAATTAATTAACCCACTAATCCCTCACTTGCACACACTAACCTTGACCGTTTTTTCTCAAAACTTGCACACCGTCACATTTGTACATTAAGTATGGCCTTTGTACATGTGACATGGGCCTTGGTACCATGTCGCATGGGACAAAGGACTTGCCCATTACCTAAGATACTCCAAAATATCCATTTCCCATACCATCCCTCTACTTTTTCCAAGGAGGTTCTCCACCATAGATTCTCCTTTAATCTTGGATTCTTCTCCATCGACCAAGTTAGGAGACTTTTCCTCCTCTCATCCCTTCAATGCTATCAACCAATTTGATCCCTTAATCTCTCTTTTTAATCCCATCCATCCAATCTCATAGCCAAAAATCAATAAATTGACCTCAATGCAAGCTATTTTTAATAATATTATTGAATCCTAATATTATGTTGTCATTGTTAACATGTTACATACTATCATATCCAATCTCAAATCCTTGGACATATCCACCATAGCTTGGTGCATCAGAGATACTTGAATGAAGGTGTATTATGTGATTTACTTGTGTTTTTGAGTCTTCTCTATGGTCTATTTTGTAGTGTTTCATTTGAATGTGAACTGAATAGGTTAGCTTAGCTAGCTTGTTTCTTTATGTTCATATTTTTGTGTATATAGGATAAATTTTTTTCTTGAAAATAAATATATTAGTCATGCACCAAAAAATACAATTTTTTAATGTTGTTGGTGGTTAGAAGGTGTTGCTTGAATCATCTTTAAAGCATGATATATATAACCTAGGTTATCAACATAATAGACAAAATTAATCTCACTCTGTAACAATAGAATTCTTTCTTCACCATATAATTTTTTTCATTACATATACTTAAAATCAAAAGAAAAAATATATATATAATTTAATAAAAATAATCTTTTACAAAATATTAATCATTTTATTTATACTTATAAATGTGCATATAATCTATATAATCATCCACCATTTCTTATTATAAGCCTAATTGCTTAATCATTAAAAAGAACCTAAATTTTCAAAACTTTATAATTCTAATAATTCGATTACTTTATTCTTCCTACTATAAGAGTTTTAAAAATAAATTCCCTTTATGAGTGTGTTGCCATCCACGAAAATAATAATTATGCTTGTTATTTTCGTTATTATAAGCTACCTTTTCAATTAAAAAAATCACATGTGAGCATGAATAATTTTACTACCTCATATTTTAAAAGGCTTGTGCTTATTCTGATAATTATAAAGAAGGATAAATCATTTTTTATTAATAAAAAATACTCACAATTAAAGTGGTAAAGAAACCCAAGCAAGCATCTCGGTAGTGGCACACATAAGTTTGTGCAAAATTCAAAAATATCAAAAGAAAGAATGAAATCCCAAAGGCTTATGATGATGACAAATCGAATTAAATTTGTTGTTGGGCTTCATAATCATTATCCCACAACACGATATTTGAACATCTAATAGGAAAAGCATGGAGACAAAGCATTCAACCCTACTCATAATTCCAATAGGAACATCCTTTGTTGGATCTTCATTGTGATAACGACAAACTAGTACAAGATCAATTTTCTTCCTCTACGTTTCCTATGGCTCATGGTACTCATCCACATACTGTATTTGATAATGGAGGCCAAAGTTGTCCTATATATTAATTTTTATTTTGAATCAAATGTTCAATCTTTTACACAGTTTAGAATGAATTTTACAAATGTTGGGAACTCATAATTGAGGGATTTCATATTTGAATATGATAGTTCAATACTTTGAATTATGATAAGATTATGTTATATGTAAGTTTATTCAATTACTATTATAAATTATAATAACTATCTCGTTTAAAATGAATCAAGTTTTTGTTGATGTGGGAAATTTTCTAATCATATGAGACAAATGATTTATTAATGATTTTTTGTTTTGAACTAGGTTTATTTATAGTTCGGATGTTTAACATTTAAGATTGAACTTGAATAAAGATAAGGATGTGACAACCTATAAATACCATCCATATTATTGAAGTGATTTGAATATTATTTTATGTGAACAAAGTATGGAAACATCCTACTAAATTACACTCACATGTAAGTATGTTTCTCTCATTACCATTATATATTGTAACTATCCCACTCAAGATGAATCAATTTTTATTGATGTTGAAAATTTTCTAACTATGTGAGAGAAACGAGTCCAAAACATTTACTTTTAATAAACCTTTTGATGAAGATATATGACTAAGAACTTACACTATATACACACTCTAGCACATTCCTATGTCTCACCCAAATCATGCTAACACTTAATAAAGCATCCCAACATGTATATTATTATAGTACATCAATTTCCTACTACATTTCTATAGCTTTAACTCCCCTTGCAACGCCTCATATTTTTCTAAGGCATTTACTGAATAAAAAGATAGATTAATAATTTTTAATGTTTACTAGTGAGAAATTTACATGATGCATTGCACATTCATGTGCATAAGGTGTTATGACATAGCACAACAACATACGGGACATCATCAATGTACCAAGCATGGTGGCATAAAGGAAAATACTTCTCTAATCATGTGATGAAGTGACCATGATGAACATATGAGAGCATGGAGCTTCCTCCTTGATGATCATCAAAAACTAGTTCTTGGTACCATTCTCTTGCAAATGCATAGATTATGATTAGAGAAAACCCACCAATTTACCCATTTGAAGACACCACAAAGGAATACCTACACAAGAGGTAGGTAAAATAGGATGTATAAGACCACAACCAATTGAATTAAAAATTAGTTTAGTTGATGCCAATGAATGCTAAGAAAGAATAGGAGAATATTTTTTCAAGGAACTTTCTTTAAAAAAAGGTCTAGAAGTGCATATTGGTTTATAAGTGCCCATTTTTGATGAAAAGGGATAATAGAACATATAAAATACACTAGCATGTTGTGTTGTACTCATATAACTTGTAAGTCTAGTTTGGACACTCCAATCCTACAAAAATGTTTAAAATCAAAATTTTCTAGAACTAACTAGTGAGGTCCAATTTCTAGACTCCCTAGGGGTTTTCATGCAAGAAAAATAATTATATGAAAAGGTATTCGCATAAAATAAGAAAAACTTCTTAGGTATCTAGCCACCTAATGTAGGTGCATCTATGGTTGCCAACCAACTGGCAAAGTTTGATTTTTGTTCAAATTTTGTTGTGAATTTATTTTGATGGATATTTTGAAGTGATTTTGATATTGTTGAGTCTAAAAATCATATTAAATAAGTTGGAGTTATTTTGGTTTGAATTTCACCTTGGGAAGTGTGCTTGATATAATGTTATTTTAATTTAATTGCAAAAAAGGTAAGTTGGGTCTTGGATTTTGGGAGTGGAGGAATATTTGAATTTGTAATTAATGAAAATCATGCTACAAGAATGATTTGGATGCCCAGGATGAGTGGAGTTGAAAATTTGAATTGGCAATTGAAATTGGAAAGATGAGGAATAACAATGTCGACTAGTGGTGGCTTTCTTGGAATGGGATGTATTCAACATGAATTAGGAGTTGCAAGAATGAAATATTCTTCTTGTAATTGCTTTTCCAAGAAGGGAGGGTGTGGGATTTGGTTTAGTGGATTTGATGAAGGTTTTGGTTTGGTTTTTGTTAATTGTTTTTAGAGGTTGTTGATAGTTGGTTACATATTTTTGGCAAGTAGAGACTTGGGTGTAGCATATTCCTAGGAGAAATTTTCAGACTTGGATATTATTGTTGGAAGGGGAAAATTGGTAGAAAAACATTTTTTGCAGACATTGGTGAATATTTATGGTGATTTCTAGAATTTTTGTAGGTGTAGGAAGAAGAATGTAAGAATTGGGAGGTGGATTGAATGCATACCTATAATTGTTAATCTTTCCTCTAGCAAGACATGTATCTCTAATTTTTCGTGTAATATTAGTCCTCAAAGGTGCCTTTGTATCTTCCTTATATTGAATGTATTACATAGTGATTTGCAGGTGTTATTAATCCAACAAAATATGCTTTTGTTGTTGATTTTTAGTGCCTTGTTTAATTTATTTCTTCAAATATTTGTGTGAGGTTTGAACTGCAGAGAGTTAGAGGAAATATCTCTTTCATCAATGGTATTAGAGTGTGTTTTCTTGAGTTGTAGGAAGAGCACTGAAGAGAGGCAATTTACAACAAGACTAGTGAGTGTGAGTGTTGATAAAAATTCCTCCAAGAGTGGCCCCAATAGGAAGGGGTAGAGGGGGACATAGAAATCCTCCTAAAATGGAAGATTTCAGAGATCTTAGAAGGCAAGTTGAAACATTGTAGGAAGATCTATGCAGAAGAGTTGTGCACAAAGAAAGAGATGACAATGAAGATGAAACAGAGGAAGAGGAACCATTTGTAGAGAAAGAACATGAGGAAATTGATCCTAGAGAAATAAGATCATTGAAAGCCATCATCAAGATTGGGAAGAGGTCGGAAATGGAGTTTTCAACGTTTAGTGGGAGTTTGAATCTAGAAGAATTTATTGACTAGATAAATAACATGGAGGAGTTCTTTGAATTTGAAGAGATTGAAGATCCTAATAGGGTAATGTTCACTAAAACCAAGTTGAAGGGACATGATACCATTTGGTGGAAAAAAGTATAGCTTGAAAGAGAAAGAAGAAGAAAATATAAAATTTCTAGATGGGATAGAATGGTAGAGAATATGAAGAGACAACTCATTCTAGAAGACTATGAGTTGGAGCTGCTCAAAAAGATAAAAAGTTTGAGACAAGGAATGAGAATTGTGAAGGAATACATAGAAGAGTTTCACAAAGTTTTGATATGAATTGGACATGTTGAAGCAAACAAGGAGAAGGTGGCCCATTAAATTAATGGGTAAAAGAAAAACATACAAGAAGAGTTGGCATTGATGAGGATGTACACCATTGAGGATGCATATCAATTTGGATTAAAGGTAGAATAAATATTGAATAGAAAATTTGATAGAAAACAAAGAGGTAGAGGTTATGGTGGAAGGACTAGAGGAAGAAGTTATGATGGAAATCAAGAAAATCAAAAGTTTGAAGAACAAGGCAGCAACAAAAATCAAAAATAAGAAAATTCTTACCATCCTACAGAGAAAAAACTTAGAGGTAGAGAAAGATCAGGTAAAGGAATTGGAAGAGGAGGCTTCCAAGGGACTTATTTTCAATGTGGAGAAGAGGGGAATAGAGAATATGGCTTCCCTCACAATAAAGAAAGGACCAATAGGATACCTCTATTGAATGCACAAGACATCTGAGAGGGGGATGAATTAGTTGTACATTAAGACACCAAAAGCCTCATAAACATTCATATTCACATCAACTTTGTTAATCCTAAATTTGTTAAAGTGAATTAGCATGAATGCAAATAATAAAACCTGAAGCACATCAACACCATGCACAATAGAACACCAAATTTATGTGGAAAAACCAAGAAGTGAAAAGACACGGTGAGGATTAGCTCACAATATAATGTAATTGTAACACTGAATACAATTTACGCTCACTATTGGAGGGCTCACTGATAGATTTCGAAAAATAAGAAAGAAGATAGTTATGATAAGAAATACATCTCAATGGAATAGAAAATTCTACCACAACATTACCAACACATTCACATCCTTTCTGAAGATTGTAGACGCCTTCTACTCATTGCTTCTAATAGTCTAACTCATTAAAGCTTTTACTACACTTCACAACTCTACAATTCATATCACACACATTACTTACTCGCCGTCATCATCTCAACACTTATTTATATCATCATCAACCTTGAAAAAATTCTCCAAGGCTGGCTATTCACCTCAACCATGCAAACTCAAATTAGGCCGGCACCAAAACATTCCTGTGGTGGAAAAGAATGAAGGAGGACCACATCACACCTTAACTTGGACCTAAATCCACTCATACACGTCACACCATGCTTCCACAATCACCGAACAAATCTGCAATTAGTGTAAACACCCAAGGTCATCCGAACCAATGTAAACACCATTAAATAATTAAGTACATAGTTCCTTTAATCATGAGGCAACTCACAAATAACAAACAACATTTGAACACAATTTGTAATATTCCACAAACACCTTAATATCCAACAAATTCCTTCACAAAAACTTTCACCTGAAGAATATACACAACTAGTACACTTAGATAATATACCACACTCTGTAACTCAAGAAACCAACTTGCAAAGCACCAAACCATGAACTTTAACTGAAGGTAGATATGAACGTTATTAGCACACTTCTAGAACCACAACCAAAAAATAAACCATGGAGAAATGCAGAGAAAAACCATTTCTCCCAAACACCACTGCAATGCATAGTTCACACACTAGTGAACATAACTTTCTTTGCACAATGATCTAGACCAAGAAACTTTGGATATAACAACTATGAACACCTCTAATCAACATATATGAACTGTACAAGAAGATCTTCAACATAGAAGAAATGTGAAGCAAAATCACAACACCACTTTGTATGCTAGAATTGAAGGGAAAAGAATGCGAATCTAATGACCCAATAGTGCGGAATACATTCCCTTAACACCTTTACTATAGGGGAGAGAAGCAAAAATGAAAAACTAACAGTTTCTAAAACTTATAGAGATGCATACAACCATGGCAATGAGAAACCAGAAAGGTAAGCAAACAAAGATGACACAGTATTTACGTGGGAAAACCCTTTCAGGCAAAACACCCACCACACAAAGTTAAATCAATTGTATTACAATAATGAATCGATTACATACAATATTCAGACTTCTTTGCTCAGCTCACAATCACCCAGAGAGATTCAGATCCACTATTACAATGTTTTCACAACATACAGTTCAAAACCCTCTTCAAGAACTCACGTCCTTCTTGTTCTTTAGCTCGCGAATTCAACTTGCTCTACAACTTCACGACTCAACTCAACTTTTCTAACTTATGAGAAATAACACATCTCTCATCCATATGTAACCGAATCAGAAGAGCAATGAATTCCATCCTCAAATCACGCAACTGGTCGGATCTGACAGATCTCCTGCAACAAGCCATCACTGCATTCAAAGCCATTACTCAAAATGGTTGAGCTCGCCACCCTTCGTTGACAAATGCAACTACCACAATAACTATCTTGGTATCCATCCAATCACTATTCAACCAAGTGCCATGCATCCAAGACCCATCAGCGATCGTAGCTGACAGAGCAACCAAAATGGTCAAATAGACATCAGGCGCGACCAAGACTTCAAGTCATAAATAGCACTGCTAGAGTCGAAGTCGGAACAGGAGTCGAAACATGACTGTGCCAAAAATACACACTGCTGGAGTCGGAGTCAGAACTGGAGTCAAAACATGACCCTATCAAAATTTCAGGTTCAGGAACCATTTCGGTTCCATGTCCGCCCACGACAAAGAGGAACTCATCGAAAATAGTTCTGACTAGATAAAGTCAACCTGGGGTCAAACCAAGATGGGAACACAAAAGACCAGAGTTGGAGTCGGGGACGGAATAGGAACAGAAACAGGACTTTACCAAAAGTCCAAGATTAGGAACCAATCTGGTTCCAGTTCCGCCTCTGCCAACTACAAGAAACAATAATCCAGAACCAAGACAAGGCGGAGGAAAACACCCTGAGTAGAATCCAAACATCCAGAAGAACCATATTGTAAAAGCAGGAGTCGGGCTCGGAGTCGGAACAGGAACTGAAATAGGAACTTGGCAAATGGACATTGCCAACTTCAAAAACTGGTTCCGCCTCCGCCAGAACCTGCGAAGCAAAGCAAGAAGAAACAGATGGTAGGAAGCGGAGTCAGAGCAGGAACAAGAACCGAAACTCGGAACTTAGGCAAACAGAACAATGCCAAGTTCCATCCCAGTTCCGCCTCCACCAGAGACTCGGAACTTAGGAAAATAGAACAATGCCAAGTTACATCCTGGCTCCGCCTTCGCCAGAACTTTGTAAGCTACACAAAATCACTAAGGCATGAAAATGAGGACTTCAAGCTGGAAGTTGAGACATAATTTCTCAACAATCTCCCACTTGGTGAACACTTCTAGCTTCCTCAAAACATCATACCTTACTGTCTATCATAGGCCCCAAGGCCCATCGATTTTGTGCACCATCTAAACTTATCTATGCTAACCGACTTTGTCAAGGCATCTGCAACATTCTTCAAGGTGTCAACCTTATCCATACTGACCTTGCCATCTTCAACCATATCCCTCATGAAGTGATATTGCACATCTATGTGCTTGGTCCTGGCATGAAAGGTCGGATTCTTTGCCAAACAAATGACACTTTGATTGTCACAGCAGATTGAAATTTGCTCAGCATTAAATCCAATGGCTAAACACAAATGCCTCAGCCACACTGCCTCCTTGCAAGCATGAGTTGCTGCCATGTACTCTTCCTCTGTCATGGATAAAGCAACTACAGCTTGTCACTTGCTCATCCAACTGATTGCTCCACCATTAAGCATGAAAGTGTATCCACTGGTGGATCTTCTGCTGTCAATGTCCCCTACCCAATCAGAATCAACATATCCCTAAATGCTAAGATTCCTTTGTGATGCAACCATACTGCCATGGTAACATAAAGCATAATCTGAAGAACCCTTCAAATATCTGAACACTCTTTTTATAGCATCCCAATGTGATCTCCCTAGATTTGCCATGAAATGGCTTAGAACTCCCACTGCTTAGGAAATGTCTGGTCTTGTGTAGACCATAGCATACATCAAACTGCCTACTGCACTTGCATAAGGCACATTGGTCATGTCCTCCATCTTAGTAGCAGACTTTGGACAGTCTTCAACAAATAGTTTCAATCCTTGCATGATTGGAACAACTAGCTGCTTGCAATCAATCATGCTAAACCTCTCTAGAACGGTTTTCACATACTTACTCTGACTGAGCCAAATCTTTTTGCTTGTTCTATCCCTGGTTATCTCCATTCCAAGAATGTACCTTGCTACTCCAAGATCTTTCATTTCGAACTTAGCAGACAACTAAGTTTTAAGATCAGAAATCATTGCCTTGCTATTACCAATGAATAACATGTCATCCACATACATAGTAATAACAAGCACATGATCATTCTCACATTTATAATAGATGCAATGATCAGATTTTGATCTAACAAACCCAATTGACAACACAAATGTGTCAAATTTCTGGTACCACATTCTAGGAGATTGCTTTAGACTATAGAGAGATTTATTTAACTTGCAAACCAGATTTTGTTTACCTCTATCAACAAAATGCTCAGGCTGGGACATGAAGATTTCTTCTTCCATCTCACCATGGAGAAACACTATCTTCACATCCATTTGCTCAATTTCATAGTCATACACAGTTGCCAATGACAACAAAAATCTGATGGATGTTAGCTTTGCTACAGGGGAAAAGATCTCTTCATAATCAATTCCCTTAACTTGGAAAAACCCCTTTGCAACCAATCCTGCCTTATACTTCTCTACACTACCATCAAGGCCTGTATTCCTTTTGAATATCCACTTGTAGCCAACAGGCTTTTGCCCTTTAGGTAGTGGTACCAACTTCCAGGTATCATTCTTTTTCAAGGAATCCATCTCCTCATTCATGGCTTCTAGCCAAGACTTTGAATCAGCCATGCTGATTGCTTCTTTCACAGTTCTAGGCTCATCAGTGCTGGTAATTAAGGAATAAGCACAATTTGAATCTAACATAGAGAAACCATACCTTTCTGGTTATCTTCTTTCTCGCGTAGATCTCCTTAGAGGCTGAGGTTGTTCTTCATCATCAGAACTTCTAGAACTGCTTGAGCTCTTCTCGATCTCAGGTACACCATACAGCTCTTCCCTTTCTGGAGTTTGGAGAATCTCAACTACATCCTTCTTCTTATCACTTTGATTTGTCTCAAGTTGTTGATCACTTACTAAAGGTTTCAGCTCATGAAATATCATGCTTCTGCTATACAAAACCTTCTCAGTAACAGGGTTCCAAAGCTTGTATCCTTTCACACCAACTCCATAGCCGATGAGAATAAATTTCACAACCTTGTTATCCAACTTTGATCTCTTTTCATTTGGCACATGAACATATGCCTCATAGCCAAAGACCCAAACATGCCTTAATGAGGGTTTCTTACCTGACCATGCTTCCAAAGGTGTCATGCCAACAAGAGCTAAACAAGGAGATCTATTTATCAAATAACATGCTATAGCAACAACCTCAGCCCAAAACTTTTGCTCCAGACCAGCACCACTCAGCATACTCCTTGCCTTTTCCATCAGTGTCCTGTTCAACCTTTCAGCAACTCCATTTTGCTGTGGAGTGTAGGGGGTTGTCTTATGCCTTTTAATTCCATGATCAGTGCAGTACCTTTCAAAATCTGCAGAACAAAATTCACCTCCATTGTCTATCCTTAAACACTTTATTTTCCTTCCAGTCTGATTTTCTACCAAAGATTTGAACTCTTTAAACCGACTGAACACTTCTGATTTACTTTTAAGAAAGTATACAAATGCCCTTCTCGAACAGTCATCAATAAAAGAAACATAATATCTAGACTTTGATAACGAAGGAACATCAACTGGACCAAACACATCAGAATGAATATAATCCAGTGTACTAGAAGATTTGTGAGGACTAGAGGAGAAAGAAACATGGTGTTACTTTCCATAGATACAATGTTCATAGAAATCGAACTCAAGGTTACAATCATCAAGCCCTTCTACAAGGTTTTTGTTTTTCAAGGTTTTTAAACCTTTCTCACCAATGTGACCAAGTCTATGATTCCATAACATAGTCTTCTCTGCTGGGAGTTTTACCTCCAAAGCATTTGCAGAAAGTGAAGAGTTCATCTTTCTCTATAGGTGCAGAATTACATGACTTTACAGAGGCATTGTTACAAAGAACAGGTCATGCATCTAGCTTGTACAGAGTGTCAGTATGAACACCCTTAGCTAACACCATTGCACCTCTAGCCATTTTACATCCCTTACTAAAAAAAGAAACTTCTACACCAGCATCATTTAACTTACTAACAGAAAGAAGATTTCGAGCCAAACCTGGGATGTGAAGAACACCACCAATTCCTTTGACTCTCCCGTCAGGAAACTGAATTCTGACCCTTCCTCTACCAACAATCTCCAGTGTTGAATCACTTTCCAAGTATACCTTTCCACCATCATACTTCTCATACTTTGAGAACCAATCTCTATTGGATGTCATGTGAAAAGAGGCACCTGAATCAACTAACCAAACATCATCTGATGCTTGAGTTGTCAGGGCTGCTGCAATGAAGGAATTTGCATCACTTTGAGAAGATTCATTGTCAGAAGCATTCTTCTTCTTCTTCTCCTTGCAGTCCTTCTTGATATGACTAGGTTGTCCACAGTTCTAGCACTTTACCTTGGACTTTTTACCAGGAGACTTTGATCTCCCTTTAGACTTGGATTTCGATTTGTTGTCTTTCTTCTTGCCTTTCTCCTTTGTTCTACCTCGAACAAAAAGAGCATCTTTGGCCATCTCAAAAGATTTCCTTCACATTTTTTCAGATAGAAGTGAAGCAACCACATCATTAGTCTTGAAAGCAGTGGTTGTGCTTCCAATAGCCATCACAAGATGATCCCAACTGTTAGGTAATGAACACAACAGGAGCATGCAACGATCCTCCTCCTCAATTTTTACACCTACAGATGCCAGCTGAGTAACACTCATATTAAATGAGTTCAGATGATCTGCAACAGATGCACCTTCATCTATCTTCAAGGAGTACAACTTCTTTCTTAGGAATAACTTGTTTACCAGAGATTTTCCTTGGTAAATATCACCAAGCTTCTTCCACAAAGCAGCTGCAGACGTCTCCTCATGAACATTCAAGAGCACATAATCGGCTAGACTCAGTCTTATCAATCCTCTTGCTTTTCTATCAGCAAGATCCCAAGCTTCTTGGGTCGTAGTTTGTGGATTAGTTCCAGACACTGCAATCCAGAGGTCTCTATCCACAAGCAAGTATTCTATCTTGAGTTTTCATAACTCAAAGTTGCTGCCATTAAACTTCTCAATATCTATTCTACTAGATGTACTCACCATCTCACAACAAAAACAAGTTTAACAATGCAAGTCTCCCACTAAAACAGTATCAATGCAAAAAACTAATTTTCCCTAACAAGGATAACACGAACTGGCCAAGCTCTGATACCACTTTGAAGGGAAAAGAATGTGGATCTAATGACCCAACAGTGCGGAATACATTCCCTTAACACCTTTACTATAGGAGAGAGAAGCAAAAACAAAAAACTAATAGTTTCTAAAAATTATAGAGATGCATACAACCATGGCAATGAGAAACCAGAAAGATAAGCAAACAAAGATGACATAGTATTTACGTGGGAAAACCCTTTCAGGCAAAAAACCCACCACACAAAGTCAAATCAATTGTATTACAGTAATGAATCGATTACATAAAATATTCAGACCTCTTTGCTCAGCTCACAATCACCCAGAGAGATTTAGATCCACTGTTACAATGTTTTCACAACATACAGTTCAAAACCCTCTTCAAGAACTCACATCCTTCTTATTCTTCAGATCACGACTTCAACTTGCTCTGCAACTTCATGACTCAACTCAACTTTTCTAACTTATGAGAAATAACACATCTCTCATCCATATGTAACCGACTCAGAAGAGCAATGAAGTCCATCCTCAAATCATGCAACTGGTCGGATCTGATAGATCTCCTGCAACAAGTCATCATTGCATTCAAAGCCATTACTCAAAATGGTTGAGCTCGCCACCCTTCGTTGACAAATGCAACTACCATAATAACTATCTTGGTATCCGTCCAATCACTATTCAACCAGGTGCCACGCGTCCAAGACCCATCAGCAATCACAATTGACAAAGCAACCAAAACGGTCAAATAGACGTCGGGCGCGACCAAGACTTCAAGTCATAAATAGCACTGCCGGAGTCAGAGTCGAAACAAGAGTCGAAACATGAATCCACCGAAAATACACACTTTCAGAGTCGGAACTAGAGTCAAAACATGACCCTACCGAAATTTTAGGTTTAGGAACCATTTCGGTTCCACGTCCGCCCACGGCAAAGAGGAACTCATTGGAAATAGTTCTGACTGGGTAAAGTCAAACCAAGACGGGAACACAAAAGACCGGAGTCAGAGTCGGGGATAGAACAGGAACAGAAATAGGACTTTACCAAAAGTCCAAGATCAGGAACCAATCTGGTTCTAGTTCCGCCTCCACCAACTGCAAGAAACAACAATCTAGAACTAGGACAAGGCGGAGGAAAAAACCCCGAGTAGAATCCAAACATCCAGAAGAACCAAAATGTAAAAGTAGGAGTTGGGCTCGGAGTCAATATAGGAACTAATAGGAACCTGGCAAACAGACATTGCCAACTTCCAAAACTGGTTCTACCTCCGCCAAAACCTGCGAAGCGAAGTGAAAAGAAACAGACTGTAGGAAGCGAAGTCGGAGCAGGAACGAGAACCGAAACCCGAAACTTAGGCAAACAAAACAATGCCAAGTTCCATCCAGGTTCCGCCTCCACCAGAGACTCGGAACTTAGGCAAACAGAACAATGCCAAGTTCCATCCTGGCTCTACCTCTGCCAGAACTTTGTAAACAACACAAAATCACCAAGGCATGAAAATGAGGACTTCAAGCTGGAAGTTGAGACATAATTTCTCTACAAGAACACCTCTACAATAAACTATTTCCTCTCTTATTCAATTTTTCTCAAAAGCACTTGGAAACCAAGCACCTAAGTCATTCTCATCATCTTCAACACTTCCTTAATACCACTTGTAGAGACTGAAAAAATGTCCTAGGCTTGCTAACACCATTTTTCTATTGTCTAGGGTCATATTTCTGCTATTAATTAAGTAATTCTTAACTATTTAATTAATTCATTTAATTCATTTCTCCATTAATATTGATTAATTAAATAAATTATATTTATTCAATTACGTCACTAATGTCTTTCCTCTATAATTAATTAAACTTTATTTATTTAATTATTTCCACTTTCCACTATTATTAAATAATTATATTAATTATTTAATTATTCACTATTAGCTTTTCTGTCACAAATTAATTAAATCTTATTTAATTAATGACTTGCCTTTTCACTCACCTTTTTGAATTAAATTTCTATTTAACCAAAAATATAACTTTTTTTTTTCTTTTTCATTTAAATAACATTTCCATTATTTGAAAATGCATTTTACTCTTCAAACTAATTGTTTTTATCAAAAAATCATTCAATTTCCTCATTCTCCTTCACTTTCAATCTTCGTTAGTTTTTAGATTCATTTGCAGAGCTAAAGTTATAATTCCTTATCTTTGGGGCCTTCTATCAAATAGTCTATTTATTTGTGTATGCTTTTTCATTTAGCATTGACATCTTCCAATAAATTCATTTTGTGAGGTGCCTTGTATGCATGTAGTTTCTAGAGGGAATTAGGTCTATTATTAACGTAAGCTCCTCTACGTTCATTTGTCCAAGACTTGAAAAAATAAAACTTTTTCTTTGTCCAAGACTTGAAAAAATAAAACTTTTTCTTTGTTGAAGACTTGAAAATGAAAAACTACTAATGGCATTTGGTGTAGGATGTTTCTTGAAGATTTTATTTTTAAAATTGATTGTCTTTTAGTATAGTAAACACTTCGATTAGTTCTTAAAAACAAAATATGTTTGTCGTGTCTTGTGGTTTGAATTTCTCCATTGGATGTGTATGCTCTTCTCTCATGTCACTTGTTGATCTTGAGAATCAAAAGAATTACTTTGGCACTTGTACAATCACCCATACATTTTGATTTGGATATAAAATGAACCGCATGTGAGTGTGAGGCAAAGGCATTGTGTATGCTCTCTCCTTGCACTTTGTGTGATCTAGGAGATAAAAAAAAATGTGCTTCCTTTCTTTTGTATACATTTAGAGGGCCTACCATCTCACTTCAAAAGGTAGGAATGACCCAAGTGGTAACAAGCTAAAGAAAATATCTTTCAAACTACTGTATAAAAAATGTGTTTGTGATGAAAATCATAAGCAATGGGTGTGGATGTGTCATACCGACAAAGGTCTCCCTTAGTACTAGTGTGTAAAAACTTGTAGAGTGTAACCTTTGCAGCCTGAGAGGCCTCCTAATGAGATAAAATTGTCGTGTGTATGGCCACCTGAATGAATTCCCTTACTAAGAACCAACTATTTTAGTAGCCAAAATCCTTCTATTTGCTGGTGCAAGAGGTCAGACCTCTGAAGTCGTCCCACATTCTCATAGTTCAAAGTTGAGATAGCAAGCTCCTTGAGATCTTTGGGTCTTTAGGAATTCAAATCTTGTTGATCCTAAGAAGTGTGTGATGTGTAAGTTGGATCCAGTGCTACCAAACTTCTAAGCTATCCACTCTGAATAAGCATGGTTGGAGAAATCCAAGTGGGAATCCAACAAATATCGTCTCTACTAGCCTAGGATTTGTAATTGAATGTTATTTTATTGCAACCAAACAACATTCACAATTAGAATCAATCAAAAAAAATTGTTTTATGTGTGTGTATTCAAAGCAAACAAGCAAATCAAACACCACACCTGAAACTTATGAAATTCAAACCTTGAAACAAACTAGGCCAACACATCCAAGACAAGATTAAATCTATTTAGACAAAGGAATTTCTTACCTCATTTATGCCATCATTCATTCATCCATCACCTCATCTTCTTTCATTTTCTCCCCCACTAGCCTTGAGCGCTTTGGGCGGAGGTGGTAAGATTTCCCTCCTCTCCTCTATTGATTGGTTGAGTAGCATAACACTATTTTGTAGTGCTTTAGTACTCTTTTCTTCATTTCTACATTTCTCTCTATCTATCTAGCTATACCTGGAGTTGGGAACACCAAAACAGGGGGTTTGACTAAAAAAAAACCCCTATACAACCCCAACACTTTCTCTCTTCCTTATGTGTAGTTATTGAGGACATTCATGCACTAGAGGCTTCATCAATCACATGGTTGTAAGTATTTCCTTTCCCTTCTTCTCCTTATCTTTATCACTTCTATTTCAGTCCATTTCAACTTTATCACATTCTATAAGTTCTCAGTAATCGGATTGCTAGTAGTCACTTATCTATTCTCTGAGATAAATATGCTTTCTAGTCCATACAAGATGCCAGCATACCTTGGGGATGCCAGCGCGTCGTGCTGTCATCGGTATTCTGCATTGACATCCTTTGGCTGAGAGCTTGTCAGTTTGTCCAGAGAATCTCTGTGACCTTCTCTTTTTGGTTCTAGAACTCTCGCCACTATCCTTTGAGATAGGTTAGGGAAGTTCACCCCTTGAGGCTCTCTGATTGAAGAGAACTAGTGAGTAGGAATCCCGCTTCTCTACATCAAGTATATTAGAACACACCTTGGTATCATAGAAATAGGGATCATATGCAACATTTACATCCAGGGAATGAGTAAATGCACTCATCTCAAGTTTGAGAACATATTTAAATGCATTTTTCTCATCATCATTCAACTCAATGCAAAATACCTCAAGTTTAGGCTCAATCAATTCAACATCAACAGGGACAGTAGCAAAACACCCATTTGCATTGGTAACTTCATGTGACACATCAATTGATATGTGTGTTGATCCAAAAGTGAAAGATTCCTTGCTAGCTGAAAACTTCTTATTAGAAATAGAACTAGAATCTTCCTTTTCCTTCACATCAATTCTTCTCACATGTGGTGACAACATGTCTATGTTCACATTCTAAAGATCAGGAACATCAAACAAGAAACAGTTGTATTCAATTTTGCACTCACCAACATGAGATTCACCATTATTCTGATTTCTCGATTGCTTCATACATGGATCAAGAATTTCTGTTGTATCAACATAATTTACAACTTTATTGTCATATGAATCAGCACACTTTTCAATATCATCAATGGGTAATGATGTTGATTTAAGATCCATATACATGTCACAATGTGCCACTTGATCATTCCAAAGTGAATCCAATATTTCATAATCATGCTCTTCATGTATCACAAACATTTTTGTCTTTGCTTCATACAAACAATCATGAAGAGTAGGGGCATAAGCACACTCATCAACATCTTCATCATATTCATCATTATGCTCTGAATCAACATGTTGATCATACACATATTTATCTTCAAAATCTGCCTCACTCACACAATGAACATGCTCCATTAATAACCGACTTGGAGTACACTCCAGGTGTTCACCACATGTAATTTGTTCCTTCACTTGTGGAAAAGCGGTATCATGAGCTTCTTTATCATTGCATTCTTCAAGTGAGGAACATGTTTCCATATCATCCTTAGAAAAGTAATCACAATCATCCTCAATATGGTTTTTATCACAAGAAGAAAAATCAATATACAAACCATGTTCAAGATTTTTAGAGTGAAATCTTGAAATTGCATTTTCAGGACCAAAATCATTGGTTTGTAATACAATGTTAGTAATACCACATGGAATATCATTTTTTCTCTCATTATCATCTGATATAGAAAAATAAAAGCATTCTTGCATAGTTATTTCATTATCATTCCATGTATCCTTGTCTTCATCATTGTTGTGTTGCTCAATATATGTGTTGTTTGTGAGTTGACTACAATGCTCATCTTCTGACATATTTTGTTCACTTGTTTGCATTGTCATTTGATTCTTGTCATAAGGAGGATTGATGTCACCCCTTTGAGAATTCACATCGTGTGCATAACCATATTTGGCTAATTATGCAATCTCTATCGAATGGGGTATTTGGTCAACACGATGGGGTTTCAAATATTTTGGCAATGTACTCAACCCAGATTCATTCTTCTCACAAAAAAAAAAAATGCACACAGAATCCTCAAGTTTGAAATCTTTGGGGACTTCTATCAAAGCATCCAAAAATCTCAAAAACAATTGATATGGTGATTCTCCCTCTTATTTCTTCATTTCATACAATTCTTGCACAAAAGACTTTTGATCATCATTACTTAAATCTTGTTGATCTTTAACTTGGGACTCACTATGATATTCATACTGTAAATATGGAGACACCATAGCAGCAACATCATTATCATCTTGACAATTATTTCCAACATTTGATCCTTGAATTCTATTTGTATGTGGTATGTTAGGATAATCAACACTTGCAACCATATACCCTTTTATCATTGAGTATTTCAGATTGTTTTCAATATCCATGGTATTTTGACATGCCTGATGTAATGTTGTAGGCTCCTTATCTCTTAAAAAGGAACTCATCTTCTTGTCAAATGCTCCTAAATACACAACTAAGCATTCAACATCATTTGTTCTTATGTTCTCTGGAATTTCTCTGATTTCTTTTGCAAATCGAAGATTAAAAAATAGGGACCAACTCATCCTCATTTCTATGGATCTCCATAAAGTTTTTTCTTACCACACTTGGATTTACCCTTGCACCAAACTATTCAAAAAAGGAAGTCATAAATTGATTCCATGAAGTAATAAAACATGCTAGTAAATATGAGAACCAATCCATGGCATCATCCTTCAAGGATTGAAAAAAAAGCTTCATGATAACGTCCTCATGGTTCACTTCAAAATCCCACATCACATCTATGAAGGTTTGTAGATGTTTAGAGGTTGATTCTAAACTTTTCCTTGTGAATTTTAGAAAATACTTCCTAACATTCTTAGGAATTATGTTTGGGAAACCCTTAATACCTCTAAAAACCAATGACATATATCTTTCAATAACAAAATCCCTTTGAGGGCTTGGAAAAACTCATTTGCCCTACATAATTTTACTTGATGTTTCACACTAAAACCCTCTTGTATCCATATTTAATCATTATCAACTTCATACATGGTTGTCAATTGCATCATTTACTAATTCAACCATGATCCTAGAATATAGAGTAAAACATTATACCTTAAAGCTTTCTCAGAGGCATAATTCAAAAGGACACATACTTATCAAATCATTACAGGCATTTATACATTCGAAGTATGACAAAACTACTATAATTCTGTGTCTTAATGAAATTTCATCTAATAGGGAACCATTTATCATCTAAAGCCTTGAAAATATCACATAAACTTCTTTCAAACAGAATAATAATTTTCTCGGATTTATGAGAATACCTAGAAACCTTGTAGAAATTATTAACCTTTCTTCCCGACTACAAATTCTGCAAATCTAGAAGTATTCTTCACAATTCAACTGGTTCTTTAGACAGAGTCGTCACTTTCTTTACAAAGGACTAAACTTCAAAGAGACATGAAGTTACTTTAAGATTAAATCTCATTTTGGGTCTTCTCCAACAATAGAGCCACACTTAAATTCTTTGAGGTTGTGCTACAACAAAACCTTTTTCAGGTCCAAAAATTTTCAACATCTGAACCAAATGTTCAAATTCACTAAATACTTGACTTTGTGATACTACCATCTTCCCCTGGGATTCCTTTTTATTTAAATTTCTCAGAAGTTCTCCCTAGTGGAGTCGCCAATTTTTTGGTGTTTTTAATGTCCCAGCTAAGCTTTGATACTCTCTAAGAGGTAGCCAATCTCTATGTTCAATAATTGTCAAACTTTAGTGGCCAACTAACAAGTAATACTTCTTAAGTCCTTACCCCTACTCTTTAGGCTCTGCAAAACCAAGGAGGGTGTTCCTATTTGTGTTCAACTAATATTTCATACCTCAAGAACACTACACACACAGATAAATTCCTACGAAATGCAAATAGATACCATTCACCAAGGGTTTAGCAGACCATTGAGAAAATAACCACCTAATGCTAGGAATACATGTATTATATGAGATTTGCATCTCAGAATGGATTGAATTTGAATTTTATAATGTTTTGACCTTAAATCCACATGCAAGGGGTTGCTGATCTGAGTTATTTAACAAACCCTAAATGAATTAACCAATGCCTCATTAAATTGGGAAGGAGTCACATAAAATTTAATCCTGATATTAGTGAGCAACTCTCACAATGACTTACATCATGAGACTTCTCTATATTCAAAATAACACTCCTTATCAGATCCTTAGCACATTATCACAGACCTATTATCCCTTCTCAAGCATTTGATTGCCTCATTAAGTTAAAGCAAGAAAGTGAATGATACTTTCAAATATACCATTGAAAATAAATGAAAGAACCCTTGATAATTTCATTCATGGTCTATCATAACACACACAGGAGAGAAATTGCCTTAATTTTTTTAGATTTCTTTCGATATCAGTAATTAAATAAAATATTTTATGACTATTTCATGTACATACACTTACCCAAAACTATTTACTAGCTAAATCATCCTGAATTATGTATTATGTGTATTCAGTGTACACCACCTAGACCTCAGGATACAAAAATCCCACCCTAACAATGAGCCTTGAAATCTCCTTTATATAACAGGAGAGCGACAAGCTTCAGGCTCATTCCTATTACATTTCAACAAAATTTGATTTCAAAAGATGAAATTTCACCTACATTTCACAATTCCCCACAATTGGATGCAATCATTTAGTAAAAAGGGGAATCAAAATGGTTACAACCCTTGTAACCAATTGATACCACCAAACCATAGCAAAACACCATCAAGGCCTCATCACCTTCATCCATGTCACACCCAAAAAGACACAACATCAGCACCAAAAAGGAGAACCCAACAACCACATCAGCACATAGACCTAGAACCAACACCATGACCATGGTACAAATGCCTGCTTCGTGTTTTAGCTTCAGTGAGAGGTGAAAACACCACCTTATCCTTTTCTACCTCCCTCCTAACACATGGTGACACCATGATGATAGGAGACACTGCGAGGACCTCTTCATTAATACCAACCAATTCGATCAAAGCAACAAGGTAACTATGATAGTCTGAGTTAGTCTCAAAACTATCACTACTAGAGCCACTAGTGATCTCAATGGGTGATTCATGTTACCCCATAGAACCTTGACCGTGCTCCAAAGACCACTTCTCCCACTCACAAACCTTCACCTCTACATCTGCAAATTTACCTTTAAACTAAGGGTTGCTTCTAGTTAGATGCAGGAGGGGCCTTGTATCTTCTTCTTTGGACTCACGAATGTTAGGAGCAGTGCATTGTTCACATTGCTTTGTCTCCTCCCAAGACTTCTTTGTACTCATTCTCACAGACCTACATAATGGCAAGCCAAAAATAATTTTCTTACTCATCTCTCACCTGAATTCAGAGCCCTCGCTAAAGCAACAACCACTTAATACAAAATTACAAAAGAAAATAAATTTCTAATTTATGAAATAAATAGAAAACTAGCAGGTATTTGTAAAGAAAATTGATGAAATGATCATCAATGCTTCAACTGTCACACAGAGTGAGTGAATGATTATTTTCTGAGGTGAATTCCACCATTGCTAGTTTCCAGGCTCATGGAAATTGATGTACTATTCATTATGATTTCTTGGATATAACCCCTCACATGCATGGACATCAGGTTGATATCCATCGAAGAGCCTACACCATTAATACATGTTATTTGCAAAGCTCAATTAGCCATCACATGGCTAATTCAATATTCTGAATTAGGACCATTGATGCACAAGCGAGTTGGAATTTTGGATGACTCAGAACGAGTCAAACATCTTTGAAATTTCCACGTCCTCATGCAGTAGGTCCATCGACCAATAATACACGCCCCAGTCAGAATACCCACATGTCACTTTATGTCACTAAATGAATCCATGTGTCATCTATTTGCACACCTTGTAGTACCTTTAAGACCATTATTTTAATTGTGCGTGACTGGAAAGGAATGACCACAATTAATCCTCATTATCGCATGACAACCGTCGATTTGAAAACCTTTATTAAGACCGTTGGTGAATTTGGACTAGGCCCATCACCGTACATGACATGTGGCAACATATCACAGACCTCGCTACACTTTAGTGATGTCATAAGAAAACCGTACGAGGCTCGCGGGGAACGATCGAGATTAAGACCATTGATTTGACGGTTCATAAGCCTGCACATGAAACAAAGTTATTTATAAAAGGGGGCCAACCTAGGCAGATGGGGGGAAAAACCCTTAAGGTATAAATTTTAGACACAAGTCTAAAATTTATACAACTATCAACCCGACATTAGGCAAAATTTATATTAATACCCAACATGGAGAAAAATCGACATGCTAGGTAAAGGGGCCAGTAAATGCACAACATAAAAGGCTCCATGGATGACCTAAGTGACTAGAAACCCAAAGTAACAGGTCAATATGAAAACATAATGTGAGGGTTCAAAAGGAATGAAGATTTGAAACAAGGATAATAAACCCCTAAACCCTAACATTCAACCCTTAAAACATAAGGGTAATAACCAGACAAGACATAGAACCAATCAACATTTGTAACAATTTCAAAGGCTCTATCAGAAAGAATGAACAACTTTCTTACTTGATGGAAAAGTAAGAGATTGAATACTTTTGACTCTATCAAAATCAATCTTGATACCTTCCTTGGACACAACGTGACCAAGAATCTTACCTTTCGTAGCCCCTAAAATTGACTTCTTGGGATTCAAGGAAATACCATGTTGTCGGCATCTCTCCAAGATTTTCCTCAAATGATAAAAGTGTTCATGATGCTTCTTGGAAAATATTGTAAGATCATAAAGATAAACTACAATGAACTTACCAAGTACATCACAAAAAGCCAAATCCATAGCATGTTAGAACGTGGTGCTAGCATTAATAAGACCAAAAGGCATTCTATGATATGAAAAAAGTACCCCATTAAAATTTGTCTTATGCTGATCATTTGAACTAACCTCTATCTGATTGTAACTGGAAAAACCATCCAACATAGAAAGAATTTATTATCCAGCCACAGTTTGAAGAACTTGATCCATCATCAAAAGAGGATAGTTATCCTTGAGTGATAGCTGATTTAGATTTCAAAAATTTACACAAATATGAATCTCACCATTCTTTTTATGAACAAGAACAATATTGGCTATCTATGTTGAATGATGAATAGGAAATATAATTCATGTGTTCAACATCTTTTGAATCTCTACAAGAATCATTCCAAAAATATTTGGATTATATTTCCTTTGCTTCTGCTTGTAAGGCAATGCTCCAACCTTGAGTGGGATTTCATGTTGCACCTCCTTTGGATGAAATAACTTTAGATCTTCATATGAATATGCCAAGACATCCATATACTCTTATAACAATTTAGAAAAGTGTTTCCTTTCTTCAACTGTGCAACACTTACCAATATTAATCATCTTAGGATTTGCTTCAGTTCCTAAGTTTATCAGCTCAACTTCATTTGATGAGTCAAAATCTGAGAGTTTCTTCTTAACATAATGATCATGCTTGTCAAAAATTCTCTTAAGAGATACTAATCCCTTATGAATTTTATTTCCTTTGAGTTGTAGGAATTCTTCACTTATAACTGGATCAATTTCAGAGACTGACTCTCAGGGTGGAGAATCACTTCCTTCTAAGTATAACTCATAAACAAAAATTCCTTTTCCAAGAAAGCAACAGTTTGATGGTCATCATTAAAAATCTGCCAGTTATCTGAGTTATCAAGAACACTTGGGTAGAAGACCAACTCAATAGTGTAGGAAGAACCATGAAAATCCTTGTGAGGTATTAGGAGAGTAAATGAAACTACTACAGAATCAGATCTGTCATTGTATTCTCTTAGAACTACAGAAATATTGAAAGCATCAAATTCCTCAATGCAATCCCATACAAGATTACAATAATGCCTTAGTCTGTCATTTTTTGCTTGATACAAATTCCTTACCTAGAAAACCACCAACTTAGCATCACCCTATGCATGAGAACTCTTGATCCATTTCTTGCGTGCAACTTGCATTCCTAACAACAAAGCTTTATATTCATCTGTGTTATTAGTATTGTCAAACTATAATTTAAAAGAGAAGGGAATTTTTTTCCTTTGGGTGATACAAAGACAATTCTAGCTCCTAAACTAGTGGAAGAACAACTGCCATCAAAATCAATTACCCAAACATCGTTTGGGTCACCAAGACTAATAGTATCAAAATATTTAGCTTCATCATCTGATGAAGCTTCACAATCTAAAATAGATGAATCATCTAATGATGAATCATTTTGTGGTGAAGAAGAGCCAACACTTTCTTACTCATAATTTGATGAAGACTTAGTATCTCAATCAGTCTATAGATAATATGTTCCAACACTCGATGACTCAAATAAAATTTGATCTCTAGGGTCGTCAGATTTTGTCATTGAGAATTTTGACTCCCTTTCAAGAACCAACTTTTGCATCACAACCTTTATGATTATTCTAGCCTCTGACATATCCATGTTAAGCTTACCTCCAACATATTTACAAAAATTGCATTCAAGGAGAATTCCATAAGATGATGGCACATATGCTACTAGAACCGTCATCTTGATCTTCTTCTCAAGATACACAACAAATGAAAATTGTGCATCTTCAATCTATCCAATCAAAGGTACTTTCTTGTTCTCCATGGAGAAACAATGGCTAAAAGTTTCTATTAAATTCAAACCCAAAGTAGTAGCTACCTTGGTTGGCATCACATTGTTTGATGCACTAGAATCTATAACACAATTGCTTAACTTAAAACCATTAACAAGTAAGGAGATAAAGAAGGGATCAATACATCTAGAAGTGGATGGAGGAATAGAAGCAAGGTTATTCTATGGAGTTTTGGATTTTCGGGTAGCAAGAACATCTGGGGATGAATCCTTACTAGGAGTATTTTCTTTATTTTTAACAAATTTGACAAGCCTATCAAATTGATCAGGATTTTCTTTGAGATATTCCACTTCAAGCATCTGGATTGTCATCCTCTTTGCATGGTCAGTGACGTCAAAAGCTTGGAAGGAACTTTGCAAGGAAGACGTAGTAACATCATTTATGGGTTTAACAAAGGGAACACTAGTCTTAGGAACCTGGACATTGGCTTTTGGAACAACAAGAACTGCAAGAGGAGGATGAGGAGTACTCACTTTTTTATTTGTTGTGTCTTTTAGTTGCCAAGGTAGAGGATAACCTCATTTTGCAATAGTAACTGGAGGCTTATACTTTACTTGTGGAGCAATAGCTTGAGCTTGATCAAGCTGATTTTATTGTGACCGCATAAAGACAACATATGTATCTGTCACCAAGTTCTCATCATCAGTTTCATTTGCTATTTGCAAATAGCCAATATTGGAGTGGCTAGCTAATTTTGTTTCTTCATCTTGAAAAAGATCAACATTTTCTTCCATGGGATAATTAGTCTGTGCAAATTCATCTTGTTTTACTTCATAATATCCCACTATAGTATTGGTTGGTGGATCTTCCAAAGCAAGCCTTCCTTGTGGTGCACGAAGACGATTCTGATTTCTATTCCCAGAAAAGTCTTTCATGAAACATCCTTATAAGCATTATTATTAGAAAATTTATTTTTCAAAGCCAAGATTTCATTTTCCAACATTTAAACCATTGGATCATCAAAGTTAGAATTAGCATTGGAGGCTTAAGATCCAAATGCTTTCACTTTTATGTTTGTATTCATTCTTATTTCATTGGCAAGAGTCATGTCATCCTCAAGACTTGTTGCTAATTGCCGAGCTTCTTCAACATTTGCAAGAGCTACCGTACACAAAAGAAAACTTACTTTGGGAAGTCGCGTATTGACAAAGAAACACCTTAAATTATGATTAGTTGGTCTTTCCACTATAGGAATTCTTGTCACGAGCTGATTAAACTTACCCATAAATTCTTATATGGGTTCATGGGCTTCCTTTTACATGGTTGTAAGCTCCACGAACAAAGCATGCACATCTTCAGTAGGTTTAAATCTTTCCCCAAACTTGGTGCAAAGAGTATTCCAGCTAGTGATTGTAGCAACTAGAAGAGTATATAACCATTTTGAAGCAACTCCTTGTAAAGTTTCAATGAACAATTTTACATCAACATCTTCATGTTCTATACCAAGAACACCACAAATAATGTAAAAGGAAGCAATGTACTCATCAGGATGTTTCTTTCCATCACCTTAGAACTTCAAAATATTTTTTTATGATACATGTGGAAGTTCATGTAAAGGTCCTACCAACTTGAGAGGACCAAAAGCATTTCCCCAAGAACCTGGTGGTGGTGCAGCCATGAAATTGGGAACAACATGGACTTGAGATGGAACCTTGTGAAAGATAGAAAATTCACTTAGAAGAGGAAATCTTAGCCTTCATAGAGGATAACTCGTAGTTCGCTGCAACAAAGACCTTGCTCGCAGAGAAGGAAAGATGTTATGTCATTGCAATAATTCAAAAAATGGGTCCACCACTCCTTGTGCCCTCAAACCTCATCTATAGCTTCTATAGACAAAATGTAAGAGATATATTAATAACAACAATACACAAGATAACAATAAGAAACTAGAGTTCTTATTCACTTCAATCAGAAGCATGCAGCTTTTATTGCATGTGTCGCTCCCTAATGAAGTTGCTAAAATTTTTTTGGGTGAAAATTATGTAATCCCTTTTAACAGATTACAAAACCTTGATTTCAACCACAATTATGTGAGATTGAATCTCTCCTCTCAGAAGGGGGAGGCACCCTTATTACTAATTATTGAAACTAAGGAAAGCTAATCATATATTTTACAATAATTTTCACTACACTAATGATATGGGGGTGTGTCACATTCATTATTCTCTCTTTTTTTAGAGAATATGTTTTACAATATTTAACAATTTTAACTTCTTTATGCAATACAACTTCAAACTAAAATCAACACTCTTACATCTTGAAAATAAATTCTCTTACATCTTGTAAGATATACCTTATGTGCATAAGTGCTAGAATTTAGTGCTTTAACATATCTCAAACACGAGAAGAAATTTGATGTTCAAGCGCTCAAATTTAGCACTTGTACATTTGGTGGAATGACCTCTTACATGTAATGGCGCTGAAAATTAGCACTTTTACATGCTTTGAAAATTTAGATAGAAATTATGTCAGAGCGCTAAAAATTAGCACTTTGACATTTAGTGGGAAGAAATGTATCACACGTAGAGAAATATAAAGCTATAGCATGAAAGAAAAATAGCCATACCTTTAGTAAGAAAAAATAGGGCAAGAGAAACCCTAACTATGAAAGTGTTTGGGAAAAGAATACCAAATATCCCAAGAAGAAATAAAAAAATAGGAAATAAAGATAAACTCATTCGCCTAAATATGAAGGAAAACATGAAGAACACAGATAGATGAAAAGTAAGAGTCAACAAATAACAGGGAAAATTACAAAATGTACTAGAAGAAATAATCAAAATCCCTTGCTCAGACATCTGCAAAATCCACAAACCCGAATCCCTTTGAGGTTTGCATGATGACCAACATGGGAAGAGGAATGAAATGAGTTTAAATAAAAAGGAATGAGCTCAAAATGACTTAAATAAGTTAGTTAAAATATTCAAAAAAGGAGCCATTAATAAATGCAAAGTATATTTATGACGTGCGTGTGAAAGAGAGGGAAAATGTAGGAGTGATGAAAATCACCGCTCTAGCATTTTCAAAAAATTGGAGATGCATGAGCATTGAAAAACACCACTCAAACACTTAGAAGACTTGACGAAAGGAAACATGTCGGAGCGCTAAAAAAAAATTCTCATACATATGACAGGATGAGTGCAAAGTGTAGGAGCACTAAAAAAAATTGCTCCACAACCTAGAAAAAATTTTAACACTTAGCTCATGTAGGAGTGTTGAAAATTAGTGCTCTTACATGAGTGAAATTTTTTCTAACTCCCAAAGAATGGGAATTAACAAAATGTTTATTTCAAAGATTTTCGAGAGACAAACAAGAATAGACGCTCAAACAAATTATATGAGGTTTCAGACTATGCATCAAGGCCAATTGAAAATTACCTCATTTTACGTACTTGAAGTACACAAACCTACAGAACAGACAAGTTTCATAGGGTGTTATCCCATGAATCAAGCACAACTAGATTCGAGGATAATACGTTCCATCTAGAAACACCAGAAGATTAGGTATTGTCATACTCAGAGAAAAAGTAGAGTCATGCAATGATGAGATACTCATTTTTTGAGCTTTGGTTAAGAACTTTAAATATTTGGCTATGAGCACAAAGACTATTCATGGAGGAGTGCAAACTTCCTTACAAAGAAATTACCACAATAGAGTTTGAGGTAAATTGAACTTGCTATTTTATGTTGATATGGATATGTTCTAATGTGTAGTTAATTTTTGTAACATAACAGATAGGATAAACACTTCATATACTATTATTTCTAATTCAAAATTGCTATACCTTATTATAGGAGGAAATCACAAGGGGAGTCTATACATAAGACACCATTGTTTCAAATTCAAAATTATTGGCTCTTTCACAATTGTGTGCTTCATTTATTTGATCTAAGACAACTTTCTGTATACAAGATGCTCTCAAAATCATAATAAAATCCTTTATTCCAGGAAGATAGTTCAGAATCTTCCCATCATAACAATGAATAAAAGCATTAGTCATTAACCTGAACTTTGCAAGGGTTTCATCAAATTCTACTTTTCTACTCTCTTTTCTATTTTGAATTTTATTCCCAATTTCATCCATGTAGAACTTCCTTAGCCTGTAGATCCTGTTGTTAGCCATAACTTTACCAGGTTTCAAGGATAGCTTCAAGTTTTTACCCAAGCAACAATTGAAAAAATTCGGCCTTACCAAATACAATGTGTTGAAAATCTCTTTGAAGTTATTCTGTTAAAGAGTTACTAAGAGTATAATGCATAGTTTTGAATTAACCTTTTTGCATGAATTCCATATCTTTGATCATCTATTTCGAGCTTGATGACCTTCATCTAGAATGAGTAGACATAATCTCTCTAAAAGTAGTTTTCCAATATTCTTAGCCTCTTTAGGAAGGATCACATTTGTCTCATAAGTTAGTGTTGGCAAGAGACACTACATAAGTCATCTAGTGGTGTCATTGATGGAAACCCTAATTAAAATTCCCATTCGCACTTCAGTATTTTCTCATACCAAAAGTTAGATTGATTTTTTGTGATTAACTATCAAAGCTAGAACAGAGCATCCGACATAATTGTGTATATCGATTCATATGCAATTCTCTGTTATCATTTTGAGTTATGGATCTTAGGGAAGGTTTTTCGATGTATAATCTATCTTATCTTTGAACCATAAAGCCTAGTATTAATTGGTGTGCAAGCTAGAATATATGGTTGATTGGTTTTCTATTCAACAGTGCAAAAGGAAGACTTCATGAATGAAGCATATTGTGGATTTTCGAGGAAAAAAAATTTAAGGTGTTTTTTGTGTTCGAGGATTTTGTTTTGGGTACTCACTATGTTTTGGCTCACTTTGCTTGGTGCCCATTGTAAATTATTTATGGATTGAGCTAACAGTTTGTATATATTTTATATTTTGTAAGATTCAACATGTATTTGATTTAATTCCTAGTCGTGGATATATATAAGTGATTGTTCATATCATTTTGAAGTGTGTTGCAATGAGATACGAAAGTCAAAAGGAATATAGATCGATTGTGCACAAATTCACTTGTGCAAAACAAAGATTTGTGATCTGAATTAAGGAAGAAAAAATTCTAAGAGCAGCAAAGAAGAATCAAATAGACTGTGAAGAATGTTGCAAATGAGCTTAACTGGAACTTTAATCTGGCATTAGCAGATGCTATTATATCAGTTCAAATCCTCTAGATGTAATCCAAATGTTTTGTAAGATAGTGAGTCTTCCTTTTGTATCTAAGCAGTGAGCTCTAGGCAGCATTCCCGAATGCATGTGGATTCCCATCTGTAAACACTTATTCTGAGTATACTCATACTGTGGATTGGTCTTCCACCGTGGTTTTTCCCCTAACAGGGTTTTCACGTAAAAATCCTTGTGTTATGGTGTTGTGGCTAATTGCTTTGTGTTATTGCATATTTCTTTTGGTAAAATTCTATAAGTGGTTTAAAGATCAGATTAACAAATTTAAATTTTGCAGAACATTGATTCACCCCCCCTCTCAGTGTTCCTTGATTCCAATAGTTAGGTATACAAAAATATTCTAGCCAATAACAAGCACAATTTTTCTTCTATGCCACTCACTTTTGAGACAAATGTGAGCCTTCATGAAGAGGATAAGCGTATTGGAAAAATTATTTTAGAGAGAACAGGTTTGCTCATTCTTGATGAAGTTCATCAATATAAAAATAGGTGATCAAAGATATGGAATTCATGCAAAAAGGTTAATTCAAAACTATTCATTATACTCTCATAAACTCTTTTCCAAAATAACTTCAAAGAAATTTTCAGCAGATTATATCTGGTAAGGCCAATTTTTTTCAATTGCTTCTTGGGTAAAAAATCAAAGCTATCCTCGACACCTGCTAAATTTATGGCTAACAACAGGATCTATAGGCTGAGGAAGTTCTTCATGGATGAAATTGGGAATAAAATCTAGAATGGAAAAGAGAGTGGAAAAGTAGAATTTGATGAAACTATTACAAAGTTCAAGTTAATGATAGATGCTTTTGTTCATTGCTATGTTGGGAAGATTCTTAACAGTCTTCCCAAAATAAAGGATTTTACTATGTTTTTGAGAGCATCTTCTATACAACATGTTGTCTTAGATCAAATAAATGAAGCAAACAATTATGAAAGAGCCAACAATTTTGAATTTGAAACAATAGTATCTTATGTATAGACTTCCTCTATGATTTTCTCCTAGAATAAGGTATAGAAATTTTGAATTTGAAACAATGGTATATGAACAACTATTTAGCCTATCCATTATGCTACAAAAATTAACTACAAGTTAGAACATATCCATATCAACATAAAATAGCAGGTGCAATTCACCTCAAACTCTACTGTGGTAATTGCTTTGTAAGGAATTTTGCACTCCATGAACATTCTCTCTGCACATCAATATGTTGGTTATTATATTGATGTCCTTTGTGATCAAAAGAATAGTAAATCTCATTGCATAACTCGTGACCATTTTGTAGTGCTATGATCTAGTTCTATTTTACTTCTTACTCACTATGTTCTCAATCACCATGTGAAAATGAACTAGAGGACATATATTTGTCACCATTTGACAATAAATTTCATTGTTTTTGGACTATTTGTTATGATTCAATCACTATTTGGTAGTGTTATTACTTTCTCAATCCTATAGGATAGAGGGAAATTCATAGTTTGCAACTCTCTAACAATGATATTCCTTTCAATGATCTCAGTCACCTAATTCAATGTGTTATCTTCTTCATTTCTCAGTGCTAACAATGCCTACACAATGTTTTCTTAGTCATAGTTATAGTGCTCCATTTAAGGATATTATGTTTCTTAGATAGTAATGTTTTAGTAAATTCATATTTTGTCTTGCAAACATCTTGTTGCACTTGTAGAGTTTTGATGTGCATAATATGTAGTCAAGAAGCCTTCAAATTGGGATCTTTTGCAAAGGTAGTAGGATAACAATGTTAATAAAATAACAGTGTTAGTTAGAGGTATGATAGTAGATACACTGAGAATGGAAGGTATAATGTTTTGACAATAAAAGAATCATTTATCTACTCAGATCTTGACACAAAATTCCTCGGTACATAAGATAGCATATAATATACTATATTCCATGATATCCACCTAATTCCATACCACTCATAGAAGCAATGACTGAAAGTATATGTGCCCTATATTTTGAAGCCCAAATGTGTCTTTCTAATGGTTTTCCATAATTAGGAAGAAGGTATGTCATGAAATATTTGTGCCCACCCAGAACTAAGCCTTATAAAGAATGTTTGCACCTATGGAAAATACCATAAGCTGCTTCAAAATACACATTGGCATCTTTATGATTATATACACAACATTTTTTTGCCACAGTTTCAAATACACATTTATGATAATATTATCACAATAAGAAACTTGCTCTCATTCTTCCTAGGTCACTCCTCAAGAGCTCATATCAGTAGTTGTGGGATCTTTACAATAGCTTATCCATTGATGAGAAGGATCCCCTCATTTTCTAATGAAATAAATTGCCATTTTCTCTTCTTGAATGTGTAAGGTGATGTAGCACATTCAATGTCACAAGGCATAGTTTGAGAGTAGAATTTTGAGACTTGATATCCATAGAATCCAACTTCTTGTAACATAAAATGTAGAATCGACATCCCAACCAAAGAAACTTATCTTTAATATGCACCATAACCAATGTTTTCCCACATGAATGGTGGAATTGATCTAACTTTTGGGGGTCCCTTTAATAGAAAACATACATAGACACAAACTATTGTGGTATCTAGCAAGGAGAAAATAAATGGACAATAAATGGCTCCATTATAGCCTGTCATCCTTGATACTCTCTTGGAGGAAAATCTTGCACACTCACCACATTATGAGGAAGCTTAAGTATCATTTGCTAAGAAAATTTTATGTTTGAACTAGCTTCTTGAATTGCACTCACATTCAATTAAGGTGATTTCAAAATTGTTATTGTGATGAGGGTGCCAACTCGTGTCACATAAATCCACACACAAAACCAGAGAATCTTATTATTTTCAAAATATGAAATTCTTACATGCAGAGGATCTCAAATCCTTGAGTTCTACAATACATGCAAATTACAGAAAACTACAAAAATTCCCCTTTTCGCAATATGCGATCTTCTTTCCCCAAAAAACTACCCAAAAAAATCAGAAACTACCCCATAAATAGCCTAATTCTTCGTTTGGAGCCAAAAGCAACATTCTAATTATGCACCAACTTCCAGAATTCCTAACTTAAGATCTAACCATTGAATCTTCAATCATAATACCTTTTCGAAAAGCTCTTGCAAAAATGAAGTGCCAAAAAGTAGGGCCTTAAGGCTAACCACTTACATTTTTCACCAATTTTCGGGCCCATTCGGAGCCTTTAAGTACCTCAAAATTAGCTTTGAAGATTTTATAAGGCAAAAAGAAGAAACTGAAACTTGAATAAATTTTGAACCAGGAATGATCTTAGCCTGATTCTTTCACCAAAGTGTTTATTTTATTGTCCTGAAGCTTCCCTTAAATTTTTGTCTCCTCACACCTTCAAATTCACGCTTGCTAAAAATAACAGTTGAGCAGAAAAAGCAGAAAAGTAGTTTTGAAAGTTGGAACTTCTTCTTCGACGACAAGGGTATCTAGAAATGCAACAACATCTACAAAAATAAAAATGCAAGTAAAGATATTTTTGGGTGATGTAGGATTGCCCTTACACCACTAAATGCTCCTGCATCATATTGCTAACTGAGCACTCATGCTATCTCCCAGTTTTCTTCCAACTAACTCGTTATATGAGAGATTATTTCAAAGTAAGGCATAAGAATATTTGGAAGTGTAATTTCGTTAGATATTGTAGTTGCAAGTTCCACTTTGGATCACCAAAGCCTTCACAAAACCTTATGTACAACCATCGCAACACCGCATGGTTGTTGTTGGGCCTTTGCGATGATGCGGTGAATTTTACCTACATCATCACAAAGGCCCACCAACAACTATTTGGTGTTGTAGTGGGATTACCCTGCATCACTGCGAAGGCCCAACAATAACCATGTGGTGTTGCGGTGGTTGTGTAGAAGGTTTTGTGAAGGCTTTGGAAATCCAAAGTAGAATTTGCAACTACAGTATCTGATAAAAAACCACTTCCAAATATGCTTTTGATGGATGTTCATATCCTCATCCAAAGCTCCAATTCACATAGAGGTATAAAGGATTCTTTCAAAGGTTGAGGAGTGGGGCTTTACACCCACTGGTTGCATTTTCTTAAAATTTTCTAAGGAATTTTCAGAAGAAAAAAACCCATTTTGAACATATCCTTCAATCACAACATTCCATGATATCACATTTCTTTGAGGCATGTTTTGAAATAGTTCGCTTGCCTTTTCTATGCTTCCACATTTTCATGTATGTCTGGCAGAGCACTTGTAACTACAACATATGACACAAAAATCCCTGTTGTTATGCTTTGATGGATGTCCCTTTGTTATTACTAGATATCTGATGTAGTGCACATTATTATAGTGCAAGCCTATTTTTGAAATTGTTTCATTTAGCATCACCAATATTCTCCACAAGAACATTGTCCCTCTTTAAAATTATGGAAATGGTTCACATCTCTTAGAAAAATTTCTCTTGCAACAATCTTGGAGATGAATTTAGATGCAGTGTCAAAATCAGAACATACTTGAAGGTTCTTAACAACTCTAATAATTGTACCAAGGGCCATGTTTAACAAACCAAATGTAATGATAAATTTTCACTGTGGTGGCAGATAAATGATTAATTTTTCTTCTATTCCACATCATTAAGTAAAATTCTTGAATTTGGAAATACCTTGCTGCCTTCATTTTCCAAGCCAATTTCTCCAAATCTAGATAGCTCTCCCATGTTTGTGGATGTGATCTACCTCCTAAAATTTTTTAATTGATTTATCTTTCTGCTATGTCTAGACTTACTTTTGTCAGCTTTTATTCTTTCTAAATCGAGACTAATAGTAATTTTGTTGGTTGTATTGAGGCACAACTTCATTCTTGGCCAAAAAGACAACACCCTATTTCTCATATTAGATGGCACATTTCATATAAAAGAGGAAATATTCTAGGGCTATTTTTAACTGCATTGAAGGAGATAGCTTCATATATGGGACACAATCAACACTCTCCTTCTTGGATTCTACATGTTATAGCTTGCTCCAGGAAGATTTCCCACTTTGTAGAAGTTTTAAGAGATGAAAAGGGCATGTGCTCGCATTGAAGGGCTCCAAGCATGCGTTTCCATCATTGCAATTTTTTTTTGGAGAAGTTTCTTTCTTGTCATTTTTGTGCATTGTAACTCAGATCTTCAGTCTTGTTTCTGGAAATAAAATTTGTAATACTCCATTTCTAAGCATTTTTCAAGCAAGATAGATATTTTAGACTTATGCAAGTTGTAAGAACACCTTTATTTTAATAAAGTTTAGTGATTTTCCTTCTCAATGGTTGTCTTATTGTGTGCAATTGATGATTGATGTGTATTTCTATTTTTTTATGTTTAAATCCTTAAATATTAGTCAATTAAAATGACTAAATATACTACTAATTGATGTCAATTAATAATTAAATTGACTAAATATACTGCCAATTGACATAAAATGATGAACAATGAATAAATATGACTAAATATATGACTAATGAAATAAAAATGACTAAATAAGTGACCAGATTACAACAATCAATGACTAAATATACTACCAAATCGATCAATCAAAACAACCAATAAATGACTAAAAATAGTTTAGTCATCAATCTGTTCATGTTATAAATGACTGGAAATAAACTACTAATGGTCACGTGATCATGTTCAATCATTTATATGTAGTTTTTAGTAGTTTTTTCAGTCATATATTGTTCTTTCTATACTAGTGATATTTCTTAAGCTTAAAAAACTTACTTTTATCACCTGTCAGATGATTTGAGCATCCACTATCAATGATCCAATAGTTCTCCTCTTTAGCATGAAAATAAGTCCACATACTTCCTTTAGCATTATGCCTTGCTTTCAGAGCATTTTCCTTCATACATCTCTCAGAGTTAACAAAATTAGATTCAATATTTATAGCCATGAACAAGCATTCACTATCCCCATCATCTGCATAATAAAATTCATTAGATTTACTGGAATCGTCTCTTACATAATAAATTTTCTTAATTTTTTTACCTTTGTTCTCCTTTTTCTTCTCATATAAGCTTTGTTTGGACATCTTGAACTATAATGACCTATCTTTCCATAACTTAAAAATTTCAAAGGTAACTTACCTTTATATTTTCAAATACCCTTTTTCGTTCTTCTCAAAAAGTTTTCTTCTACATCATCAAAATCCTCCTAATTTGATTCCTTGGTCTTTTTTGATTTACCATCATTAAAAGTGGTCTCAACTTCTGCATTACTTAGACCAAATTCTCTAATTTCAAAAGAATATAAAGCATTATATAATTGAAATCTAGTATATTTACTTAAATCCTAAGCTTCCCCAATATAAATTTTTTTATGACTATAATCTTTAGGAGGAGTTCTCAATACCTTCTTTACCACTTCTTCTTCTATCTTTCCACCAAGACCTATGATGGAGTTGACAGACTCATCCACCTTTTGCATGTAGCTTGTAATGTTTTCATCTTCTAACATCCACATATCTCAAATATGATCTATATATTTTTCATCTTAGCTTACTTGACCTTATCATCTCCTTCATAAATGCTTTCCAACTTTGTCCAAATCTCTTTAGCAATTTTTGGATTCACAACTTTCACAAGTTTAGTATTAGAAATACCAATTAAAAGAGCATACCTTCCTTTACCATTGTTTTCATAGGCCTTGATCTCATCATTAGTACTCAAACCATTTGTAGGCATAGTATATACAATCATAACAGACTTCCAAACTCCATATACAAGGGATACCAAAAAAAATTCCATCATTGTCTTTCAAAATGCATAATTTGATCCATCAAACAAAGGAGCGTCTCTCATGTGTGCCATCCTAGATCTAACTCAAGTGATTAATCTTTCTTCCAAGGAACCTTTATCTAGTATCTATTGTACATTAAGACATTAAAACCCTTATAAACATTTAGATTCACACCAACTTTGTTAATCCTAATTTTTTTAAAGTGAATTAGCATGAAAGAAAATAACAAAAACTAAAACACATCAACATGTACAATAAAACACTAGATTTACATAGAAAATACAAGAAGGGAAAAAAATGGTGAGGATTACTAACAATATAAAGTAATTGCAACACCAAATACAATAGGCTCACTACCCAAAAGAAAGAATGGCTCATTGCTAGTGGCTCACTACTAGATTTTAGAAAAGAAGAAATAATATTGTTATAATGAGAAATTCATCTCAATGCAACAAAACATTCCACCATAAAATCACCCACACATTCAAATCCTTTCTAAATATTGTATACACCTTCTGTTCACTACTTCTAGTAGTATAACTCATTAACTCTCATACCACACTTCACAACTCTACAATTCACATCACACACATTACTTACTCACCATAATCATCTCAAAACTTATTTATACTATCATCAACCTTGAAAATATTCTCCAAGGTTGGCTATGCACCTTAACCATGCAAATTAAAATTAGGTCGATACCAAAACATTATCATCGGGTGAAAAAGAATGAAGGTGGACCATATCACACCTTAGCTTAGACTTGAATCTACTCATACATGTCATGCCATGCTTCCATAATCATCGAAGAAAATCCACAATTAGTGTAAACATCCAAGGCCGATCGAACTTGTGTAAACACTATTAAACAATTAAGTACATGCTTCCTTTAAACTTGAGACAACTTGTGGACAAGAAACATTATTTGAACACAATCTGGAATATTCCACAAACACCCTGAAATCCAACAAATTCTTTCACAACTTTCACTAGAAGAATGTACACACCTAGTACACTCAGGTGGTCTACCACACTTTGTAACTCAAGAAACCAACTTGTGGAGCACCAAAACACAAAAAAATTCAAATGTAGATAGATATGATCCTTATCAACACACTTCCAAAACCGCATGACTAGAAAATAAACTATGGATAAATGTAGATCAAAACCATTTCTTCCAAAAACCACTATAGTGCACAATTCACACCCTAGTGAACAAAAATTTCTTTGCAAAATGATCCAAACCAAGAAAATTTGGATATAACAACTATGAACATGTCTGATGAATATATTTGAACTGCACAAGCATATTTTCAGCATAGAAGAAATGCAGAGAAAAACTAGAACACCACTCTATATGTCAGAACACCTCTACAACATATTGTTTCCTATTTTATTCAAATTTTCTAAAAATCACTTGGAAACCAAGCACCAAATACATATTGTTATCATATTCAACACTTCCTTAATACCACAAAAACAATAGAAACACATCAACTCAAATGTTACAACATCCACAAATAGAAGCTTGTCAAAGAAACACTAGATTTTTACACCAGTAACACTTACTAATGACAACATAATGAAACTAATCAAAGAATCATCACAAATTCTCAATAATCAATATACTTCCAACAATCACCAATAGTAAGAACCATTTTAAATTAATCACAACACCAACTACTCATACTTGAAACAACCTGAAAACCATGCTAGAGCAACAAACATGAATGAAGACGATGTTGGGTCATCACACTCCAAAGAAGCTAAAAGAGGAGAAACTTTAATGACCAAGTGATCCCTATTGAATGAAGACAATGAACCAATGCAAAGGAATAATTTTTTTAGAACAAGATGAAAATATGAAGGAGAAGTGTCTAGTGTTGTTATTGATAGTGGAAGTACTAATAATTTTATTTTCGAAGAAATGGTGAGAAAATTGCAGCTTGAGAGAAGAAGGCACCCACATCCATAATAGATTTCTTGGGTTCAAAATCATCAAAAAAATTTAGTCAGTGAGAAAATTTTCGTAAAGTTTAAGATAGGAGATTATTTTGATGAGATTTTATGTGATATTATTCCTATGGATACTTTTCATGTGTTGTTAGGGAGACTGTAGCAATTTGACAAGAAAACCATACACAATGGGTATGCTAACACATACTCATTAATGAAGGATGGAGTAAAGCATAATTTGAAGCCATTGGAAGAGTAAATGGGTAATGTTTGCAGCAATGTAAGGATTTATAAAGTTGATGCTAGGAATTTTTTAGATGAAATGAAGCATGAGAATGTTTTTTTTCTTTGACTCCAAAATCTAACCAAGAAATAGTGGAGGATGTTCCTACGGAAGTTTTATATTTTTTATGAGGGCTACACCACCCAAACCCCACAAAACACAACAATAGATACCACCACAAAAGATGCGAGACAAAAAATAACCCACTTTCAATTATTTTCAGAAAATGAAATTATAGATTTTGAACTTACAATGCTACAACCTCATGGGCTTGATTCATTACAACAAAATAAATTTTGAAATAAAAACTACTATTTAGAGCCACAATATACACTAATGGAGCCACATTCTACAACCCCCACATATCCCTTTTTATTTTACCCAAAAACCGCCCTAGAATGTTCTAACCCTAGAATGTTCTAGAAAGTGCAAATTTCCCTTTTATTTTGGCACCAAAAGTCTCGCCGTTTGATTTCTATCCTAGGAAGAAATTTTAATGAAATTCACTTTTTAGAGGGGCAACTTCGTGGGGCCATAAATTTTGATCTAAGTGTCTGATTTTCTATTATTGCATCATTGGAAATCTCTCAAAGAGATCTACAACACAGAAACTAATCGTAGGTTGGTTTGTCCACTTTTCAAGCTATTTTGGGGCCTCTAAAGTTTTATATTTGAATTTGAAGCTACATTAGAGAAATGTCTTGGGACAAAAACTTTAATTTCTCCCAAACCGTTTAAGGTATTGAGGCGATTCTTTCGAGACTGGAAATATTTTTCAGCTCTACTCCTTCGGGTAAATTTTTTGGTCCATACAAGCCCATTTAGGCCGACTTACTAAAAATAGTAAGTGACCACTTTTTCACTATTTTTGACTTATGACTGTCTTATACCCCTTAAGTGCCATCATGTGAGTAAAAAAAACTAAAGAAAATAAAGAAAACCTTTTTTTTTGGGTCATGCAAGATTTCCCTACACCATTGGATGCTCCTACATCAGTTTGTTGCAACAGTTTCATGAGATTATTTCAAATAATGAACCAGAGTTGCTACCACCTATGAGAAGGATATGTCACAAAATTGACTTGATACTGAGAGACATTTTTCCTAATAAAGAAACCCATAAGATGTCTCCTACAGAGAGTGAAGAGCTAAATAGGAAAGTGCAAGAGTTGTTTCATAAGGGTTTGATTAGAGAGAGCCTAAGTCCATGTGTAGTTCCTACTATTTTTGTACCAAAGAAAGGAGGAGAGTGGAGAATTTTCATGGATTCAAGTACTATAAATAATATCACTATCAAATACCGATTTGCATTTCCAAGAATGGATAATATCATGGATTGTTTGAGTGGGCCTAAATACTTCCCCAATATTGACTTGAAGAGTGGTTATCATCAAATATGAATTAGAGAAGATGATGAGTGGAAGACAACATTCAAGACAAAAGAAGGTTTGTATGAATAGTTGTTCATACCTTTTGGACTAACCAATGCACCTAATATATTTATGAGATTGATGAATGAGATATTGAAAGAGTTTTTCAACAGATTTTTTATTGTTTTTCTTGATGACATATTGATATTTATTAAAACATTAGAATAACACTTGATGCATATCAATTTTTTTAAAATTTGAGGAAAGAAAGTGCAGCTTTATGGAGAGGGATTTGGTATGCATGGCGTTCATTGTTTCAAGAGAAGAACTAAATATGGATCTAGAAAAGGTGAAATCTATCTTAGAATGGCCTACACTTAGAAGTGCTACAAAGGTGAGATAATTTCATGGTTTGGAAAGTTATTATAGGAGATTTATTAGAGGTTTTAGTAGTATTTGTGCACCACTAACTGAGACTAGGAGAGGGGACAAAAGATATTTCATATGGAATATAGGGGAAACAAGAAGTTTTGATTTGTTAAAGGCTAAAGTGATGGAGCAACCTATTTTAGAACTTCCAGATTTTAGCAAATTATTTCAAGTTGATTGTGATGCAAGTAGTAATCTGATTGGATTTTCCCTTGTAAGAGCTGAAGATATTAGCTCGAAACCCAGGAACACCTAAAAAAATAATGATAAACCTTCCACAAGAGGATATGGAAGAATGAGCTAATTGCTTGATATTAAGACCTCTCAAATGATGAGGTATGAAGTATGAAAAAGTATGATACAAATGATACAATAACCCTCCTTATATAGGAAAGGGTGAGATACAAGATGCATTAATATGTTATCATGTGTCATGATCTAATATGTGACAACATGTAAACCCTAAGAACCTACCTAGGGAATGATGATGAGATAGAGATAAGTAATAGAAAAGACAACTCATCTTCTAGAAGGAATATTATCTCCTACAAACATGGAAAGGGGAATTACCCCATTATTTATGATTTATTTAATAATGCAGCCTAAGACTAAATTATAAAATGAAGACCTAAGTTAAACTTATGTGTGTAATAATTAATTAATTACACTAAAACCCCCCATAAGTGCAACTTAGGGAGGAAGTGAAAAATGTAATGATTATGTAGATATGATGGGTCCTAGCTACATGATGGAATTTTTAGGTACCATTTACAAATGAGAATGAAAATGAAACTAATCTCCCACAAACAGAGAAATGGGGAAAACCCAGTAGGAAGAAAACCCCTCTCCAAAAAGGAGATGAAATGTAGATAAGTGAGGAAGGATGGAGGACTCCAAAATACCCCCCAAGTACACCATCTATCACATGGATATAATACAATCAATAGCCCCCTCATAGGGAGGAAATAGAGAGACTATATAGCCCCCCAAAAGATGTGATCACTTGCAAAAATGGCAAGTGTCTGTAGACAAAACATGATCCAATGTCGATAAACAACTTGTCTCCCTTTTGGAAGAAACAAAACCAAGTGCAAGTGCTGGGATGCTTCCCATTCTGGATAGGAATTGAGGGAAGGAAGGATGAATATGGATGTTGATGATTTCTCTAAACTCTACTCATGTGTCTCCATGTCTGATGAAGATGAAGATACCACTATCAACTTAGGTACATGCCCAATCAATGTAGAAGGTGACAAATTAGGACGATGTGGAAACTGATGATGAACAAGATCCAAAGACGGAAATACAATGATCCTAATGGTCATATGTCAAGAAGGTAGACCTATTGCTTACTTTAGTGAGAAGTTAAATGATGCAAAAATAAAATATTAAGTTTATGATCAGGAGTTTTATGCTATTGTACAAGAATTGAAAAAGTGGAGACACCATATTTTGTCTAAGGAGTTTGTTTTGTTTACTAATCATCAAGCACTTCAATATTTGAGTAGTCAAGGAAAGTCAAACCAGAGGCATATGAAATTGGTAGATTTTTTTCAAAGATGCACATTTATTTTAAAACATAGAAGTGGGAAGTCTTATAGGGTTGCATATGCATTGAGTAGAAGGCAAGGTTTATTGATTGAAATGCAAGTTGAGGTCATTAGATTCAATGAGTTGAAGGAGTTGTATGAAGAGGATCTAGATTTTAGAGAGGCTTCAAGGGATTGCAAAGAGCCTATTTAAGCTGATAGGACCAATTGGTTGTATTATTTAGTCCAAGATGGTATATTATTCAACCATAACATATTGTGCATTCCTATAAGTTCAATGAGAATGAATTTGGTTAAAGAAAAACATAGTGGAGGACTTGCAAGGAATTTTGGAATTGACAAAACCATTTAAATTGTTGGAGAACAATATTATTGGCCTCAATTTCTGCATGATATCAAAAAATATATGCAAATTTGCAGGGTTTGTCAAGTGGCAAAAGGCACTAGTCAAAACATGAGTTTATATAAACCTTTACCAGTACCTGAGAGGCCATGGGAAGAGATTAGTATGGAAATTTTCTTTCATTTTCCAAGGATCCAAAGGGAATATGATACAAAACTTGTGGTGGTAGATATATTTTCAAATATGGCTCATTTCATTCCATGTAGAAGGACTAATTAAGTTTTACATGTTGCAGAGGTTTTTTTCAAGGAAATAGTGAGGCTACATGGTCTTCCAAAGAGCATTGTTTGAGAAAGAGACACAAAGTTTTTAAGATACTTTTAGAGGAAATTATGGAAGAACATAAGGACTGATTTGAAGTTTTCTTAGCCTACCATCCTCAAACAGATGGTCAAACCGAGGTGGTAAATAGGAGCTTGGGTAATTTGTTGAGATACCTAGTTGGAGACAAGCCAAAGGAGTGGGATTTTATTCTACCTCAACCTAAATTTGCATATAACAACTCGGTAAATAGAATTACAGATAAATATCCATTCCAAATAGTTTATGGTAGTAGCCCAAGAGTTTTCTACATCTAAAAAGTATTCATAATGTTGAAAAGAAAACTATAGAAGTAGAGGACTTTATTGATCACATAAAGACCATACATGAAGAGGTAAGGAATCACATCCATAAAATGAATTTTTAATATAATTCTAAGGCTGATTTGAAGAGGAGACGTAAGGAATTTTAGGTTGGTGATGAGGTAATGGTACATTTGAGAAAAGAAATATTTCCAGCGAGTACTTATAACAAGTTTAAAATGAAGAAGCTTGGGCCTTGCAAAACTGTGACTAAACATGATTTAGGTAATGCATATGAAGTAGAGTTGCAAAGTTAGCTTAATATTTCACCTATTTATAATATTTTTGATCTAAGAAAGTTCCATGAGGCTGAAAGTGATGAAGTTACAGTTTGTGAATAGTGTAGACATTAAAAATTGTCCTAGGCCTACAAATTCTTAATTCTCCATCATTTCCTCTCTTGTCTTTGATAATTAAATAATTTAAATTATTTTATTATTTTCTAAAATCATAAGTCTTCTATTAATTAAATCATTTTAAATTATTTAATGAATTTATTTCTATCTTTATTCCTCCTTGATTAATTATTTATTTAATTACACCACTAATTAAGTCCATTTCTTTCTAAAATTAAATAAATTCTTATTTATTTAATTTTTATGTCCACTTTACACTATAATTAATTAATCATTTTAATTATTTAATTATTGATTAGTCTCTTTTCTATTTAATTTGGTCCACTCTCTTGAATTTTGAATTAAGTCATTATCTCATTCAAAAGTTTCCGCTTTGTCACATTCTTCTATAATTAAATAATTATTTTAAATTATTTAATTATTCATTGGCCACCTAGATTAAATATTTATTATTATTTAATCTCATCTTCCACATCAATTCATTATCTATCCATGTCTCAATTAACCTCCACCCTTGATTAAATTATTTATAATTTAATCTTGACCATCAATCCTTATAACTTTTCCCTAACCCTAGTCCATACCTCATCTTTCATTCTCGGCCATTGATTATTGACATTTAATCTTGGTCCTTCATTCAAAATTGTCTTTCCTATAAAAGACCTTGTCATTGTGATTTTGATAGATCTAGTTCATATGCAAGTAGATGATGCTAGTATGAGAGAACAATCTTCAATATTTTGCTAGTCATTGTCATAGGCTTATTATTTGCATACTCAAAAAATGAGGGCAATTATTATATTGAAGCAAAATGGAGAAGTGCAATGAAGGTGAATCAATGCCGACATAAAGATTTGGTAATATTGCTTTATGTTTTATGTCTTTATGCTTATTTGTTCTTCATTGTTTATTAGGGTTTGATTTATATGCATTATTTCCTAACCTTGATAATTTTAGCCCTACTTACATTGGTGAACCCAATGTGAACTACTAACCCTCTTGATTGGCATTCTTTGTTTAGAAGTTTTTTGGTGTCTTTTGTCTTGAAGGGTGTAGGTAATTTAGAAAATAATTTCAAATCACACTTTTTAGAGTCTTTTGAGGTCAAATAAATAGTATGGTTGCATTCAGAAGGGTCGAGAGATGAATTTTCATATATTATACTACACATTTTGGTTAAGGGTGGCATTTTTTACAAGAAAAACATGTTTTTTTTGGTTGCAAACTGAGTGATGCAACTGCAAGATAGAGTGACACAATTGCTAGCTAAAGTGACACAATTACAAGCTAGAATGATATAACTAAATCCAAAATGATGCAACTACAAGCTAGAATGATGTAACTGTAGCCAAAGTGATGCAACTGCAAGTTAGAGTGACACAACTGAAAGCTAAAGTGACGTAACTGCAAGTGACACAATTGCTTGGAGATTCACCGCATGTCTATGATGCAATTTCCATCTCGAGAGCTATAATTGACATTTTCTACGACATAATTTCATTCTGGTTGTGAGCCACAACTATTTTTTTTGTGATGCAATTGCTTGTTCATTTACAGTTTAGTGTTTCATTCAAAAAATTTAGTTTAGATCTTTTGCATATCCTAGCTTAGGGGTTTTCTGTTACTGACATTTTATTTCTAGTGTGTGGCATAGGTGAAAAGAAGGAATATAACTTAAACATTTCTAATCAAACTATCTTTCTTCTTTTCATTCACTCATTAGATTAAAATTAGCATTGCATTCACACAACATTCAACTTAAATTTACCTTAATTTGTATTTCACTCATTGGCTAAAAAGAATATGTATTTCATTTATTGGTTTAAAATTAATCTTGCATCAAGTGTCTTTTCACATATTTCTTTGGGGATTAAAAAAGAACAATTTTTTGCATTATCTTGTAATTTGCATTGTGCTTCAAGTTGTGTATGAACTTCTCTCACACCATTTGGTGATCTTGAGAATCAAAAAAATCTTTTGGCATTTTGTATAATCACCAACACATTTGGATTTTGGAATTAAAATGAACCCGATGTGAGTGTAAGGCAAAGGTGTTTGTGTATGCACTCCCTTTGTGCTTTGTTCGATCTTGGGTGATAAAAAAAAATATCCTTGTATTGCTTTTGTTACCTTTAGAGGGGCTTTCCTCAAAAGAGGGAATGAGTCCAATCGGTTTTTTGCTTGGGTTGGTATATAAAAGGATAAGACTAAATTGTCAAGTCCTCATGGTATGTAGGCCTTAGCCATGCAGTGTCATTCAAAAAAAGCTACCTAAATTTAAATTTTAAAGGTATAAGATCCCATAGTAGATTTATTAAAGCATTAAGTGGCTTGCTAGATGCTTGCAAGGTGCCATGTCCCTGAGTATTCACTAAAAATGTGTATTATAGTGGCCAAAATCCTTTTCACTTGCTAGCATAGGAATGGTCAATCTAAAGCTGCCTCATGTCTTAACTAAGAATGTGTAGAGGTAGAAATTACTCTTTGGGGAATTGAGACTTGGTGAGCCTAAGAATTGAGTGTCGTGGAGGGGAGCCAGTGCCACCAAGTCTCTAGTTGTCTACCTTGTTTAAGTGGTTAGAGAAATCTGAGTGGGGATCTAGCAAGTGGTATGTCTTGAGAAGCCATAGGTTGTGAAGGGTGTTTGCAAGTGTCTTTTACACCTTTAAACATCTTACACATTCAGACCAAACCAAAGACAAGTGTTTCCGGACTATTTTCTATGTTTTTCAAAATTGAACATCATAAAATGACCTCAAATTTGGTCAAAAACTGGTCAAAATGAAGCAGCATACACTATAAACTAAAATTGATTATCCCGAACCACAACTATCATTCTAGAAAACCGCATTTGACTATGCTAGACCACAAATGATAGTTGAAATGACACAATTACATGAGACTAGAGATTTTTCGAAAAACTAAAACATAGCTATTTTGTCAATTGATCTTGAGTATCACCAGAGTTTTAAATTATAAATTTGTAAGACTTTCAACCACCACCTAACATTGCATTCATTGAATACACCATAGATAAGACATTAGGGCATCTTTCAGCTTGCATAAACCTTGTTGTGAACCTTAGTTTTGGAAGCCTATTAGATTTAAGATTAGTCTATAGTGATCAGATCAAAACTCGTCTTGACTTCAACTTTCCATCATCTTTAGTCCTTTTTTCATATAGGTTGGTCCTCAACCCCCAAGGCTAGTTGGAAACCACCTTTGTCAACCTCCTTTTGAAATTTTAATCACCATCATCCCTGAAGTCTTGAAAAACTAGATTTCAACCTTTGGCTACCTTGATATGGTTTAGCAACCTTTCTTAGGTCTTACCATAAGGAATTTAGTGGTCATTACCTTAGTTTGCATTTCCATTTTCACCTACCATTCCTTTTACACTTGCATTTCATTTGTGTACCTTATAAATTTCTCAAGACTCTGATCTTATTTGGAACTCTTGATATTTCGCTATTGTTCCTTGTATTGACATCGTTCCTTAGACATTACCATAGCTTGGACCTCATTATGCCATTTATCCTATTGACATCTTGACATCTTGTCACTTTGAATCCCTAACTTGGTATCATTCTTAGGTATATCCTATACTTCAAAAAATCCAGAAAAAAGAAGCATAGCATAGGTGCATACCTTCCATTGCATTGGCATCTCTTAGGCTTCATACCATCTACCACCATGTCTATAATTTACCTTGATATGCTTGCTAGTCAAGTCAAGTACCATTTACTCCACAATGGTCAATACCAACAATCCATAGACTTCAAAAGACAATTTATCCAATCCAAATACCAATCAACCTCAACCCATGGTCTGTTACCCACATACCCTTCCTACCAAAAATCCATAAGTCCTAGTCATTCAACCATCTACCCTCACTATGAAGAGTCACTTGACACAATTTATGCCATTAATCCACAAAAAAAATCTATTAGTCATACCTATCCTAACCTTGACAAGGGAAATCGACCTTCCACTAATCCCTTCCAAGCCTCCACATCCTATCCTATTCCTTCATCCACTAATTCCTTTTGAGCCTCCACGTCCTATCCTATTCCTTCATTCACCAATCCCTTCCAAGCCTCCATGTCCTATACTAGTCCTTCATCCACTAATCCCTTCCAAACCTCCATGTATTATCCTAATCCTTCATCCACTAATCCCTTCCAAGCCATTCCATCCCATTTATATTTAGTCATGAAAATGCATCTAATCATGGTCTCCAAAGTCACATCCCATTTTCTAAACTTGAGGATACATGTCAAAAGGAAATTTCAAAGCATGACATCATGGCTTCAACTTCATGTCAAGATCAAATTAGTCCATCCCATGACCCTATCTTTAATTCCATCCAATAATTCCTTCTAGATAATCATGGCATCCAAAATACACCTATCCTTGATCAAGACCATTCCCAATCATTTCATTCAAGCCAAAACCATCTTTGATCAAGACACTACTATTGAGCAATAATTCCAAAATGATCCACTCCTTGATCTTTATGCCATTCATGATCAAACACTTGAAGACAACCCTATCCAAGCTCCAAATATTGACACTTCCCAAAATGAGACACTTGCCTCCTTGGGACACATAGATAATCAAACAAATTACATAGACAACATTCAAGAAGAACATAAAAAGGATACCATGGATCAAGAAGAACATATGGAAGATATCATTGACCAAGTCAAAGATGAAGGAACAAAATATATCATTGATCAAATTGATGTCTTAACGGACCAAGAAGACACAAGCATGACAAATGATGATGCCAAAATATCCTATCAACTAGGATCAACCACTTTTGTTAAATCAAGCTTTCTCACAAAAAGAGAATATTCCAAGCAATAGTTTCCACAATGATGGGTTCACATCTTGTTTCCAAAATTACAAATACCCCATTGCAAAGAGAATATGTCAAAGCATGCGCTATCAAGGAAGTGGACTAGGACTACATGAGCAAGGCATTCAAGAAACAATACAATTTTATGAAAATGCTAGACATCAAGGTCTTGGCTATTCTCTAATAAGCAAGTCAAATGATGTTAGTGATACCTCCATGATACTATGGGTACTTTATCCAATACAAACATCAAAATGGGTACCATAAGTGGTCCTTGTCATAAGATTTTTTCCAACAATCCTTCCATCCACACCATAAAAAATCATTCCCTCAATTGGAACCAACAATGACAAAAGAATTACAAGTCTAAAGTCCAAAATCAAATATCAAATGGCATTGAATACAAATATCCAAGTGGAAAAATAAAGCTAAAATGGATCCCAAAGAAAAATGGATCAAGTCAAGAAAAGAATTCAATTCCAATGTCTAATCAAAATGTGGAGCCACAAGAAAAGAGGTCTCCCACACATAATAAATGTCCACTTCCTTCAAAATTGTCATCACATAAGGCATATAAAAGTCATGGTTCCAAACACTATCCTAATCAAAATTCCAAACTCAATCATTCATTACCCCAAGTTTGGAAAATAAAAATTCCTACATCCAAAATTACAAATAGTCTATCCACACCTACCACCATCCATTATAATCCTACATCTCACCTAAGGTCTAAAAATCTCATGTCACAAACCCACCACATCTTGGCAGCAACTCTATCATAAGGACTCTTGTGGAACTCTATCACAATGGGTGTATTTCGATAAGGCTAACTTGAATATCAGAAAGGATCACAATGACATAGATTAGTTGTATATAAGTGTTATGACCTTGACAAGAAAACTACTCCATAAAGGTTACTATTGACATATCATGACACCGACATCTACATTAGCACCATCAAAGTGATCATCTAGAAAATTACAAAAAAAATGAAAAATAAAAAAAGTCATCACCTTGATGAAACCTTGGCAAATAGGTGTCTTGTGTGACATAAAAAAATAAGAAAGAAAAATAAAATAGTAAAGAGAAAAATTTCATCCAATAGTGAAAACCATTATTATGGTGCTTTGGATAAGTACCATGATGAAAACCTAGAAAATAGGCATCATGCATAAGATAAATTATCTATGTGGACCATTACACTTGGGGGCAAGTTGTCTCATCTCCCATAGCCTTCACATGACATTTCTTATGAAATTTCCATCTATCCATCTAAATCCATATCATTCCGGTCCATTTTCCCACCTACTTTGATCTTGATAAGGACTAAGGTACAAATATAAATCATGCTATTGGAAATATTTGGACATGTCTATCCTTTGGTCATACACTATTCATGAAATATCATGCCATAGCCTTCATGGAGAAAAAAAATTATTCCTATGTGACATAGTCCTTGGAGATCATATGCCAATAATCCTCATGTCTCCCATCCTTTACCAAAATTGATCTATTATCCTTCCATGCCTATTGTTGGGTTTGGTTTTCCCTTTTCATTGATTTAAGGATTCTGATCCACTTATCCAAGTTCCCTCCATGATCCCATCCAGTCCTTAGGTTATTCATTCCAAATGCAATCAGCCTAATCCATACAATCTTGCTATGCATCCTAGCACATCATCCAAAACATTCCTTGGCTTTGTTCCTTGCTTTACTAAAAATCTTGATCCTTTAGTCACATTATCGTCATCTTCACATTATTTTAGGATGTGTCCTTCCCACGTCAAATAATGTCATCATCATCATCATTGCTTGTCAATTGGTTTTCAGCTTTACTAGCAACAAGATCATGGTTGTCCTTAGATTCTTGTGTGTGCTTGCTCTCTTTCTTGTAGGCATCATTCATATGCATTTTTCATGGTCCATATAATGTATCATCCATAATAAAGGACAAAAAAACTATAAAATATTTGAAAAAGAAAAAAAAATATTCCCAAAAAGACACAAAAAAATCATAAAACCAAAAAGATCCAAAAAAATTTAAAACATGTCAAAAACACAAAAAAAAATCAAATAACCATAAAAAACCCAAAAACAGAGTCAGAGTTAGTCATGTCAGTCAGTCCATGTCATTGTCGAACTACGTTAACTCTACGACTGAACACAGTTAAGGCCATTTGTCGATGTGCCCCCGATACATTAGGTCGATCATTTTAGGTTTGTCAAATAAAATCATGACTCATCCCTTTATCAATAAAAAAAGTCATGTCAATCAAGTCATGTCAAACTATGAGGTCTCTATGCATTGATACGTAGGAAAGACCATCTATCAATGAGCCCTTGAGGCTAGCTAGGTTGGTCCTTTAGGGTTTGTCGTGTTAGTCATAATAAATTGGACATTGTCAACATAGACACAAATAGTCATCAAAACATTAGACAAGTCACACATCAACAAGACAACAAGCCAACAAAGGTAACTCAGTCAAACCAAACAAATTTTCAAAATAGTCAAATAGTCAAAGCATCAAACCAATCAAATTTGTCTTATATAAGATGTGTCCTTCCTGAAACTAGACATTGTCATTAATCAAACATCACCATTTTTCTTATACAGGTGGTCACATGATCATAACCAAACTTGACGTCTTATACGACATGTGTCTTTCATGAAACCAATCTTGTCAAACAATCAACCCATTAATCACCTAGTCAACTAAACATCAAACAATCACATTTTGGCAAACAGTTTGAATGGATGTTTACCTTGTGGTCTATTTTGTCTTATATTTTTTGATTGGTCTTTAATTCATGTTACTAGCTCTCTCGAGGATGTCCCATGAAGGATTTAGAGGGGCAAGGATGTCTCATGACTCTTTTCTTTGACTATTGTTTGTGGTGTGTTCTGGAAAAAGGACTGGGGAAAATTTTCCTTTAGTATGAGCTAGGACATGCCTTGTCTATGATTATCTATTTTGCAAGTGGATGACCTTGCACACCTTGGTCTATGTTATACCATGGTTTTTGTTATCCATTTGTATCATTTTACCACCTAATGATGATTAGTGCAGAGTCTTGTTTGACAAAATATGCATCTTTAAAGTTGTCTCCACTAACATCCATATCCTCCACACTAACATTTCTTCTATGTCGCTTATCTATTTTCCTCTTATCCATTTCGAGATCACACTCATTTTATTTGAACCCGCATGTCCTCTCAAGGGGGCATACCACAACCCTCCTCATCATCCTTCCTCATCCTCTTTAAACTGGGGCATATTTCTAAATTAAATTTCTTTGACACAACATGATAAACTGCATTGTATCAAAGAGGGGCAAAATGTAGACACTAAGAATTGTGCTAGGCCCACGACTTCTTCATTCTCCATCATTTCCTCTCTTGTCTTTGATAATTAAATATTTTTAATTATTTAATTATTTTCTAGAATCATAAGTTTTCTATTAATTAAATAATTTTAAAATATTTAATTAATTCATTTCTATCTTTATTCCTCCTTGATTAATTAATTAAATAAATTTTATTTATTTAATTTGGTCCACTCTCTTGATTTTTGAATTAAATCATTATTTAATTCAAAATATTCCTCTTTGTCACATTCTTCTATAATTAAATAATTATTTTAAATTATTTAATTATTCATTGGCTACCTAGATTAAATAATTTTTATTATTTAATCTCCTCTTACCTCTTTATCTATGTCAATATTATCTTCCACATCAAGTCCTTATCTATCCATGTCTTAATTAACCTCCACCCTTGATTAAATTATTTATAATTTAATCTTGACTATCAATCCTTATAATTTTTCCCTAACCCTAGTCCATACCTCATCTTTCATTCTTGGCCATTTATTATTGACATTTAATCTTGGCCCTTCATTTAAAATTGTCTTTCCTATAAAAGACCTTGTCATTGTCATTTTGACAGATCTAGTTCATATGCAAGTAGATGTTGCTAGTATGAGAGAACAATATTCAATATTTTGCTAGTCATTGTCAAAGGCTTATTATTTGTGTACTCAAAAATATAAGGGAAATTATTATATTCAAGAAAAATAGAGAAGTGCAATGAAGGTGAATCAATGGTGGCATGAAGATTTGGTAATATTTTTTTTTAATTAAAAGGTCATTAACTAACTATTCATATTATATTATAAACAAAGTACAATATAGTATGCAAAATATGATTTCTACTAATCAAGATTAGGATGAGATCCACCTTGATTCTAAATCACCAAACTGATAAGCCTAATACTACTAATGTTGTAACATCAAAATGTCAACTTTAAAAAAAATTAGTTGACTTTGCTTATATAAAATATGACATATGAATAAATACATTGAAGCTACTTAAAAATGTCATTATATCTTTTCAACTAAGAAGCTATCAAAATTCCCATTCATTTGCATGCTTTGTTTGATTGGTGGAGAAGATTGAACGCTGGTTGTTACATTCAAATCTAGGACCACTGGAGGAGGATTTTTATTGAGCCGATGAGGATTTTGATTAACTGGAGATGCCTGATATTCTGTAGACACCACTTCTCTCTGTTGTGACTTTATTGGAGCCCTGACAATTGCTGCTTGGTGAAAATGATGTGTAATTAGAAAGGATATTGCATGATACTTACTTTTGAAACTTCTTACCATGTCATTTTCCAGCTCACAATGATATCTATTCATATCCCTATATAGATAGTTTGTTGAATTGAATTCAAGGGCCAGTTTCATACCAATGTATACATTTTTTAAACTATTTTTATGATGTAAGTAGTGTCTAGGAAAAACACCTCCAATATGCGCTTCTCCCTTCCAAAAAGTGTAACTTTGAATGCTTCTTCGCAACGCATTGTCTTGTAGGGAGACTTCTTGGATGAATACATTTGCAACTTTCAACATGTCTTGATAGTTTGGGTTAAAATCTAGTACATTGGATACAAATATAGAGACCAGATGTGAGGGGAATATAATTCTCTATGTTGAAGGCTGCATTATCCCATCACCAATGATAGTTTTGATACACTTGAGAATAGATGAACAATTAGTTTTAAACACATGAATCAATTGTTCTTTATTCAAACTTTTGGAAAATGGCAGCTCCCAGTGTTGCACTGAAAATGGTGCCCTAAAGTTTGGAGGCATGAATTCCATTATAGGAAACTTAAATGAAAACTCATAGAACAAGATCATAGAGTTGTGTACTGACCAAGGAAATGAGCACTATGAAATAATACATCAAAAAAACTATACACAAAACAAGACCCTAGAGATGTGTGGTAAAATAGGATATGAGCACTGGAAAACAAGAGTATAGAAAATATGACCACACCCAAATTTTGGAGAACCAAGAAAACACAAAACACGAGCACTGCAACTACCTTCCACTATGCCAAAATAGTAACAAAAACTTAAACCTTGTGACTGAATACCTTATTTTATACCTTATCCAAATTTAGCAATGAGAAATGCAAAGGAAATTTTGACACAAGCCAGAACAAGGCGAATTATAAAAATTACATTGCCCAAAAATCATGAAATGCAAAGCCCAGTGCAAAAGAACTACTACAACTTACAATTATCTTTACTAACCAATGAATGTAAACTACCTACACAATTACCTTCACACTTCTTTACTCATGAAAGCACTGGATTGATCTTCATTGTGAAGTGCTACCTTCACAGATCTTTACTCATAAAAGCACTAGATAGTTCTTCACTGTAGAGCATGCCATGACTCCTAGATTACTTCCAATTTTGCTGGCTATGCACAATGTTGAAACAAGGTTTAACTTAAAGCCAAAATGATTCTAGAAACAAGATTGTTTATGCCTAAAACATAGTTTCTTTGAAGTATGCCACATGCATAATTTTCCTTAATTACATGTTTAAACTATGCTTTAAATTTGGAAGTACTCCTGCAAGCCTCGGTTTTATGTAAATATTCCTACAAAAATAAAACAATCATTAGTAAAATAGATACACCTTTATGACATATCTCTATTTTAACAATGTTGTCGCTAGAGATGACATCTGTTTGGAATCAAGCATGCGAGTTTGAAGCCAACCGTCAAGAAGTACAAATATTGGCACAAGATCATATCTACTTGTATAACTAGATTGAATTGAAAACCTCTTTTGACATGTGTGGAAAGATAGATTTTAATCATGCTAAAAATTGATTCTAGATGAAGCCATGTGCTACAAAATATGAGAAGTATTGAATGTACCTGTACCATGAACAAAATTTTGAAATGAAATACCATGAGCAAAGATTATGAATCAAAATATATCATGTGTATAAAGCTAAATTATGAGTTTACGACTTTGCTATGTTGGCAATTACTTGAGAGTTAGAGTCAATTCAAAATCAAAATTGGACTTGTCCATGCCGAATTTGCATTGTGTCATACTAAAAAGTCACCCTCATGTTAATAGATTCCTTTTTATATTATAGCCTTGCATTTTGAACAATTCAAATTTGCATATAACCAACTATTTAATTTTGAATAATATCTTTTATCTCTTGTGAAGTATTTTTCATGTTTCTTTAATAGGACAACTCATCTTGGGCTTGATCACACCCAATATTTGCCAATTTATCCGCCACCTGATTCCCCTCCCTATACACATGCTTTATTTGCAAAATATTAAACTTATCCAACAACTTTTAAACATGTTGTAGTACATGTATATTATTTTCCAACAAAACACTTTTCTCTCTTTACATGTGTTAACAATGAATAAGAATCACCTTCAATTTCCAACTCTTTGATTTTAAAATCATATGCTAGTTGAATACCATGAAGCAAAGATTGTGATTCCACAATATTATTCATTCCTTTTGAGAGCTGTATTGACTTAGTTGAAATGATAGAGCCTTTTTGATCCCTTATTACAATACCTACCCCTGATATCCCTGGATTCCCACTCGATGCATCGTCAAAGTTTAACTTGAAATATCCTTTTGGAGGTGGGATCCAAAATATTGTTCTTCTATCAAGTTTCTATCTTGGATTTTGGTACAAGTTTCCTTTGAAAGGAAGCACAATATTGGACCAATTCTGCAAAATTTTAGAATCCCAATCTGTAAATAATGAGGCAATATGCTTTACCTTTTGAACATACACATTTTTTATTTATGATATTGAAGATTCCAATTTCTCCAACACTTTCTCCAGCTTAATTTTTTCACATCTAAATATGCTTATGTTTCATTCCCACCAAATGGTCCACAAAACCATTGTAGGAACAATTCTCCAAATATATGCAAACAATGCCGATTTGTACAATACTGGCCAACTTGAGAATAAATCCCATAGGTTGTTTGGTAGAGGTGCATACCAATTTAGTATTTTTAATAAATTAACAACATTGAGAATCAAAAGGACAATGGATAAATAAATGATTCACTTCTTCCATCTCAATATCGCATAAGACACACTTAAATTGAGCTATTTCCCCAAGTTTTACAAGTCTATCACGTGTCAAAATGCGCTTTTTAATAGCTATCCAAGAAAAAATCTAGCCTTTGGAAGCACTGTTGAGTTCCAAGAAAAGGATAAGGCTCTTTGAGGCTTAATTCTTTCCCCTTTTCTCATTACCACCTTATAACCCATTTTGAATGTATCTTCACTAGATCTTGACAGAGCCCATATCAATTTATCTTCACTCCTAGAAACATAAACATTTCTATCACTTAATATTATCTTTAGTTCCACTTTTTGAGTAGAAAGATAATGAATGTTGAAATATCTTTCAACCTTACTTTCCTTGAACATTCATCTATGCTTTCAAAATAGTCACTAACTTTCTCACCCCAACTTGAGGTAAGGAGGTTTTGAAGAAGATGCAGATTTTGAATGGTAACTAAAGGTACATGCCTTCCCCAAGAATCAACCCAGAGGTTTTCTTGATAACCATTATGGATTTCCCATGTAAGATACAGAGTGATAACATCTCTAAATGAAATCAAGAAATTCCACATTAATGAACCAATTGGCATATTTGATAATGTAAAATTTTTCTTTGGATCTGAAATATCTAAATACTTGGCTTGCATGATTGTACATCATTTTGTTTGCGGCCTATCATACATGTGCCGCACTAGCTATGCACCCAAAGCTTGATTTCTTGCAGATAAATTATGAACTCCAACTCCTCCTTTTAGTTTCTCTATAGAATTTTTTTCTAAAGATATAAGTGATATCTTATTTTTGTTATCAATATTCCCCTTCCACAAAAATACCCTGATTAAATTCTCAATTACCAAAATAATAGATTTTGAAGCTTTTAAGACAACCATGCAATAATTAGGAATGAAAAATAGTGTTGGAAAAACAAGGATAGACAACTGAGAGGAGGGGGGGTGAATCAGTTGTTACCAAAATAAGAATTATACAACATTAACCAATCCTTATATCATAGATCTAATAATTAATAATGCAAGCATAAGAAAAAAACATCAAAGACACATGAACACAAAGATTTTATACATGGAAACCCTGTGAGGGGAAAAACCATGGTGGATGTTAGTCCACAAGATTATACCCTATTAGAAGTATAATGAAGAATAAAAAGAGAATGCACTTCCATTTAGGCACACTACCTAGAGCATACTGCTGAAAGGGAAGGCTCACTACCTTACATATAGTAATCAAATTAAATCCATGTGATGAATTTGAACTGAGAAAATAGATTCTGCAAAATCCTAGTTACAGTTCCAGTTAGGCACACTAATACCTCTTCAAACTCTTCCACACTCTAATCTGAATGATCTGACCTTTATTCATACTTGTACATCACTTGTACACTTGAGCACACTCTAAATGAGGAAAAAAATCTTGTATATATATCCGCTACATAGATTTGCATCCACTAATCAGTCGGCCACAAATAAGGAACAAATTACAACTGTCGGCCTGGATACATGAATAAATTTCAATGTGTACCAACACAAGTCAGCCATAACATAGTGAGGACCCAAACAAACATCTCCAAACATGCCAAAAAATAAAATAGTAATCCTCATGGATCTGTAATACACTAACACCACAATGTTGGCCAAGAATATGAACACTCAGACACATCAGAAAAATATTCGATCATGAACACTCCAATCACTACAGATGTACACCAAGGATAGATCATGATCTAGAATCATCCATGAATGTCATAGGAACATGTGCAACACATGAGATTACCATACTTTCATCCACTTTGACCAAGAACACCATCTATAGAGACTAAATAACTATAGGTATACAAATCATCATAACTTCCACAAAAATTCATGTGCACCACTGAAACTTTTAGACAACATACTAGAAAGGGTCAACACCGAACCCTTTGAAGTGCACCTTCAGATCTTCAATACACAGAGCTTTCCAACATTCTAACCTTCTCACCTCCACTGGCTGCTTGTACTATATTTTTTACAATTTTCTCTATCTCCTCAAAATATATAGCCTTAAGCAGATTAAAATGCTAATAGTGTTGAAATCAATGACAACAATATATCAACAACACAACCACAACATCCAATAATCTCCCCCTTTGGCTTTGATGGCAATACATGGTGTGAAAAATAATACCATCAACCCAACTAACTCTTCTTCAACAATCTCCCCCTGAGATTGTGCACTTTTTATTTCCTTCTTCTTTTTTATTTTTTTTTCACATTGCTTCTCTCCCCCTTTAATATCAATGGAAAAGGTACAGAAGCTCTTATTTCAATAATGAAAACATCTGACTACTCCCCCTGAGTATTAGTCACCACAACATCAATCCAGAATATGATATAGTAATGAATTCAAGGATTGATGCAAATACCTGCATCTTAGTTCTGATTAGGAGTGGAAATTACCCCTAACTTGCCTCTAAGGTACTCAAAAGTATCCTTAGGCAATAGATTTGTAAAGATATCTACAATTTTCTCTTTGGTAGGTATGTACTCCAGTTTGACTTCTTTGTCACTTACTTTGTCTCTCAAGAAGTGATACTTGATAGATATATGCTTTTTCCTTGAATGCAATACTAGATTCTGAGAAATGTTAATGGCGCTTGAATTTTCACAGAGTATATCAATGGGTTCTTCATACTTAATTTTGACATCTCTCAACATTTGCTTCATCCATAATACTTGGGTACAACTGTTTGCAGTAGCAATGTACTCTACCTCAACAGTAGATAATGAAATTGAGTTTTTCCTTTTGCTTAACCAAGATACCGAATTCTTACCTAAGAAGAATGCACCACCACTAGTACTCTTCCTATCATCTATATCTCCTACCCAATCAACATCAATAAAAGTACTTAGAGTAAGATCATCATTCTTAGGATACCAAAGAACAAGATCAACTATCCCTTTCAGATATATGAATATTATTTTCACATCAGTCACATGGGACTATTTAGGATCAACTTTAAATCTAGCAACCATGCACACAACATTCATTATATTTGGCCTCATCTGAGTCAAGTAGAGCAACCCACCAATCATTGATCTATACCTTGTTTTATTTTATTTAGGGGATTCATCATTCTGTGTGATTTTGCATCTGGTCACCATAGGTGTACCAATAGGCTTTGCTTCTTCCATGCCAAATTTTTTTAGTAACTCTTTTACATATTTGGATTGAGATATAAAGATCCCATCTTCTAACTGAGTGATTTGCAATCCCAAAAATAATTTTATCTCTCCTATCATTGACATTTCAAATTCAATTTTCATTTCATCAGCATACTTCATACACAAATCATCATCTCCTTCAACGATAATATCATCAACAAAGACTTCAATGATCAATTTTTTTTTCTCATCCAAGTTGAAATGTAAATTGTTGTTAGCAATACCTTTACTAAATCCAAGCTTCAATAAATATTTGTCCAATCTAGCATACCAGGCTCTAGGAGCTTGCTTTAGTCCATACAGAGCCTTCTTCAATCGACATACCATGTCCTTTTCATCAGTCAACTGAAATCCATTTGGTTGTTCAACATAAACTTCTTCTTCTAGTTCACCATTCTGATATGCTGATTTTACATCCATCTAATAAACTTTGTAGTTCTTGAAAGTAGCATAAGCAAGAAGTAGTCTAACAACCTCAATTCTAGCAATAGGAGCAAAAGTTTCTTCAAAATCAATACCTTCCATCTACGAGTAACCTTTGCAAACCAATCTTGTTTTGTTTCTAACCACATCACCTTGTTCATTCAACTTATTCTGGAACACCCACATGGTTCCAATCACATTTTTGTTCTGAGGTCTAGGAACAAGATCCCATGTATTCTTCTTCTGTATCTGCAATAGTTTTTCTTTCATGGCTTTCATCCAATGTTCATCCTTGCATGCTTCACTTATATTTCTAGGTTCAACTTTAGAAATTAGTCAATATTCTTCTAGAATTCTTCTTCTTGTTTGTACACCTTTGGTTTTGTCTCCTATGATCTGACTATCAGAATGATTTCTTCTCACATACTTAGGGGTTTTGAATTTTTCTCTTACCTCTTTTTCTTGTGATCTTTCTTTTGCACTTTCACTTGTTTTTGCTTCTTGATTTTCTTGATTCACTGAAACAATCTGAAGTTGATTTTGTGTCTAAGCATTATTGTCAACATCATCATTTTGATCATCTAAATCATAAATACTGACTCTAGATGATTTACCAATATCTTCATCAACCTTTTATTAAAGCGCCGGTAAGATTTTATTTTAGTAGAGTATCCTAGGAAGATTCCTTCATCACTTCTAGCATCAAACTTACCTATATCATCATATCTCTTGATGTAGCATTTGCTTCCAATTTTTTTGAAGTATTTAATAGTAGGCTTATAACCGAACCATAGCTCAAAAGGTGTCTTACCAGAATTACTATTGGCATTCACCTTGTTAATAGTATACACAACAATACTTACAACTTCTCTCCAATAGAAATGAGGAACATTTTCTTCCAACATCATGGTTCTAGTAGTGTCTAGAACAGTTTTGTTCTTTCTTTCAACAACTCCATTCTATTGAGGGGTTCGGGGAGCAGATAGATGCATTTGAATACCATGCTCTTCACAAAAATAATGGAATTCCCATGAAGTAATTTCACTACCTTTGTCTAACCTTAGACATTTGATCTTTTGACCTGTCTCATTCTCTACCATAGCTTTAAAATTTTTGAAATTTTCTAGTGCTTCATGTTTTTCTCTTAAGAAAGAGACCCATATAATTTTAGAAAAATCATCAATGAGTAACATAAAGTACCTTTCACCTTGTAGGCTTCTAATTCTGGAAGGACCACATAGATCAGTATGTATCAAATCCAATACTCCATTAGAGTTGTACTATTTGCTCCGGAAGGAATTTCTTGTTTTCTTTCCCATCTGACATTCCTTGCACATAGTGTTAGTAGGCTTCACTAACTTAGGTAAATCTCTAACTACTTGAGTAGAACTTATCTTGACAATGTTATCAAAGTTCACATGACATAACCTCCTATGCCATAACCAACTTACATCAATTTGAGCAATCAAACAAATTTGATGAGTAGTACTTAAATGAAAGATATTACCTTTTTTCTGTGTTCCTAAAGCAATTATATTTCCTAAACTTCCTATTATTCTGCACTTACCATTCTTGAACTGTAGATTGTAGCCTTTGTCTACCATTTGTCCAACACTCAACAAGTTATGATTTAGGCCTTCTACATAAATAACATCATTAGTATTGTGCTTACCACCAAAAGAAATAGTGCCTCTACCATGAATCCCACCAGAAGTGTTGTCATCGAACCTCACTACACCACCATCATAGTTTTCCAAGATTAAAAATTTTCTTTTGTCACCAATCATATGATGTGAGCATTCTCTGTCAATTACCCACTCATCTTTCTCTTCAAATTTGGATGCAAGAGATTTCTTAGCATTTACATTACTAGCAGATTCAGTGGACACCTAACCATTTTCTTTGATAGCAATAAATACCCATTCATCTTCATTTCCAGTTTCTTTACCAGATTCTTCATCAGTTATACCTTCTTTAGCATAATAGCATTTTATTTGAAATCTATTATTCTTAGGCTTATATTTTGAAACTCTTTTAGGACATCTAGAAGCAAAATGACCTATCTTACTTCAAGAAAAACATTTAATAGGTAACTTTACTTTGTACTTACCATGACCTCTTGATTCTCTTTTCATAATTAATGCTTCTAGTTCTTCCAAATCCCTTTCTTCATCTTCAATCTGCTTCATCTCATCTTCATATATGAATGTTCTCTGAGAACTCTCTCCTGAATCATATCTCTTTTTCCTGGATATAGTTGCCTTGAAAGAAGATTTAGTCTTAGGAGCATACTCACCAAATTCACTTAATTCAAATGTAGCAAGTTTTCCAATCAACATGTGTTTTGTAATATTTTCCACTGCTCTGAGTTCATCAATAGCATGAGCTTTTGTCTTGTGGGAAGGGGGCATAAATCTAAGTATCTTAGCCACAATTTCATCATCATTCATAGTTCCACTGACACATCTAATGTCCATCACCAATTTATTTATCTTATGTGAGAAAAAAAAGATGTCATCTTCACTCATCTTCAAGCTCTCCCATTTTCCTTTTAGACTTTGTAGCTTAGCACTTTTCACTAATGCATATCCTTCATACAATGTTTCCAGCTTTTTCCAAATCTGATATGCAGTCTTCAAACCCATCACATTTGTCATTTTGAATCTGTCAAAGCACTCACTAGTGTTTCTACTGACATGGTATAAATTTTTTATTTCTTGATCTCATCTTCAAAGGAGGGACCATTCTGAGGAATATTATATGCAATTTGTGTCATCTTCCAGAAAGGTTCACCAATACACCTTAAATGAAATTCCATCCTGACTTTCCATACAAAGTAGTTTGTACCATCGAATCTAGGACTATCCTTATTAAATGATGCCATCTCAGATCACCTCAAGCTATTAGGCTTCTTTCAAAGGAACTAGCTCTGATACCAATTTTTGGCAAAACAAGGATAGACAACTAAGAGGGGGGGTGAATTAGTTGTTACCAAAATCAAACTTATATAGCATTAACCAATCCTTATATCACAGATCTGATAATTAATAATGCAAGCATAAGAACAACACATCAGAGACACATGAACACAAATATTTTATGCGTCAAAACCGTGTGAGGGGAGAAACCACGGTGGATGTTATTCCACAATATTATACCTTGTTAGAAGTTTCATGAAGAATAAAAATAGAATGCACTTGCATTCAGGCACACTGCCTAGAGCACACTACTCAAAGGGAAATCTCACTACCTTAAATATAATAATTAGATTAAATCCATGTGATGAATTTGAGCTAAGAAAATAGCTTCTGCAAAATCTTGGTTACAGCTCTAGTTAGGCACACTAATACCTCTTCAAACTCTCCCGCACTCTGCTTTGAATGATCTGACCTTTATTCACACTTGTACATCACTTGTAAACTTGAGCACACTCTAAATGAGGAAAAAACTCTTGTATATCCGCTACACGGATTTGCATCCACTAACCAGTCAGCCACAAATAAGTAATAAATTACAACTATCGACCTGGATACATGAATAAATTTCAATGCGTACCAACACAAGTTGGCCATAACATAGTGATGACCCAAACCAACATCTCCAAACATGCCAAAAAATAAAATATTAATCCTCATGGATCCGCAACATGCTAGCACCACAATGTCAGCCAAGATCATGAACACTCAGGAACATATCAGAAAAATCTTCTATCACGAACACTCCAATCACTGTGGACATACACCAAGGATAGAGCACGAGCTAGACTCATCCATGAATGCCATAGGAACATGAGAAACACATGAGATTACCATAATTTCATCTACTTTGACCAAGAACACCATCTACAGAAACTGAATATTTGTAGGTATACAAATCATCATAACTTCCACAAAAATTCATGCGCACCACTGAAAATTTTAGACAACATATTAGAAAGGCTCAATGCCAAACCCTTTGAAGTGCACCTTCAGATCTTAAATACACAGAGCCTTCCAACATTCTGACCTTCTCAGCTCCACTGGCTACCTATACTATAACTTTTACAATTTTCTCAATCTCCTCGACATATACAACCTTAAGTAGATTAAAATGCTAATAGTGTTGAAATCAATGACAACAATATATTAGAAACACAACCACAACATCCAACAAATAGTACTAATTTTATCAATAATATATGACCTAAAAGTGAAATCCATCTACCCTTCCAAGTTGCAATTCTCATCTAAATACTATGAATGATCTTTCCCTAGCAAGAGATTATATGTGCCCCAATAAAAAATGGGATCCCATGATACTTATAGAGTAGTTCTATTGATTGAAGACCCATGAGATTGATAATTTTTTGTTGAAGACTTGATTTGGCATTGAATGTGTATATCTTAGATTTCTAAGCATTTATTTGCTAACGTGAAGCAAGTGAATATTTGTCCAAAATAACTTTGATATACTTTGCTTCATGAAATAAAGTTTTACCAAAAAAAATGTGTCATCTGCAAAAAAGGAATGTGTAACATATATTGAAGTGGAAGGAACTGTAATTCCTTTCCAAATTCGCTGAGCATGTGACCTTTGAACTGTCCTACTAAGGGCTTCTGCTAATATTATGAACAAAAAAAGGAGATAATGGATAACCTTGCCTCACTCCTTGAGAAGAACTAAAAAAACCTGATGATGTGCTATTAATCAGGACTAAAAATTTAGCACCTTTTAAGTAAGAAATAACTCATTTGCACCATCTATTGTGAAAGCCAAACTTTTATAACACTTGCATTAGAAAAGTCTAGTCCACTTTATCATAAGCTTTCATCATGTCAAGCTTAATGATAAAAAAGGGAATTTTGTGAATGGAAATAGAATGTAGAACTTCAAGAGCCACAAGTGCCCCTTCCGATGTTTCCATACCAATCAAAAATCCTCCCTGTTCTTCTAAAATCAATCTTGGAATGATAGGTAACAATCGAAGATAGATTTCTTTAGTGAAAATCTTATAAATTGTGTTACAAAGAGAAATATGAAAAATTCCAAGGACTTTTGATCCTTGACCTTTAGAATCAATGCAATGTGTATTACATTAAAATTCTTCAAAATGGAGTAGGATGATCTAGAATCCTCTAGAGTTTTATGAATATCACAACCTATAAAGTCCCAACACTTTTGGAAAAAGATTTTTTTGAAACCATTTGGGCATGGTGCCTTGTCTAGTTTAAGTGAAAATACAACTTTCACTTTATCTAGGGTAAAAGGTTTATTGAGTTATCAATTGTCATGATCATTTATTAAAGTAGGTATTTCTTATAGCTTATCCTCTCTTTCCAACTCAATTTGGTATGAATGTTGTACTGGTGCTGATAGCAAATTGGAAAAGAACTTAATACCTTCATTTTGAATGTCCACTTCATTGTTTAACCACTTACTTGAAGAAATTTCTTGAATACAAAAAAATACAAACTTTGTTTTATTAACCTAGGTAGACATACAGAGGAATTTAGTGTTCTTATCCCCTTCTCTAAGCCATAACTCTCTTGATTTCTGACACCAATACATCTCTTCCCTCAACACTAATTCTTCCCATTTAGCTTGTAGGGTTTTTTGAATCTCAAAAGTTTGTGTTGTTAACCCTTGACTTATAACCTTCTCATTCAATATTTCCAATTATTTTGAAATCAGGTTCTTTTGGTGGAAAATATTCTTGACCACATGAATTTTTTAATGCTTTATTTCCACTTTCAAGTGCTACATTTTTTTACAAAATCTATACATGATAGAACCTGATTTATGCAGTGCTTGCGACCACCATGTTTTCAATAATGTAAAGAATTCATTATGCCTGAACTACATGGATTTGAATTTAAAGGAAGACCTCAACTTTTAGGGAGAGTTAGTAGGTTCATTCCCTAAGAGAGTAGGAAAATGATCTAACCTTGTCCAAGGTAAGATTTATGAAGATTGTATATATTTGTCTAATATCCAATTAGATGATATAAGAAATCTATCTAACCTTACAAAAATTTGTGAAAAATACCTCCTCTTATTGGTCCATGTGTATGTACCTTTATTTGGTTGTACATCCACAAGTGCATTGTTATGTACAATTTTTTTGAAATCTATCATCGTTTTATGAGGAGGCCTAATTCCTCTTTTCTTTTCATGAAAATATAATATTACATTAAAATCTCTTGCAAGAAAAACTTTTTTCATTTCCTAATTGTTTAAAAATCAGATCCAACTCCCTCCAAAGAATCTTCTTACCTGATGTTGAATTTGGAGCATAAACATTAACCAACGGAAAAATTAAATCAAAATGAGTGACTCAAAAAAATTTCCAATGTGGGGTATTAGATATAGATTCCAAATGTACAAATCTTTTATTCTATAAAGCTAACAAACCCCCAAATTCTCCTTGTGCATCAGTTTGACATGATTCCCACAAATTCCACCTGGTAACTATATTGTTGTAGCTTTCTTTAGACAACTTCGTCTCTTGTAACAAAACTATATCAACCCCTGTAGAGAATATTTGTTGTTTGACTTGGGCTCTCTTTTTAGGGGCATTAATACCCCTAACATTCCAATAGACAATCTTCATAATGATCGAGGAGAGCATTTTTCTCTCCTCAATCTTTTCTTTATGTTTCCATCTAAGGTCAACTGAACCTCTACAGAAATATCCTCTCATATCTTTGTTGCATTAGACTTTCTTCCTCTTTTTCTAGGTGACTTAACATCAAGAGATATAGTAGGTGTTTGGATAACAAAAAGCTGCTTTGAAAAATCAAAACCAGAACCAGAATTCTTAGTGAGATATTCATCAACAATTTCATCTGTTTGTTGAGTATCCTAAGTAATAATATATAAAGGGCTAGGAAAAATGTTAGCACCTTTAACTGACAAATAGTTTCCAACTTCTTGAACCACTACTTCTAAAAATTCCTCAAATAAATTTGTACCAACCAATTTTGAACTACTACCCACCCCACATTGAAGATTGATATTCTCACCTAAATCAAAAATGTCTTGTAAATCCAAACTAACCACCTCTAAATCTCTGCTAGAAAATTCTAAACCATACTTTTCAAGGGACGAAGGGGAAAAGGAATTAACATATTCACTTAGACTCTTAGATTTGGGTAACATATTTTCTCCCCATAATATCTTGGAAGTATTTTTGTCTAACTAATGAGCATTTTGTATTGTAATTATTCGAGTATATAGATTCAAGGATAGATACTCAATTGCAATAACTCTAGTAGTCAGCCAATCATTAGGAAAATTAATTGTAAACTTGAAAACCCTACCCTTTTTTGAGAACATGCCCTTGATATTAGAAGCTATAATATCATTACTATGAAAAATATCTTTAGAAGAAATAGAATCTTGTGTTAACAGATCAAGGCCAATGACATGAGATGAGGATGGTATGGATATAAGATCAAAAGAATCGTCCATCACCCATTTACCTTTCCTCAACCTTTGAGAAGACAAATTCAAAGCCAACTCATTACATTTAAGTGAACTTTCAGAAAAGGGTACCAAGGCTAGCTCAACATTTAAAATTACATGTGAAGAAGGATTCTCTTTATGTACAAGCCCCTCCATACTTAACTTCTCTATTGGATTCTTAGTGATAATCAAGTTCCTAGTGCCAGGTGTTTTTTTGTTCAAATCTACCCTCCCCATAGAAGTATTGGCTTGTGGTTAGTTATCAGTAGGAGGCAAGACTTGAAAATCAAAAAAATCTTGTGTCAGAACATTGCTAGATAGAGTGCACCAATAAATGATAGCCAACATAGAAATTTCATGGATTCTCAATGAGGACTTGCCTCACACAAGATCCAAACTTTGAACTTATCTTCATTGATGAAGGAGAATCCTTCAAAGTATTTAACAAGACACACACCTTGATCGACTTAGATGAATTTTAAAAAAAATCCATGTCATGACAAACAAAAATCCCCAGGTGATTAGTAATGGTCTCTACTATACCCAATTACCTATATTCTAATAGAAGTGTCCGTAATTAAATTCAGAAATGAAAAAATTTCATTACCGCAAAAGAGGGATCAAAATTTAGGGTCCAAGCCTGAGTGTATAGCCTAAAACCCTCAAAAGACCAAGATTTGACATTTAAAATCAAATCTCTTTGCAACTTTATGGAAACAAAAATAATGAAAAAAACATTTCCCTAAACAATGTAAAAGAGCTGGTTAGCCCCATCCAATTTGGAATACAACAAATCTTTTAAAAATTCAATAGAGGGTAAGAAGTTTCAAAAATTATATATTAGAGCACGATCCCTAAGATATTGTATTTGTGGACTCAAATCATCTTCAGATAGGAAAAGTTGCACAAGATCAGTTCCCATAGATTTTGACAAAGGTTCTTTAGATGATATTGTTGGTGTTTTTTTTTTCTAGCTAAGCATTGACACTCTCTAAGAGGTAGCCAATATCTATACTCAAGAACTGTCAAAATTTAGTGGCCAATTGACCGGTAAAGCTTCTTAAGTCCTTACCCCTAATCTTTAGGCTCTGTGAGACCAAGGAGGTTGTTCCTATTTCTATTCATGTGATATTTCCTACCTTAAGAACACTTCACACACAAATAAATTCCTACCAAATGAAAAAGATACCATTCACCAAAGGCTTGGCAGACCACTAAGCAAATAATCACCTAATGCTAGGAATATAGGTATTGTGTGAGATTTGCATCTTAGAATGGATTGAATTTGAATTTAATAATGTTCTGACCTTAAATCCACATGCAAGGGGTTGCTGGTTTGAGTTATTTAAAAGAATCCTAAATGAATTAACCAATGCCTCATGAAATTGGGTAGGAGTCACATAAAATTTAACCCTGATATCAGTGAACAACTCTCACAATGTCTTACATCATAAGGCTTTTCAATATTAAAAAAAACTCCTTATCTGATCCTTAGCACATTATCACAGACCTACAATCCCTTTTCAAGAATTTGATTAACTCATCAAGCTAAAGCAAGAAAATGAATCATACATTCAAATATACCATTGAAGATAAAAGAAAGAACCCTTGATAATTTCATTCATGATTTTTCATAACACACACAGGAGAGCAATTGCCTTGAATTTTTAGATTTCTTTCAATATAATTAAGTACATAAAAATTATTATGACTTTTTCATGTACATATCCTACCCAAAACAATTTAATAGCTAAGTCATCTTGAATTCTACATTATATGCATTTAGTGTACACCACCTAGATTTCAGGATTGAAAAATCCAACCATAAAAATGAGCCTTGAAATCTCCTTTATAGAACAAGAGAGCGACAAGATTTGGGCTCATTGTCATTACATTTCAACAAAAAATAATTTCAAAACATGAAATTTCATCTGCATTTCACAATTCCCCACAATTGGATGCCATCATTCAATAAACAAGGGAATCAAAATGGCTACAACCCTTGTAACCAGCTGGTACCACCAAACCACAACAAAATACCATCAAGGCCTTGTCACCTTTGTCGACATCATACCCAAAAAGACACAAAACTAGAACAAAAAGGAGAAACCAACAACCACATCAACACACGAACCTAGAACCAACAACACGGCCATGGTACAAATGGTCGCTTCATGTTTTCACCTCAAGGAGAGGCAAAAACACCACCTTATCTTTTTCAACCCTCTTCTTAACACAAGGAAAAGAACCAACACACTATGCCACTGCGACAATTGGGGTTACTATGAGGACCTCTTCATCAACATTGACTAGCTCACTTAACGCAGTGAGGTAACTGCGATAGTCCAAGTCAATCTCAGAACTATCACTATCAGATCCGCTAGTGATCTCAATGGGCGAATCAGGCTACCCCAGAGAAGCCTGACCAAACTTTGGCTAGACTATTAATCCTTTACCACACTGAAAAGAGAGCTTCTCCCACTCACAGCCCATGACCTCCGCATCTACAAATTTACCCTTAAGCTAAGAGTTGCCTCTAGTAAGACCCAAGAGGGTCCTTGTATCTTCTTCTTTGGATTCATGAACGCCTAGAGGAGTGCTCTATTCACATCATCTCATCTCTTCCCAGGACCCCTTCATACCCAATCTCACAGACCTACATAATGGTGAGCCAAAACTAATTTTCTTGCTCATCTCTCACCTGAATTCAAAGCCCTTGCTGAAGAGACAACCACTTAACACTATAACTAAGGGAATTTTTTCTAGGGTTAGCAAATCAAATGCAAAACATGAAAATCCCAAAGTGATAATCAAGTGCAAAGGAATAAAATAAAAACAAATGAAACAATCTCACCAAAATGTCTTCATCCTCCATGGCTGACCTCCATTATACCTTCTCAACTTGCTGAAAATATGATGTTGCCCTCAAATTTATGATGAGAAATCTAATGACAATGACAAGCCCTACACAAATGTTGAAGGATTTGAGTAACTACATGCAATACTATGCTATAATGCAACTAGTAAGCATCTAAATATGTCTAAACTGTGCCAAATGAAATCTAAATATGCCTATGACAAAATGAAAAGAATGTAAGAGTATAAAATTGCAAGAACATGAGGTTGCAAGATATGCCAAAATGAGACCAAAATTGCCATTTTATAGAAAATGCAACTTTCTGTGAATGGTCAAGATTAAAAGTTAGTAAGTTCCCTAGAATCAATGGACAAGATTCAATATGACAACCCACAATTAGGGTTAGGGCAACATTAGGTCAAATTCAAAATGAATGGATAGGATTGAGTTTTAGAAAATCAAATCAAGGGCTGACAATGCATGTGACAAGATATGTTGGGAACAAAAAGTGAAGTTGCTGGAGAATCCAATAATAATTTAAACTTATTTGATTCAAGAAGTGATGTTGAATTTTTGAATTAAAAATTAATTTAATTCAAAAGTGGCGGGGTCATGTGACAGTAAATAATTTAATTTAAATTATTTACTAAGAAGAGGGAAATTAGAAAGTGAGATTTATTTTAAATAAATAAATTTTATTTTAAATGAGCACAGTAAAAGAGGTGATAGAAGAAATTAAATAATAAAAGTTATTTAATTTAGATGGAAATTAAATAATAAAGATATTATTTAATTATAGAAGAATGTGACAAAGGGAACCTTTTATAATGATTTAATTCAAAATTTAGGAGAGTGGACCAAATTAAATAAATCAAATTTATTTAATTTAGGAGAGAAAAGGCTAATGAATAATAAAATAATAATTAAAAATAATTATTTAATTATAGTGGAAAGTGGACAAAAATTAAATAAATAAGTTATTTAATTTAGAAAGAAGAGGACTTAATTAGTGACATAATTTAAATAACTAAAAAAAATTATTTATTTAATAATCAAGAAGACATAATGGACAAAAATAATTAAATAAATTAAGAAATTTATTTAATTATAGGAAGACATTAGACAATTAGTGACACATTAAATAAATAAATAAAATTTATTTATTTAATAATCATGAAGAATAAAAAGATATGAATTAATTAAATAATTATGAATTATTTAATTAATAGTTGAAAGTGAGTTAGAAACATAATTAAAATGTCATAATTATGCTAGGATGAAAAGATTAAAAATAGAGCTTGCAAGCCTAGGTTATTTTTATGTGACTACATTTACCCCTCTTTGTCATAATGCAGTTTGTCACATTGTGGCAAAAGAGATAAGTCAAAAATATGCCCCAGTGCAAAATAGGATGAGGAAGAATGATGATGAGGGTTGTGGTATACCCCCTCGAGAGGACAGATGGGTTCCAAGAAAACGGGTGTGCTCTCGAAATGGATGAGAAGACTAGAAGATGAAAGACAAAAGAAATGTTAGTGTAAAAGATATGGATGATGATATGGATGCAATGCCTATATGAGATGAGAGAGAGAAAATGACAAGACAGAAGGAAATGCATGTTAGTTCCTAGACCAAATCCTTCAAAACCTTACCATAGGACTTTAATATTTATTTCTCTTAATCATCATTGGATAGATTATTGTAATGGCCAACAAACACCATGATATGACATAAATCAAGGTGTACAAGGTTGTACCATCACATAAGACAAGCAGTCACAGACAAGGATGATAATGACTCATACTAAGAGTGCAATTTCCCTAGTCTTATCATCATAACCAACCGCAAGAAGAAAAATATAAGAAGGACAAACCATGAAATGTCGTTGCTTCTCTAAATCTTGTTTCCAGGACATCCTCGAGAAACTAGCAACATGATTTCCAAAAGAACAAAATAAATCCCTTATCATGATACGTCATTGTTTTTTTGAATCCCATAGTTAGGACATCACCGAGAAACTAGTAACATGAGTTTCAAAAGACAAGACAAACGTCATGAGACATCATTGTTTCTCTAAATCCTGTTGTTGGGATCTTGCTGAAAAACTAGTAACATGATGAAAACCCAAAAGACAAGTGCCAAGTGTTTTCCAAGTGTTTTAACATCACGGTTGCCAAATGTCGAGTGATATCAAATTCAGGAAAGACACATTCTGAATGACGTTGATATCTAGGAGATGGATTCTCAGAGCTAGGAGAATCCATCAAAATGCCAAATGATGAGGACAATGCTTAGGAACGACACATCCAAAAGCATAAATAAATGACAAAATTTTCTCTTCAGAAGGACACATCTGAAGAAGAACCCAAATTTTTCCAAGTTAAAATGTATTGATAGAATGTGATTACATGTCATTGCTGATATGCCGAAATGAATGAAATTGTTAATGAAACAGGTTGATGATAGATTTTTTACTCGGGATTGATGGAGGATTTGCCCGATTTGAAGAAATTTTGACATGTGTGAAGACATTGTGCCATGAACCCTAATGGACTAACCTAGTGTGGCCTTGGGGGCTCATCGATTGATAGCCTTGCCTATGTCATGCACTCAGAGACCTCGTAGTTCGACATGACCAATGATGTTGTCCAAATGATAGAAGCTTGAATCATGATTTTATTTTGACAAACCTAGAAAGATTGACCTAAAGTCTCAAGGATTCAAAGATGAATCTTGCCTACATAGCAAATGCGTAGAGACAACGTAGTTCAGACTTGGACAAAGATTGACTGACATGACTAACTTGACAAGATATGACTCTATTTTTGAGATTTTGACATTGATTTGGATGCTTTTGTATTTTCTCAGGACATTTTTCAATTTTTAGGTCTTTTTTCAAGACTTTATACAATTTTTAGAAAAAAATTCAGGACTTTTTCAGGTTTTTATGACTTTTTTTTTTTTCAGGACTTTTTCCAATTTTTAGGACTTTTGATGTTTTGTGAAAATTTGTGACAAATGCATGTGAATGATGTCGATGCACATGAATCCAAGGACAACCATGATTTTTCTGCTAGTCAAGCTGAATACCGATTAACAGGTGACGATGACAATGACAACGTTGTTTGATGTGGGAAATGTTATGCCTTGCATAACCACCCAATCTTTTGCCTTGGTCAAAATGGGTCCCCCTTTGTTACTTTTTTTAATCTTTGGTTGATTTCAAACAAAGTCTGGAGTCTTTTTGCTTCCAACACTTTGTTTTATTTTTGTTTAGTTTGCCAGAATCGGAGCCGAAACCAAATCGGGTTTTGAAACTTCTTTCATGACTCGATCCGATCCACATCCCGATAGTCTTTATTTCACCTTTTTATTTTTTTCTTTATCAGAGCCGGAGTCGGATCAGACGTTAAGTTGGTATTTGTTCAAAATTGCAAAATCAAAATCCATCCCACCCCCACCTCTGCTTTTTGAAATTTTGTTTTACTTTATGTCTTTTTGTTGGGTCTTCTTATTTCAGTCTTTTTGTTTTATTCTTGTGTTTGGTTTTATTTTATGCCTTGTTGACGGAACCGGAACCAGAACGGGAATGAAGTTAGGAAATTACACAAGTTTCTGGATCAGTTTCCATTCTGATTTTGCCCCCGTCATTTCTTGGTCGTTGAATTTTTTGACTGAAGTCACACTGTAGTGAAGTGTTTGTTCTTCTCCAGTTCTGACTTCACTTAACCACATTTAATGCATTAATAATAGTTGCCCTGCATAGGTAGAAACTCTAATTCTTACCTTCTTTAAGGATTAAACGCGTTATTATTATCATCATTAACAAATTGAAGAGCAAAAAAGAGCAGCTGGGGAGTCCATCTGAGTGAATCGATTGAAGGGGAAGGAGATAGTCATTTGTGAATTTCTTTGGAAGGTTAGCTGGGTTTTGCATTCGAGGTAGGGTTCTTACTCTCGAATTTCTTTTATTTGCTTTCGTGTTTTTTGTTTGCATTTGATTGATTGACCATTTTGATCTTTGGGCAAGCTTGCTTTCTTGAAGTTTTGTGTGTTTATTTTCTTTGTTTGTTTGTTGTTCTTTTTTTTTGCATTTCTAGTTTTATAGTGAGGTGGGCAGCACAGTCGTTTTCACATTTTGTCGTGATCACGTCGTTCTACGTTAGGTTTTAAGCATGTAGATTTGATTAGGGTTTTCATAGTGAGATAGATTAAATTTGGTTTTTACAGTGAGTTAGGGTTGGTAGAATCTGGTTTTTACTTAGGTTTTTATTATGCAGTTGTTTGGTTAAATTAGGAGGGGTTAAATTCGTGCCCTAGTTTTATATCATGTTTTCTAGATTAGGGTTTTTGGGCATTTTTGTGATCACATTTAAAATATCTAAATATGGTGCCCTAAAATTTAGTCATCCCCACATTCATATGGGCATAGTCTTTTCATGCCATATTTTAAGCCTTATTTTGTTCATATGACCTTAGTCTTTAATTATGGAGTTATGCGTTAAATTGATAAAATTAATGATGACATCATGGTCAACATAGCCAGAAGCAGGATCAAAATTGATTTAGAGTTTTGGATATGTTTTTATGTTTTACTGTCAATTCCATTCTCCATCCCGTCTCCAACTCCGCCTATAGTAAGAAGCTTTACTTCATAAAAATGTTAACCCTAAAGGAAGCGAAAACGAACCAAAGTAGAAGATGAAAATAGAAAATCTGAAGGAAACCAAGTCAGTTTCCATTCCGGTTCTGGTTTCGGTAACCATTCCACTTCCGACTCCGAGTCCGCTTCTTGTTAGTAGTGTAACCATTGCAGTTTCAACTCCGAGACCGACAGTGTTTTAAAAGAAGATTATTTAAGAGGTTTTGCTGCCTAGTTCCGCCTCCGATGTATGTTTGAAAGGTATGATTTAAAAAAAAAACATATTTTGAAGTGTTTCATTCAAGGATCTAACTAGAGATTTTGTTGTAGGAAAGCTAAAGGATGTCGGGAATATTAGGAGAAGCCTCTCGAAGGAACCAGCCTGTAGAAACATCAAAGGCAGTGGCTAAACCCAAGAAGATGAAGCCAGAACAGTTGCCATATACCTTGAGGTATGATCATAGGAGTCCTATTGTTAAAAGAAGAAAAATCAAATCAGATTGGTCTGACATCACCGATACCAATCTGGGCCAATACAATTTTGAGGAGTGGTATTCAGAAATGTTTGATAAAGATATTACAGTGACTACAGAAAGAATTGTTGAGTCTAGTTTGGCTCATATCACTTTATTTCCTATATCAATCCATTGCTCGGAGTTGATCTTGACAGTAGCTAGTGCCTACAATCCAGCTACCAGACAATGCATGGATTCACAAAACAATGTAATTATTGATCTCACTCCACAAATGTTTCAAAGTATATTCAATGTCCCCGATCCCAAGAGCTTGGTGCAGCTAACTGAGGCTGAAGCTTTGGAATAGCATAGAAAGTATAAAGCTTCTAACAAGTCTCACTTGAATAAAAAATGGTTGAGGATGGAAAATAAATCTCTAACCAAGCTTGTAGACCAACCAAAGAGGACAGATTTCTACAAAGAGGTATCAAGATTAATCATGATGTTGTCTAGGGTGTTTGGGAAGAGGGATGCATTTCACTTCAAGGAGTGGATGTTTCCTTTTATTTAGACCATTTTGAAGGGAAAACAACAATTTGATTGGCCAATGATTATATCAAATGCCATTCATAATCAATTGACCAACATTAGGGAGACTAAGTGCTTTTTATGACTTCTTACATTGTGTATGCAACAACAAGATTGGGTATCTTCCCAGGTTTGGAGAGAGTAGGAATAATGGGAGTGTTGGAAGGATAGAAGAAGGTATGGGAGAATTATAACCAGTTGTCCCTCCAAGTTGCTAAGACTCAATTCAGAAGGGTTAATGATGCATTCATATATGTGGTCATTAACCAACTCAACGAAGATGCAGGATATAGGTTGAGCCAAGAGGCCATGGTGTTCATTGTTGAATGGGGATGTTGGTATATTCAATACCCCAAGTTCACATACTTCAGGCTAGCTGGTTTTGAAGGCCATCCACATTTGCTTCCAAGGTGTTGCAATAACAGGATAGTGCTAATGGAGTTTGTATATCAGGCCCTTGGAATTAATGCCTAGTTTGCCATAAAACATAAGATTGGATGTCATAAGTACCCCATGAAGTTGGGTGAGTATAGTTGTCAACATTTGGTAGGAGTGAAGATAGTATGCAGAGAATTGGTGTAGTTAAAGTTGGGTTTATATACAGCTCGAAGGTACTTTGACCCAAAGGGAAAGATGAAGGCCTTGTTGTCTTCTATATTTGATAAGCATTTTAATTTGTTGGAATATTTTTGGAGTGACCGGTAGGATGAGTATGATTTAAGGAAAAAGAATTATGAAAGATTATCTATCTCACTCATGGCAGAATTTGGTGTCAAGAATGACATTCCTGATACATTGGTAGATGATGGAATTGTATTGGATCCATGTTATGAGGCTCTGAAAATTGGAACTAAAAGCTTGGATCCAATTTACTGGGATAGTGAGGAAACTATTGATATTAAATAGATAGGAAGAGCAGTCTTGGATAGAAGTTTTCAGTGGTTAATTTTAAGAACCAAAGCTCCCCAAGAACCAGCTCCTAAAAAGGGGAAAGGGTATAAAAGGCTCAAGAGAAAGATACCTCCCAAGGAGCCCTTGGAGTTTCTTCCTCTAGGCATTGAAGAAATAGAGCTTGAAGCAGCAGATGATGAGCCAAAGGCACAAGAAGGAGATGTTCAAATGGGATTAGTTGTTTTGACACCTACACTAGGTGAATCTTCTATCGAAATTCCACTTGCAAAATAACAGAGTGAAAAAGTTCAAAAGGGAGCTCTTCATAGTATGGCTGAAACTTCAAAGGGCAAAGAAGTGAATATGGAAATTTATGAGGTTGAAACGGATTCAGACGAGACTATGTCAGAGAAGGATGTGCAAGAGAACATGCCTCTAGAGGAGGATACTAAATAGGTAATGACACAAGAGGAGCAGTGGGCATTGTTTGAAGAAGCCAAGAAGGATGCTGATGCAAAAGTTGTTGCAATAGAAAAGCAAAAGGTGATTGATGCCAAGGCACAAGCTGATGCCATACTACAGCAGCAACACATTGAGGCTAAGTCAAGGGTTGATGAAGTAGAGAGGCAACAGAGGTAGAAAGAACATGAGTTCAAGGTTAAAGAAGAAAATGACAAGTTAGAACTAATACAAAATATTCATGACCTTGAGGAGGAGAAGGCAAGACATCAGAGGGAGAAAGAAATCTTGGTTGCCAAGTTAAAACTTGCTGAAGAATCTCGCCAAAAGGAAGGAGAAGCAAAAAAATTACGAAAGGAAAGAGAGGCCGAAGAGCTGGTTAAGAAGCAAAGGCAGAAAAGCTTAAGGCTTTAGAGGCAGAAAAACTAGAGAAAGAAAGGCTAGAGGCTCTAGAGAAAGAGAAATTGGAAAAAGAAGCTCTAGAGAAGGAAAAATTGGATAAGGAAAGAATAGAGAAGGATAGATTAGAAAAGGAAAGATTGGAAAGGGAAAAGAGGGAGAGAGATCAATTGGAGGAAGAGAGGTTGAAGAAGGAAGAAGAAGACAAGAAGATACAGGAATAGAAAGATAGGGAAGAGGCTGAAAAGCTTGTGCAAATGCATGTGGTGCAAGAACAACAAGAGGAACCAAGGGTTGATTCTCAACCCCAAGTAAATGTGCAACCACCTTCTACTACTACCATTGCTTCTTCTTCCACTGTGATGAATACTGCTCCAAGTGCTCCCACTTGGTTAAAATTGGACCTACAGAAAAGGACAGTAACACCTTCACAACCTCTCAATTGGGAGGATATGATGAAGGAAATTGAACAAGAAAGGCCTAAAAAGAAGGCCAAGATCCTACACTCTACTAGACTCATGGACAATGGAGAGATTGTTGTTGAGTGTGCCATACCAATGATAGAAAAGGAGGTAGGGAACATGTAGTTAACAAATTATCAATTGAGTACTATCAACTTGAGAAGGCCTACTAGGAATCAGCAGATGAATCTCATGGATGTGGTAGCTTCAACAACCAAGTCAAGGATGTTAAAGGATAAATAGAAGAAAGATGAGCTTAAGGCTTAGTTGGATCAATTGCATTCATTTTTGAGAAGTGTCTCCTCTCTGAGATCACAACAGGTAATGGCTATTGAGACTCCAATTTTGTTAAGCAAAAAGGAAGTAGATGATTTAGTGCAGGTAAGAGGCAAAGCGAAGATGGTAGACAGATGAGTTGACAAGTTGAATCGAGAAGTAGGTGAAGTTTTGGTTGAGGGTTTTGAGGTTTACAAAGGCACATAAGAGTTGATAAGAGAAATACATCAATATATTGAAGCATCGTAGAAATAGGAAGAGGAGTATAAAGAGTATAGTCAAAAATTGGAGAAGGTTAGTACATTGCCTTTAACTACTCTTCTTGAACAGTCAATACTCGAGGAGGATAATAAAGATTTTGTGGAAAAGACCTCTTGTATACTCCTATTTAGAATATATTTCTTGTGTAAACATAGGAATGAGGTCCAAGATGTTGTTAATAATCTAACTGAGCAGTTTGAGGAGTTGGAGGTGGTCACTGCTATCATAGTGGATGTTAATGTATTAATAAAGGAAGGCACGCCTTTGAGTCAGATAAAAGAGAAATGGGATGAAAGGTTTAGAGGACTCATGCAAAAAGGAGATGATGGTGAAGATTTGATGATGGATTGACTAATGGATGTCAAAGAAGAGATAAAAGATGCTAGAAGAGAGTTGACAAAGATAAAAGGTGTGAGAGGGTTTGCTGCAGCAGAATTGGAGTGAATTAAATTTGAAGATAGCTAGGTTGATGGGCTAGAATTAGATGTATTACAACAAGTCTTCACCAGTTATGATGAGTTAATTGCAGACCTAGCTTCACATGCATAGATCTCTTACATGCATGACTTTCTTCTTCTTTGCATGTTGCATGCAGCACTGACAGTTTTGAAGCGCATAACATTTTTCTCTTTTATCGTTCTATTCTCTAGTTTAACTAAATGTCTAATGTAAGAACTCAAGATCAAATTGATTTGAGTTTCCAAGAGAGTTTTGGTTCCTAAAAAGGTGGATAGCTTAAAATAGAAGTGGAGTTCGAATTTTGTATATCTATAAATACCTTGTGGGTATCATATTGTAAGGGTCAACTAATAGAGAATAGAACTGGCCTACCTAATATTAGGAGATAGAATTTTGCATAGTGATTACAGAATTACATTGTTACTTGATTATTTATAGTTAAATAACATTATAGGTTTTTGCAATATGGTGTTAGAATTAAGTTATTTTACTTGATAAGGCTAATGAGTTATAATCTATTTGTATGCCAGTGATTGTGTTGAAGCATAAAAGTTCTTGAGTGATGAAAGTCATTTGAAGGAATCAGATTTAAGGATTATCTTGTTAGATTATCATTGAATGAAATCTATTGAAGTTTGTTGATCTATGATCTTGGTGATGAATGAATGTGTGTTCTTTTAAAACAAAAAAATCTTTGGAGTATTTGCGATGTGTGACTGTGAAGTTAATTAAGCACCTAAAATGTATGCAATGGTATAGATTAATCTATAGATTGTGTCATCTTATGGTTTTACTCATCTATTGGAAAACATTCATTATTGAAGATATGTGTCTGGATGTTAGATAAGTTTTGTTCATGTTTATTGGTTTACCCTATGATCCATCTTTTTCTTTTGTTTGAAAACCCCTTATTTACTAAAGCAGTTTGGTAAATTGAGTCATTGCTTGCATTCTTTGTTACCAATACAGGCCCCTTAAACATTACGGTTGCATGAACCGATTGAGTGACACCAGACAGTTGAGAACCAACTACCATGACCTTGGGATTTAGGCCACTATATGTTGTCTTTCTTTTTCAGGAGAAATAGGATAGAAATATTATGTTTTAACGTTGTTTGTGTCATTTTGACCATCAACAGGAAGGACACATCCTGAAACAATGTGAGGATAAAAATGATATGACAAGATGATAAAAGTCTATAGCAAGGCTAGGGACAAAGCCAAGGAATGTTCTGGATGATGGGCCAGGTTTTCCATATTGTTGCATTTGGAATGACTTTGTGAGGATTAGATGGGATGACGAGGGATCTTTAGACCATTGACAAGGGAAACCAAGATGGGTGATAGGTATAAAAGGACAACGGATGGCTTCCATAAAAGATAGGAGACATGAGAACTATTATCATATAGTTGTCAAGGACAATGTCACATGAGGCTAAGATAGTAATGACATGATATGGAATAGGGTATGGTCAAAGGATAAACATGTCAATTTTTTTCGCAAAGCATGACCTATGTTTGTATTTTAGTGCTTATCAAAAGTAGGTGGGAAAATAGACGGAAATGATAGGGCTTGGATGGATAGATGGAAATTTCATGTGAAGGGCATGGGAGATGAGATGACTTGCCCCCAAGAGTAATGGTCCACATAGATGATTTATTCTACACATGACACTTGTTTTCCAGGTTTTCATCATGGTACTTATCCAAAGCGCCTGTTTGCCAGGTTTTCACCGTTGGACGAAATTTTTCTCTTTACTATTTTCTGTATTTTTTTGGTGTCAACATGACACCTAGTTGCCAAGTTTTCATCAAGGTGATGATTTTTCTGATTTTTCAATTTTTTTGTATTTTTGCATTTTGCCGGATAGCCTTGATGCTTTAGATAACCACTGACTGTGCTAAAGCCTTTGATGATGCCGATGTAGAGACTGGTGCCATGACATGCCAATAATTACCTTTCTAAAGTAGTTGCCTTTTTAGGATGATAGCGCTTGCATACACCTGATTGATGTCATTGTGATCTGTGTTGATACTAGAGTTGGCCTTATCAGAATATGCACATCGTGATAGAATGCCATTAGAGTCTTTGTGGTAAAGAGTTGCTACCAAAATGTGATGGATTTGTGACATGGGATGTTTGGACTTTAAGGAGGATGTAGGATTATGATGGATGATGGTGGATGTGGATGAGTTGGTTGGATGTATTGATTTTTATTTTCCAAACTTTGGGTGCTAGATTAGGATAGTGTTTGGAACCAACACTTTTATATGTCTTTCTTGATGGCCATTTTGATAGAGGTGAACATGTATTGTATGTGGGAGTCTTCTTGTGTTGTGGCTCCACATTTTGATTGACTTTTGGATTTGGCATATTTTCTTTGCCTGATTCATTCTTTTCTTGACTTGATCCCTTTTGTTTTGGGATCCATTTTAGCTTCATTTGTCCACTTGACTTTTTATCTGATTCCCTGGCCTTTGACATTTGATTTTAGATTTTAGATTTGCAAGAATTTTGTTGGTTTCAAATGGAAGGTTTATTCATAATGGAATGATGGTTTGGGGTGTGGAGGGAAGGAGTATTGGCAACAATCTTATGACAAGGACTACTCATGACGCCCATTTTGATGTTTGTACTTGATAAAGTTGCCCCCAATATCGAGGAGGGATCACTAACATTCTTAGATTTTCTAACTGAGGAGTAGCCAAGAGCTTCATGTATGTAATTTCCCTGAACTTGTACTGGTTCAATAATTCCTTGCTCATGTAGGCCTAGTTCTTTTCCTTGATAATGAATGTTTTGACAAAAAAATTTTGTGATGGGGTACTTTTTATTTTGGAAACAAGATTCCAACCCATCCTTATCGTGCAAATTAATGCTCGAAATATTCTCGTCTATGAGAAAGCCTTCTCTGAAAAAGATAGATCTGATCCTAGTTGATAGGATGTTGTAGCTTTACTAACATGTTGGATAGATTTTGATTGTCATCTTTGGTTTGATTTTCTATCATATCAAATCTTGATGATTCTGCTAGTGCTTCCAAGTCAATGTCAAAACCGTCTTCATGGTCATTGTCATAGAGCCCACTGAATTCAGCTATAGCTTGATCATTTGCGAATATGTCCATGCTAGAAGACTCTTTTTCTAGGGGAAGACCATCTATGTGTTCCATGGAGGCAAGTGTTTCTTTGTGGAAAGTGTCAATACTTGAAGTTTGGATGGAATCATCTTCAAGTGTGTCATACTGAATGGCATATAGGTCAAGGAGTGGATCATTTTGGACTTTTGGATCAATGGTAGCGTCTTGGTCAAAGATGGGGTTGTCTTGAATGTCATGATTGGAAATAGGATCTTGACCAAGGCTAGGGTCATCTTGAATGACATGGTTGTGGATGGACTCTTGAATTACATGGCTTTAGATGGACTCTTGACCAAGGATAGGTGTCTTTGGTATGCCATGATTGTCTAGGAGGACTTCTTGAATGGATGTAAAAATGGGTTCCAATAGACTACTTTGATCTGGATAAGATGGTGATGTTATGATGTCATGCTTTGGATTTTCCTCTTGACATGTATCCTCAAGTGCAAGTAATAAGATGGGACTTTGGAGACCATGACTAGATATGTTTTCATGAAAACATGGAGTGTCTTGGAATGGATTGGTGTGTAATGGACTAGGATATGACATGGAGGTTTGGAAAGGATTAGTGGATGAAGGACTAGGATGAGATGCATGATTAGAATATGACATGGATGCATGACAAGGATATGGCATGGATGGAGGACTAGGATATGATGTGAATGAAGGACCAGGATATGATGTGAATGAAGGACTAGGATATGATGTGGATGGAGGATTAGAATATGATGTGGATGGTGGATTAGGATATGATGTGAATGAATGATTAGGATATGATGTGAATGATGGACTAGGATATGACATGGATAGTTGGTTTGGATTGATGGATGGCTGATTTCCCCTGTCAAAGTTAGGGTGGGTATGAATACTGGAAGTTTTTTGTGACCTAGTGCCATGGATGGTGTTAGGGGACTCCTGATAGTAGATGGATAGATGGATGGAGGGCTAGGGGTTGTAAATTTGGACTTGGATTGGAGGTATAGTGTTTTGAAGTCCCTAGCAAGTTGTGCTCGACCATTACTATTGAATTGGCATTCAATTTGACTAGCAAGCATGTCATAGTGACTTGAAGACATGATGGTGGATGGAATAAGACTAAGGCTATGCAAGGTGACAATGCAAAGTGATAAAAGGGGATGCCTTATGTCAAATGACCTTTAGGAAAGGTTTTCTAGCCACTCAAAGTTTGGCCAATGTCTCGATTTGGATTGTCAAAGGACTGGTTTGAAGGACAAGATGACAAAATGACAAGGTGAGATTTCCACACTAGACTTATGAGTTGGAAGTAGCTCACCAAAGGACAATGACTAAGGATTGATTTGTTTGACTTGGTCCAATGACAATTTAATTTTTGAGACAATGGTTTGACAAAGTAAGGAAAGTTTTCCTATCCCAAAGGTGTACAAAATTTAAGGACTTAAGACATTTCCTATCTTGAAGATGATGATGGATTGCAAGTTAAATTCCAACTAAAAAATGCAAAGATGGACTGACTTGGACAATTGTTTTCCTGGTTTTAAACAAAGACTGCTGGAAAAAGATGTCAAGAAAATATGCTTGAAAAATGATTGGCCTCGGGTTTCTGACAGTAATAATGTTTTTGGAGCTGACAAGAAAATGCGTCGCTTCAGGTTTCAAATGCGTTGCAAGATGGAAAATACGTTGCAAGAAGTGATTTGACAAAATTTTAGGCTGATTGCAAAGATTTGTTTCGGTTGGCAATGTTGTTTCAAATTTTGGCAAGTTTGATGTTTATTTGTTGGAATTGTCTGAAAACAGTTGGAAAACACATGGTGTTGTAAAAAATGAAAATCAACCACATAGAAGTCATTTTGCAAAAATCCTATGGCTGGAAGGACAATATTCTTATGGATCCCACTAACCGTATATCCTTAGTGAATGAATTCAAAAGCTTGGCCCCATGGGCTCCCCCTTATAGTGCACTCACTTCTCAGGGAAACCAAGCTTCCAACCTCCATGAAACTCCCATGGCAAATTGATCATCTCTATTAAGAACTGTGCAGGTGCAGGTGCCTTGGTAACGACCATTGTTGCACCAAAGAATAGAAGGTTTGTGGTTTTCTAAAACAAAGGATTTATTTCAGGCACCCATTCATAAGTGCACATGAGAGGCATTATCATCCCAGTCTATAGAGGTTATGCTCTACAGGTTTTGACACACCACAAGGGTACTAGGGAGTCAATTGCTGGTCTGTAGGAAGTTCTGTAATGCTAATCTTTCCTTAACATTAAAATTTATATACCGGTTGGGTGTTGCTTGGCTTTAGCGTGTTCTCGGTTTGAGTCACTTTGGGGTGAGTACTTTTTCCCACCAAAGAAGGCCCAAAATCTAAGGTTAACAAAACCCAGCCAAAATATTAATGGTTCAATCAATCTTTGTTTAAAAACAAAGAGAGAGCACATGAATATCTCAACTCACATTCGCATGGTGTTCATTTTTAGCCCAAAATGAAATATGTTGACAAACATAAAAAACATGGAGTTCATTTTAACCATTTGTAGTATTTGTCAAAACATGGGGTTCATTTTAACCATTTATAGTGTGAGCTAACTAAAATTTCATTTTACCCTAATGCTATGAAGAGATGCAAATTTATTTTAATCCAATGAGTTATCATGCAAGATTGTGTTCTTTTTAATCTAATGAATATGCATGCATGTTCATTTTAACTCATGAATGTATAAAAAAAATACAAATTTGTAGTTGTTTGTTTAATATTTGTGAAATAAAATAAAGCAAACAAATATTAGACTCCTCACCACAAGCTGCAAACAGAAAATCAGTAACCCAAAATCTTTAAACTACCATACATAAAAAAGTGTTGCCCTAACCCTAATTGACTAGTGTAGGCCCAATTCTTAGAGTCAACAACAGTTTCTCTTACACATAGGATCGCACAAGTGCGCAAGGGGAGAGGATACTTCTATTATTGAATCGGGGTGACACAAAAATAGACGGCTCCGGTTTTTTGATCACCTAGTTTGCACAAGGTGAGAGCATAATCACCTACCACCTTCAAGCAAAATCAAGCAAATTTATTTAACCCCCTAATTAAATCTAAGTGAGACAAACAAAGTTTATTTTTAAAGCACCAATGGAAGTATTTGCTGATCTAAAACAAGCACAAATGATTTTAGAAATAAAAGCCTTAGACAATTGAACCTACAAAACCACTTGTTAGTAGGCTGAAAAGATGTCTTGGACCCAAGAAAAATTTAGAGCATTTTTTTTTCTTGATCCAATTTGTCCTTTGAAGTGTTTATTTTTCTTGCACATTCACAAAACCAACAACCAAGCCAAAACCCTAACAAGATAATTGATCATTAATATTAGAGGGTTAGCTAGTCAAAATAAGTCTGATTTTTGGAAATCTTTTTTACATCAAAAGTAAAAACACAGAAAATAGACCCTTACTAAAATTCAGAGAGCTTTCTAGAAATGTAAAGAAATCCGAAACATTCGCCGTTTTGCATCCAAAATTAATTTTTTATGAAAAATCATAAAAAAATTATTAAAATTTCAAAACAAGTCCAAAAATTTTGAGTGTTTTCCTAAAGGTTCCTGACATCATTCCAAATCTACAAAACAAAATTTGTGAATAGATCTGCAACCACTTGTGAAATATAAGCAAATATTTTTGAAACCCTAATTTTGAAAGATCTATTTTTGTCTAATTATTTTGCAGGAAAATTAAAAACATAAAGAAAAAACCCCTATTGAAATTTGGAGAGCTTTCCAAAAATGTAGAAAAATATGAAAAATTCACTAATTTTCTCTCAACATTAATTTTTCATGAAAATAACAAACAAAATTATAAAAAATTAAACACAGGTCCAAAAAATCTGATTTTCGGACTGGAAGCTCTTGATATTGTCCCCAACTTGCAAAACAAATTTTTTTAGAAAATATGTAGCCATTTGAGAGATATGATTGAATCTTTGAAAACTAGGGTTTTGTCCCCAAAATGATGCAAAACCTACAATAAAATGCCAACAAAACCTGCAACAAAAAGGATCCAACTCAAAAATTCTTCAAAATTTTTCAAAATATGTCAAGTTCACCAATGTAACTAAGGGAATTTTTCCTAGGGTTAGTAAATCAAATGCAAAACATGAAAAAAATCCAAAGTGATAATGAAGTGCAAAGGAATAAAATAAAAACAAATGAAACAATCTCACCAAAATGTCTTCATCCTCCACGACCGACCTCCATTATAACTTCTCAACTTGTTGAAAATATGATGTTGCCCTTAGATTTATGATGAGGAATCTAATGACAATGAGAAGCCCTAAGAAAATGTTGAAGGATTTGAGTAACTACATGCAATACTATGCTATAATGCAACTAGTAAGCATCTAAATATGTCTAAATTGTGCCAAATGAAATCTAAATATGCCTATGACAAAATGAAAAGAATGCAAGAGTATAAAATTAAAAGAACATGAGGTTGCAAGATATGTCAAAATGAGATCAAAATTGTCATTTTATAGAAAATACAACTTTGTGCGAATGGTCAAGATTAAAAGTTAACAAGTGCCCTAGAATCAATGGACAAGATTCAATATGACAACCCACAATTAGGGTTAGGGCAACATTAGGTCAAATTTGAAATGAATGGACATGATTGACTTTTAGAAAATCAAATCAAGGGCTGGCAATGCATGTGACAAGAGATACTAGGCACACAAAACAAAGTTGCTGCAGAATCCAATAATAATTTAAAATTATTTGATTCAAGAAGTGATGTTGAATTTTTGAATTAAAAATTAATTTAATTCAAAAATGGTGGGGTCGTGTGATAGTAAATAATTTAATTTAAATTATTTACTAAAAAGAGGGAAATTAGAAAGTGGGACTTATTTTAAATAAATAAATTTTATTTAAAATGAGGACAGTAAAAGAGGTGATAGAAGAAATACATAATAAAACTTATTTAATTTAGGTGGAAATTAAATAATAAAGATATTATCTAATTATAGAAGAATGTGACAAAGGGAACCTTTTATAATGATTTAATTCAAAATTAAGGAGAGTGGACCAAATTAAATAAATCAAATTTATTTAATTTAGGAGAGAAAAGGCTAATGAATAATTATTTAATTATAGTGGAAAGTGGACAAAAATTAAATAAATAAAAATTTATTTAATAATTAGGAAGACATAATGGACAAAAATAATTAAATAAATTAAGAAATTTATTTAATTATAGGAAGACATTAGACAATTAGTGACGCATTAAATAAATAAATAAAATTTATTTATTTAATAATCATGAAGATTAAAAATATATGAATTAATTAAATAATTATGAATTATTTAATTAATAGTCAAAAGTGAGTTAGAAACATAATTAAAATGTCATAATTATGTTAGGATGAAAAGATTAAAAATAGAGCTTGCAAGCCTAGGTCATTTTTATGTGTCTACAAACATAGGAGTACAAAAGAAATTAAATTCTAGATTGCAATGAAATGAATGACAAAACTACTAGGTATTTATAAAGAAAATTGATGAAATGATCATCAATGCTTCAATGGTCACACAGAGTGAGCGAATGATTATTCGTTGACATGAATTCCACCATTGCTAGTTTCCAGGCTTATGGAAATTGATGTAATATTCATTATGATTGTCTTGATATAACCCCTCGCATGCATGGAAATCAGGTTGATATCCATCGAAGAGGCTGCACCATTGATACATGTTATTTGTAGAGCTCAATTAACCATCACATGGCTAATTCAATATTTTGAATTAGGGTCATTAATGCATAGGAGAGTTAGCATTTTGGATGAATTAGATCGAGTCAAACATCTTTGAAATTTCCACTTCCTCATACAGCAGGCCCATTGGCCAATAATACACACTCGGGTCAGAATACCAACATGTCACTTTGTGCCGCCAGATGAATCCACATTTTATCCATCCACACACCTCATAGTACCTTTAAGATCATTATTTTAATTGTGCACAGTTGGTGAGGAACAACCATAATGAATCCTCATTATCACATGATATCCATCGATTTGAAAGCCTGTATTAACACAACTGGAAAATTTGGATTGGGCCCCATTACCATGCATGACAAGTGGCAACATATCGTAGAACTCACCACACTTTAGTGACATCATCTAAAACTCCTGCGAGGCTAGCGGGGAACGGTTGGGATCAAAGCCTATCAATCTGACAGTTCATAAACTTGCATAAGCCACAATGTTATTTATAAAAGGGGACCGACTAGGCAGATAGTTGGCAACCCTTAAGGCATAAACTTTATACCTAATTCTAACATTATAAAATTTATCACCCAACATTAGGAAAAAAATTGAATTAAGTCCCAACGTAGAAAAGACCAACGAGCTAGGTAAAGGGGCTAGTTTATGCATGAAACATAATTCTTTATTGATGACTTAAGCAACCGACAACCCAGAGTAATAGGTCAATAGAAAAACATAACGTGAGGGTTCAAAAGATGTGAAAATTTTAATCAAGGGCAATAAAAAACCTAAACCCTAACATTCAACCCCTAGATCACAAGGGTAATAACTATACAAGACATAGAACCAACCAAGATTTGTAACAATTTAAAAAGTTGTATCAGTGGCTTTGACTGGGGATGTATGCCCCCTATGGGCATAGCAAGAAACCAGATCTCTGGAAAGAAGATAAAATACTGAGTCCATTAGGGTGTCCTAGAAGTCATTCCATTATGCTACACTAGAAACCATTTTCAAACTTCATGCGGTGGCCCCATGCCCCCAACAAAGAAATACCAATTTTTACCTCTATCAAAAACAAAGTTTAATGTTGTCTGAAATAGGCCAAATCTGAAAATACTACCATTGAGTGCCCACAAACTAGCTTGGTCACTGACATGTCCCACAACATCACTATGCTTCCCAATGTCACCACCAATTTTGTAAATCTGCTATCTGCATTTAGACACTAACTAAAATTCATAATCATTGTGACACTTTACTTTGGAAAGCTACTCACTTACTTGAGCTGAGAGATAGAAGCCTTCACAATCCACTTGATCTTTGACATCATAGATTTTAACATTGAAAATGGTTTGCACATAAAACTAAAAATTCTCATAAACAGCTTGGTATGTGTCATTCAAATCATCTTGGCATATGTCAAAGATAAAAGATGCATATTCAAGAGCATCCTTATATGGATCACAACAAAATGGGCACATTTTTTGACATTTCATTTTAGGTACATTAGAACATACCTTGGTATCATGGAAACATGGATTATGTGCAACATTAACATCTAAGGAATGAGTGAATGCATTCATCTCAGGTTTGAGAACATATTCTGATACATTCTTTTCATCATCATTCAACTCATTGCAAAATACCTCAAGAGTGGGCTCAATCAATTCAACATCAACAGGGACAATAGAAAGACACCCTTGTGCACTGGTAACCTTATGTGCAATATCAATTGATATGTGTGCTAACTCAAAAGTAAAAGATTTGTTGTCAGTTGAAAACTCCTTATTAGAAATGGAACTAGAATATTCATCTTCTTTCACATCAATTCTTTTCACATGTAGTGACAACATGTCCATGTGTACACTTTGAAGATTGGGAACATCAAACAAGAAGCGGTTGTTCTTAATTTTGCACTCACCAATATGAGGTTCACCATTATTCTCATTTATTGGTTTCTCTATACATGGATCAAGAATTTCTATAGTATCAACACAATCTGCAACTTTATTGTCATATGAATCAACACGATTTTCAATATCATCATTGGGTAATAATGTTGATTCAAGATCCACATATGTGTCACAATGTGCCACTTGATCATTCCAAAATGAATCCAATATTTGATCATTAGGCTCTTCATGTATCAAAAACATTTCCCTCTTTACTTCATACAAAAATTTATAAAGAGCAGGGGCATAAGCACAGTCATCAACATCTTCATCATATTCAACATTATGTTCTGAATCAACATACTGATCATACACATATTTGTCTTCAAACTCTGCCTCACTCACACAATGAACATGCTCCATTGATAGCCAACTTGGAGTACACTCTAGGTGTTCACCACATGTAATTTGTTCCTTCACTTGTGGACAAGTGACATCATGAGATTCTTTATCATTGCATTCTTCAAGTGGGGAACATGTTTCCATATCATCCTCAAAAAAGCAATCAAATTCTTACTCAATATGATTCTCATCACAAGAAGAAAAATTAATATACAAACCATGTTCAAGATTTTGAGAGTGAAAACTTGAAATTGCATTTTTAGGACCATAATCATTGGTTTATAATAAAATGTCAATAATACCACATGGAATATCATTTTTCATTTCATTATCATCTGAGATATCACAAGAAAAACATTCTTTCATAGTTACTTCATTATCATCCCATGTATCCTTTTTTTCATCATTGTTGTGTTGCTCAATATATGTGTTGATTGTGAGTTGACTACAATGCTCATCTTCTGACATATTCTTTTCACTTATTTGTATTGTCATTTGATTCTTGTCATCAACATATTTGGCTAATTGTACAATCTTTATCCAATTAGGAACTTGGTCAGAACTATGGGGCTTCAATTCCTCTGGAAAAGTACTCAGTCCGGGTTCATAAATCTCACAGAACAAATCAATGCATGTAGAATCCTCCGATCTGAAATATTTGGGGATTTCTATCAAAGCATCCAAAAACTTCATAAACAATTTATATGGTGATTCTCCCCCATGTCTCTTCAATTCACACAATTCTTGCACAAAATACTTTTGATCATCATTACTCAAATCTTGTTGATACTCAACTTGGAGCTCGTTATGATCTTCATACTGTGAAGATGGAGAAATTACAACACCAAAAGCATTAACATCATGAAAATAATTTCCATTACTTGATCCTTGAATTCTATTTGAATGAGATGTATTGGGATAATCAACAATTGCAGCCATATACCCTTTCATCATGGAGTATTTCAAATTGTTCTCAATATCAATGGCGGTTTGATATTCCTGATGTAATGTTGCAGGCATCTTATCTCTTAATAAGAAACTAATCTTTTTGTCAAATGCACCAAGATACACAACCAAAAACTCAGCATCATTTGGTATCATACTCTCATGAATTTCCCTTATTGCCTTTGAAAATTGGAGATTAAAAATAGGGATTAAATCATCCTCATTTTTATGGATCTCCATGAATTTTTTTCTTACTACACTTGGATTTATCCTTTCACCAAATTGTTCAACAAAGGAGGTCATAAAATGATTCCATGAAGTTATAGAACATGCTGGTAAATATGAGAACCAATCCCTAGAATCATCCTTCAAGAATTGAACAAAGAGCTTCATGACAACATCCTCATGATTCACTTCATAATCCCCCATCACATCTATGAAGGTTTGCAGATGTTTAGAGGCTGATTCTAAACTTTTCCCTGTGAATTTGGGCAAATACTTCCTATCTTTCTTAGGAATAAAGTTTAGGAAACCTTTAATACCACTGAAAACCAATGGAATATAACTTTCAATAACAAAATCCCTTTGAGGGCTGGGTAAAACTCATTTTCCCTGCATACTTTTACTTGATGTTTCACAAGGAAACCCTCTTGTATTCATATTCAATCATTATCAATCTTCATACATGATTATTAATTACATCAATTACAAATTCAACCACGATTCTAAAACATAGATTGAATACTTATGCTTTAAAGTTTTCTTAGAGGCATAATTCGAAAGGAATCATACTTCTCAGATCATTACATTCATTACTCATTAGAAGTATTGAAAGAACTACTATTACTCCATGTCTTAATGTAATTTCATCAAATAGGGAACCATTTATCATCTCAAGCCTTGCAAATTTTCTCATAAACCTTTCCAAACAAATTAATGCTTTCTTCAGACTTATAAGAATACCTGGAAACCTTCTAGTAGTCATTAACCTTTCTTCCCAAATACAAATTCTACAAATATGGAAGTCTTCTTCACAATTCAATAGGTTCTTTAGATAGATTCACCACCTCCTTTACAGAGGACTAAATTTCAAAGCAACATGAAGTTACTTTAAGAGTAAATCTCGTTTTGGGTCTTTTCCCATAGCGGAGTCACACTTAAATTCATTGAGATAGTGCTATAAAAAAACCTTCTCCAGATCCAAAAATTTCAATATCTGACCCAAATGTTCAGATTCACTAAATACTTGACTCTATGATACTACCATCTGCACCTATGATTCCTTTTTCTTTAAATTTCTCAAAAGTTCTCCCTAGTGGAGTTGCCATTTTGTTGGTGTTTTTATTTTCCAACTAAGCTTTGACACTCTCTAAGAGGTAGCCAATCTCTATACTCAATAATTGTCAAAATTTAGTGGCCAACTGACAGGTATAGCTTCTTAAGTCCTTACCCCTACTCTTTAGGCTCTATGAGACCAAGGAGGGTGTTCCTATTTGTGTTCATGTGACATTTCTTACCTCAAGAACACTTCACACATAGATAAATTCCTACCAAATGAAAAAGATACCATTCACCAAAGGCTTGGCAGACCACTAAGAAAATAATCACCTAATGCTAGGAATACATGTATTGTGTGAGATTTGTATCTCAGAATGGATTGAATTTGAATTTTATAATGTTTTGACCTTAAATCCACATGCAACGGGTTGTTGATTTGAGTTATTTAAAAGTAATCTAAATTAATTAACTAGTGCCTCATCAAATTGGGTAGGAGTCACATAAAATTTAACCTTGATATTAATGAGCGACTCTCACAATGCCTTACATCATAAGACTTTTCAATATTCAGAACAAAACTCCTTATCTAATCCTTAGCACATTATCACAGACCTACAATTCCTTTTCAAGCATTTGATTAAATCATTAAGCTAAGGCAAGAAAGTGAATCATACATTCAAATATACCATTGAAGATAAATGAAAGTACCCTTGATAATTTCATTCATGATCTATCATAACACACACAAGAGAGAAATTTCCTTGATTTTTATATTTCTTTCGATATTAGTAATTACATAAAACTTATTATTACTATTTCATGTACATACCCTACCTAAAATGATTTACTAGCTAATTCATCCTGAATTCTGTATTATATGCATTCAGTGTACACCACCTAGACTTCAGGATTGAAAAATCCAACCATAACAATGAGCCTTGAAATCTCCTTTATAGAATAGGAGAGTGACAAGATTCAGGCTCATTGTCATTACATTTCAAAAGATGAAATTTCATCTACATTTCACAATTCCCCAGAATTGGATGACATCATTCAGTGAACAAGGGAATCAAAATGGTTACAACCCTTGTAACTAGTCGGTACCACCAAACCACAGAAAAATACCATCAAGGCCTCATCACCTTCATCCACATCATACCCTTAAAGAAACAAAACTAGAACAAAAAGGAGAAACCAACAACCACATCAACACACAGACCTAGAACAAGCAACACGACCATAGTACAAAATGACCCCTTTGTGTTTTCACCTTAGGCAGAGGAAAAAACACCACCTTATCTTTGTCAACCCTCTTCTTAACACTAGGAACAAAACCAACACATGGTACCACCTCATCAATTGGGGTTACCACGAGGACCTCTTCATCAACAGCGACCAACTCAATTAACACAGTGAGGTAACTGTGATAGTTCGAGTCAGTCCCAGAACTACACTATCAGAGCCACTAGTGATCTCAATGGGTGAATCATGCTGCCCCAGAGAAGCTTGACTGAACTCTGGCTCGACCATTAATCCTTTACCACACTCAAAAGAGAGCTTCTCCCGCTCACAGCCCGTGACCTCTGCATCTTCAAATTTACCCTTAAGTTGAGGGTTACCTCTAGTAAGACACGAGAGGGGCCTTGTATCTTCTTCTTTGGATTCAAAAATTCCTGGAGTAGTGCTCTATTTACGTCATCTCATCTTTTCCTAGCACCCCTTCATACCTAGTCTCATAGACCTATGTAATAGTGATCTAGAACCAATTTGATTGCTCATCTCTCACCTAAATTTAGAGCCCTTGCTGAAGTGACAACAAATTAACATAAAAGTACAAAATAAATTAAACTATGGATTGCAATGAAATGAATGACAAAACTAGTAGGTATTTATAAAGAAAATTGATGAAATGATCATCAATGCTTCAACTGTTGCATAGAGTGAGCGAATGATTATCACTAACATGAATTCCACCATTGCTAGTTTCCAAGCTCATGGAAAATGATGTACTATTCATTATTATTTCTTGGATATAACCCCTCGGATGCATGGAAATAAGGTTGATATCCATTGAAGAGCCTACACCATTAATACATGTTATTTGCAGAGCTCAATTAACCATCACATGGCTGATTCAATATTTTAAATTAGGGTTGTTGATGCACAAGTGAGTTGGCATTTTGGAAGACGGATCGAGTCAAACATCTTTGAAATTTCCATTTCCTCATTTAGCAAGCCCATCGGCCAATAATACACGCCTGGGTTAGAATACCCACATGTCACTTTGTGCCACTAGAAGAATCCATGTATCATCTGTCTACACACCTCGCAATACCTTTAAGATCATTATTTTATTCGTGCATGGTTGGAGGGCAATGACCACAATTAATCCTCATTATCACATGGCAACCATCGATTTGAAAGCCTTTATTAACATAGCTAGCAAAATCAAACTGGGCCCCATTACCATCCATGACAAGTGGTAACATATCACAAACCTTGCCACGGTTTAGTGATGTCATCAAAAACTCCTGCAAGGCTAGCGGGGAATGGTTAGGATCAAAGCCCATCAATCTAACGGTTCATAAACCTACACAAGCCACAATTTTATTTATAAAAAGGGACTGGCTAGGCAGATGGGTGGAAATCCTTAAGCAATAAACTTTAGACCTAAGTCTAACATTATTAAATTTATCACCCAACATTAGGAAAAAAATTGAATTAAGTCCCAACGCAGAAAAGACTAGCATTCAACCCCTAGATCACAAGGGTAATAACCAAACAAGACATAGAACCAACCAAGATTTGTAACAATTTAAAAATTTCTATCAGATACTTTCACCAAATCTTTACGACCCCATTTTTTTCCCCCTTTACTTTGAACATTTTCCTTGAGAGAAAAATCATTTGGATGATGAGCAGGGGAAATCAATGGTACTTGGTTGAAATCATTCCTTTGAGCATTCTTCAGCTACAAATGAAGAACCCGATAGCAATTATCATGCTTCCAAGCAATATTATTCAAGTACGATGTAGGTGTGTCCATCACAAAACTAACAAAACCAAATTGAACCCTAGGGTGGACCCATTTGTTAGTAAAATTATATCGATTCACTAGCTTTGGATTGAAGGAAGCTCCAAGTTTGATCAAAATTTTATTTGGAAAAGTCACAAGAGTATGTAGAATATAAACCACATTAGTCCACGAGCGAGAGGAGTTTGAAGAGTCTTTAATGGCTTCAAAATAAGAGGCACAAATGTTGAAAGGAACTTGCTTCTCCCTATTCAGATATTTTCTGGTTTGAGAAAATCATTGAAAATTCCTATTACAAATCTTGCATTCTTGTTGATCAAGTATCCAAGTCCCATTATGAAAAACACTACCAAGAATTCCCTTTAAACCCTTAACCCTATCAGGGAATTCCTTTTTCATTGAGGGAAATGATTTTCCATAAGATCCCAAGGCTGATCTATTGAAATATACACCATTAGAGTTGGAAATAACACTCCTTACAACCCTTCCTACCCCATGGAAACATGAGGGCTACATAAAACGACCATAAAATTTTGAAAAATTATCATTAGCAGCAAAAGAAGATCTTCAATTTCTGTGGTCGTCCATTTCTCCTTTCTTATTATCTCTTCTACCTAAAAATATTGCTCTATGTTTTATATCTTTATTCTTATTTCTGTGTCATTGTTTATTAGGGTTTGATTTGTATGCATTATTACCTAGCCTTAATATTTTAACCCTAATTACAAATAGTTATTGAACTGCAAATTTTAGGGGAAAGGAGGGTTCCCCAGTGGCTTCTAGGGTTTTTACCTAGAAGGAGAGAACTCTTTCACGCTCTAAAACTTGGAGGGTTCATTCAATAGTAATTGCTAAATGTGGTTGAAGTATATCGATATGAAATTTCCTAAATGCAATAGATTATAACTGAAAATGAACTAACTATTGAATGCAAACTAATGAAATCTAGGTGTATCGTGTTGGGTGAATTGTGTAATGTGAGTAAATGAATAATAAAACCATATAATGCTCAAAGATAATTTTTGTAGAGTAAGTTTTCTCTAAGATGGGATATGAAATGTTGGAGAATGATGCTATATTTATAAGATTTCCAAGGGATATTGTGATGTGGCAGGATTCGACGGTCAAGATTTCAGCTAGAAAGATGAACGATGGAGGATGAAGAAGTTAGAGGGAATCATGGAGAGTGTTCCCTTTAATAGAACCCTTTGCCAACTATTGAAGAGAATAAATGAGATGGAGAAGCCAAGTGTCCAAAGTTTGATTCAAATTTGTTGAGTATAATTCCATTTAAAAATTAGAGATATTTAAATTCATGAGGCACTTGATGAGGTGGATGATGAGGTGGAAGGAGGTTAGAGAGTTATGTAGAAATGTGACAAAATTGAATTTAGAAATTCAAATTTAATGAGAGGGAATTAATCAAATAAAATAAATTAGTTAGATTTGTTTATTTAATTAAATCATGAAGAAAATAATTTTAGAAAGAATTTAAGAAAGTGAACTATATAAATAAATTTTTCAATTTATTTATAAGTAGACGAATTAAGAGGGTTTATTAATTAAATACCTTGTATTTAATTAAGCAATTATCCTAACTGATTTTAGGTGTATACATTTTGCCCCTCTTTGAAGTGATGTGTTTACACATTGCTTCAAAGAAACCTTTGCTGATGTGTTGATAATTTTTTTTTATTTGCCCTAGACATTGATTTTTAGGTGATGATGGATATATGTCCCCTCCGGAGATAAACCAGTGATTTTTTGAATTTTTCAAAATTTTCAATTTTTTTAATGATTTTCTAATGATTTGATGTCGATTTCAAAATTTTATGATGCCGAAACGATTTATTTCCTGAAAAAAATTATGTTGAACCTGCCAGGTGATGAATTGATTAATTAAGCCCCTTTGAAAAATAAAATAAATCAATCCCATAAAAATCCCACTTAATCACCCTTTAGAAGGTAAAAAGAGGTGAAATGAAGTTCATTTGTGCATTTTAATTTTGAAAATTTGAGTGAGTAGAGTAGCCTGATGCAAATTGAGCAAGATGGTGATTTTGATCTAGACTCATCAATTCGAGTGCATGTGACATCACAACCACTCGGTGGCATAAGAACCTCTAATACGTACCCCAAAAAACTTCCTCGTAAATTGTGCATTGCATTTTTCTTTCATTTTTCACATTTCAAAGTTTGATTTTCACATTTTAGCGCATTAGGTCACCAATGTAGTGCATCCATAGACTGTTCTAGTGCATCTAGTAGTTTAGCATATAGGGTTGATTGTTTAGCACATTCAACTTTTTGTATTGGCACATCTGGTAGATTAGTGCATAGATAGAACTTTTTAGCGCATTTAGGTAATGAGTTAGCACATACAGTCATTTAACACATAGAAGTCAAGATTTAGCACATCTATGAAATTTTCTAGCGCATAGAGTAATCTAGTGCATTGATGAATTTTGATGGCGCATATGGTAATTTAGTGCATAGAGACCCTATTTTGGTGCATCAGGGAAGTCTTCTAGCGCATCCATGCCAAATTGATGAATTTTGATCGCATCAACCTTTGATTTGATGTTGTTTGATGATGATTGGTCTCATGATAGGTGAGATTCAATGATAGGATGATGATGTTTGACCTCATGATAGGTGAGGATCAATTATAGATTTATATTGATTGACCTCATGATAGATGAGTATCAATGATAGGTGCTCATGACATTTGATCAAAATCTCACTAGAGCTGATTAGATTGATAGGTTGACTGATGTTTGATTGATTGATAAGATAGCTGATTTTTGATATGTTATGATAATAGGATCCTTCTCAGTCTTGATGTCATGGGAGTTTTTCCTGAGGAACTGGGACTTGATTCCACATTTAGATCAAGCTTATCTAAATGTGATTGGATGATGTGGGATGAATTCATTTCTAGATATGCCTCAAGTTAGGATTAACTAGGGACTCTTGATAGCCTTGGAAGAGAGGTGGCACAGTGACTACAACATCTTTTACTTACCCACTGGTGAGATGACCATGACACTAGAGGACATTTACCAAATTCTAAGGATTCTTGTTGTTGGTGACTTAGTTGTATATGATTCCATTGAGCAGGGAGGGACCTATGCCTTAAGGAGAATTTTGAGGATGATCAAATTTGTGGTTATGAGATTCCATGGTGAGAGATGGTTGATGCATATGCCACAATGCCATGTGTTTTGGCTCGATTTGTTGGAGGAATCCTATGTCGTGACCATAGGTTGAAGGGACTCTTAGTTGGATGGGGTCAGACACTAGAGAGCATGATCACAAAACAGACTCAATATGCATGGGGACCTTGTATGCTCACTCATTTGTACCATGATCTATATCAGGTGGTCTACCTTAGAGCATCTAGTTTATCATCCGGTGTTACATTGTTATAGATATGGGCATGAGAGCATATAGATGTCACTAGACCCACTGTAGAGAGACAGTGACCAGATGGGAGGCCCTATGTTTATGGATACATAGGTCTAGTTGTCCAACATAAGCTAGGAAAAATGGAGTACTGGCAAATAGTTCTTGATGATTTGTATACCGTGACATGGATGCCTTATCTTGACTGTGAGCAGTGGTGGGAGGATGACATTGAGATGCCCTATGTGTTCATAGCCAGATATTTGATCAGGATGACACCATTTATCATTGAGATATTACTTCAGGGGAGAGTACATCAACACTATAGTAGGGTATAGGGCATGCCCCAAGGAGTGGCTCATTATGCACAAAGATGATAGGATATACCAGAGTGGGGACTTGTGTTATCTTATGATACTTCCTATTAGGAGTACTATGGATTAAAGCTAGTGATTTGGGAGCATCATCCTGAGATCATAGAGGCCTCCCTATCCAAGGACTATGCTTTGTATTTCTTTACCCATCCTTTTCCATGGATATTGAGCCTAAATGAGATCATTTTGTTATTAGATGATGATGAGAGGGCACCACCACATGCACCTAGGTGGAGAGATGAAGGAGATTATGAGGAGGGAGAGAGTAGTGATGAGCATGGAGATGATGATGGTGGAGATGGTGATGGAGGTAGAGATGGTGGTGGAAGAGGTAGTGAAAAAATAGCATTCGATGTGAGATACTTCATGGTACCTCAGAGGAGGAGATCTCTAGTGGTCGCAACATAGTAGCATGTGTAGATTGGGTTGCCCTCACAACAATAGCAGACATAGATATATTCCTTATAGGTCCAGGTTTAGACATTGCAAGGTCAACTAGCATAGGTTCAGGAATTGTTGGCACAAGCATAGGGACATAATCCACTTTGACAATTGAGAGAGATGTGGTGAGATAATGGAGAGAGTAGGCAGAGGCCTTGGACAACATGATGTAGAGAGTGGTTGAGGGTACCACCATAGGTGATATGCTTAGAGAGGTCACACAGATTAGTCGAGAGTCCAAGTACTAAAAAGACTGATATCATGTGGTTGTTCCTACAGAGCAGAGGGTTAGCTATGCATAGTCTCGATTACGTAGGAGTTAGTCTCGTACTACCAGCATGGGTGTGTCACAGCCACCGTGCAGAGATCCACCAAGTGGAGACCTGGGTATAGGTCCATTAGGTGTAGGTACATCAACTGGTTTAGCAAGAGGCTCAAAGAGTCTGATAGAATCTGGGGGGAGCACCTCATCGCTCCAATTTTCACCTTTGATATATTTGAGACATTTGTATACACTAGTTTTGAGACTTGATGACTCACTACCATTTTTGATGATTTATTTCTCTACACGTTTGGATATCCCTGTATAATTTGACATTATTATTTTGATATTTATATATGATATGCAGTGATGATTTAGTTGTTTATATGTGTGGTCTATATGATTTATGATAGATTATTATGAAGGATGCATTTGATTTCTATGTTTTGATTCTTATCTAATGTTCATATGTTGCTTATTTGATTATGGAATGATTATGTATGGATGCAATGATGATATGATAAGGTGCATATTATGATTCTATGATGCTTTATGGATAATTATTTTTGCTATGAGATGAATGCAAATGAAATGTGATACAATTTATTCTTCTATTTTTTGATATAAACATTATGGTGTAATGTAATGGATGGGTGAACGATATGAAAATGATCATGTAATATAGTTTGTTATTTTTGTATTTTCTTGATGCAAATATTATGATATTGCTACACTATATGAGATGAGTTTAATTATGAAAATGTGATGCAATGCATTTATTTTGTTTGTTTTCTAATGCAAATACTATGATGTAATGTATGGATGAGTGTATAATATGCAAATGATTATGCAACTACATGAGAATGATATGTTTTTGTTAATTTCAAGTATACTCAATCCCTTTAATGATAGAGATCGTATCATTTGAAAATTGTTCCAACCTTGAAAAATCTCAAAATATAGATGTAAAACTAATATGGATGCAATCTAATCTACCATGTACATCTAAATATACGAGGTTATCATTTTAGCAGTCGAATTCTCATGACTTTTATCATCATTGAGCCTTACTAAAATGTTGAAAGTGAGTACAAGCATTGATGGTATAATTAAGACCATGATGTTTTTGATATTGCAAGTTAACACAAGCATCTAGGTATACTTGTGTATACACTTAAAATTGGTCTGGAGCATCCGATTAATTAAATACACATTATTTGATTAATTATTCTATTTCCTCTACTACTTAAATAAATAGAAATATTTATTTAATATAGTTCACATTCAAATTCATCTTAATTAAATAGACAAAATTAAATACTTTGTTCAATTTAATTATCAAATCCCTATTCTAAATCTATCACATCATTCTCGAATTAATTAAATAAGGTCAAACACTTTATGGATTAATTACCATATTCCTCTGATTAATTTAATAAACGACTATCCTATAGTTTGTTTTATTAAATTATTTATCTCCCTTTCCTAATTTAAATAATCAAAATATTTGAATTAAGCATAAAGGAATATTCCAATCTCATTCTCTCAAAAATGAATTAGATTTCCTATGTCTAATCTATGTCTAAATTTATCACAATTAATGCTTTGAAACTTCACGGGAAGTTTTGGAGACAAATTTGGAATTTGATCTCTCAATCCTCTTCCATCAATTTTTCCTCTTCTCTTTCCTAGTGTTTTCATGGGTAGAGACAATCTCCCTTTTTCTATCAATCTCCTCAATCTCTCACCATTCAATCCTTTAGATTGAATCCAAGCCTCTCAAAGCTTTCCCTATGCATTTCTACAGCTAGGAAATCTATACATACAAGCCTCATTGGACCAAGAAAAGGATCCAGATAATCAAGCTTTTGCACCCTTACTCTGCAGGAATCCAGGCATCAACATTCAAGCAATCACACATCAAGCAATTCAACAATCAAGCTTCACAACAATGGCTGCCTCTTGGAGCTGCATTTATCTGTTTCACATCAATATCATGCTAGTTTAATTGATTTATCATTTAGCATTATATTATCATCATCTCATTCTTTAGATAGTCATTTTAACAGTCTTATATGCTTACACAATCTGAGAGTAAAATATGATTTAATAAATCTTTGGAGATAGAGAGCAATAGGACACTTTCAATTGATTACTTTGTTGACTTGATTCAATTTGTTTAATCATTGATATAATGTCATATTAAGAAGTGTATTTATGTTATTTACCTCATTCCACACTTACAATTTGGCACCCACCGTGGGGCATTAACCCCATTTTTATCAAAATTACAATTTTTCTAGAAAGTGTTATGCAGGTTTACAGCGTGATTTATTTTAGCACTTTCGTTAAAAGTTTCGGTGCTTCTGGTTCCTGTTCCAGCACTTTCAGAGTTTCGGTGCTTTCGATTACTATTCTAGCACATCAGGTGTTTTAGCGCTTCTATGACAAACTTCAGCACTTCGGTACATTGTTTCGATGCTTCGGTGATTTAGCGCTTCCAAGACAAACTTTAGCGCTTCCAAGACAAACTTTGGCGCTTCAGTACACTGTTTCGGCGCTTTCAGGTTTTAGTGCCTCGGGTAATTATTCTAGCGCTTTAGTGCCATAATCGAGCGCTTTTGTAAAAATAGTCTGGGTCCAATGCTTCCGTGGCCAGATTGTATTTAGTTTTCACAGTTGAGATAAAATTGATCAATCTAGGGTAGTCACTTCAAATTTTTCTAAAAATTGATCAATCTAGGATAGCCACTTCAAAGTTTTTAAAAATTAATCAATCCTAGGATAGTCACTTTCTTGTTTTTCTTAAAGAAAATTTATCAATCCTAGGATAGTCATCACATTCTTACAATAGAAGTTGAAAAGAACATCATGATTTCAGTGAAGCAACACCTTCACTTAGATTAAAGAATCTTTCTTTTTGGGCTTAAAACAAGACAAATCTATATGTTGTGCTTTTAGTGATTAGGCGTATGCTCTCCCCTTAACTAGGTGACCAAAGTGCCAGATTCACTTTTCTTTTATGTCATTTACACTTTATTAAATCCTTTAGCAGGCCTGCCATAGTGGGAAAAAGTACTCAACCTACGGGAACGACCTAAGTGGGAACAACCAAAGCTAGGTTATCCAATCCACTATAATAAAAATGCAATTTGTTGATGAAAGTCCAAATTGATGGTAGTAGGCAAGATAACCATCCCCAAAATCTTTGTTCTAAAGATTGGGAGGTCTCCTGAGGGAGTTTATCTATTTGCCACACCGAACGGAACCCTATCTACGAACCATAGAGTAGTTTCCTGCCGAGTCAGTATCCATACATTGTCATACTCACAGTGCAAGGGGAGGGAAGAATCTGCCCCCAAGACACTCACCATATAATTACCAAGGATTGTTTGCTCAAGGGATTCGGTATCTATGTCTGTCACTTTGTGTACGCACCTAGCAATGACAAAAACACGGGCGCCCTCTAGGGGGTGACACTGGTGTGTGAGTCAACATAACTGCAAGATGTGGGCTATGAGTATAATGATGACCTACTTGTCTTTAAGTGTGAGTCTATTTGATTTTTGTACAAATGTTAAAACAACTCGTCAAAATCAATAAATATCATTCATGATTTTTGAACATACACAATCTTTTCAGTTTTAAAATCAAATATTCAAAATTGCTTGCTGTGTTTTCACAAAGAATTATTAAAATCAGATTAACGGTCATCCTAAAAACAACAAAGTCAAGTTAGATCAGAAAAACTCTATGCTTAGAAAGTGGAAGTCCACCACATTTCTCAAAAGGAAAATCAAAGTCACAAAACCCCAAAAACCTCTCGGTTATAGAAACAAATTGAGAAAACAACGTTTTCTATATCAAAATCAAAACCTTCTTTTACAGCATAGAACTTTCATCCATCGCTATCACGATTTTGCTAGGGGTCACACATTAGATTACGCAGTAGAACTAATCTACTCATGAGCCTTCATCCAGAGAAGGGCTCTCACACAATTCCACAACCGTAGTCAACAGATTCAACCTTCATATCTTTTGCAGTCTCTAATACAGTATGCCACAAGACCCGATCAAATTTTACAGTAGAAATTCTTAAAGGGTCCTATTTTTAGTGTTCTGGAAAACCTGTTTCAATGCTTTGGGTCACTATTCTAGCACTTTTGTGAAACAGTGCTTTCAGGCTCTGTTTTAGCACTTACAGTCGTTATTTTAGTGCTTTTGGTAAAATAGCGCTTCTGTCAATTTTTGCAGTGCTTCTAGGAAATAGCACTTCTGGTCTCTGTTTTAGCGCTTTTAAAACAGAGAGTTCAAAATTTTAACCAGTCTATCAATATGTCATTTTTTCAACATTTTCATCAGAATCAAATCTTTTTATCAGAATCACTGTCTAGGAACCAAAGTCAGAAAGGTTTATACAAATTCCCAAACTTATCAACTGAATCAAGATCTTGCAAATCACAAGTGTCAAAATCAAATACACAATCAATTGCTACACTGAAGTTTCATTATCAGGATATTATCATCCTTCATCACGAAACAAAGTATAGTAATTAACTTTTTAAATATTGTCTCATCAATAAGATCTGTCATCTTATTCGACTTTGTTTAAAAAGGTTCAAATTGACACTATCCCACACATAAGATCAACATTTCAGAAGAAAGGGCAAAAATTTGTATGCCAATCTTAACTAGGTCCCATAAACAGACTCTTAGAACAAGAGCTTGAATCATCTAAAAACATGGCAAAGGAAAATCCTTGGAACACTCTAAACCGCAATGACAAAAATGAAATAACTCAAGAGGAAATCCAAGCGGCTCAACAAGATCCCAAGTTTCACATGTTTATGGAAAAATTTTTGGAACAAGACATGGAAAAATATCTTTTAATGTTGGCCGAATCAAGGGCGAAACTTCCAAATTTTTTTGATATAAACCATTTGAAAGATGCAACTAAAACAAATGAAATAGAGATAACATTACCAACACAAACAATAGATCCAGTTGTTGCTTTAACTTCACAAATGCAATTATTACAGCAATAGATACACGACATGATGAAAGGGACAACCAAAAGATATGCGATACATGAAATTTGTCCTTATCCTTTTGATGCAACAGTTGGTTTGCTACCTTTTCCAAGACATTGAGAATTCCCAAAGTATGATAAGTACAATGGACGAACAGACCCAATAGATCATATTTGAGAATTTAAAAAATGATGAGTCTTGAGTTTGCTCAAGAAGAGACTTATTTGATGAGGTTATTCCCAAGAAGTTTGGGAGGCGCATGTATGGAATGGCTCTCAAAACTGCAACCTGGTATCAAAACATTTGAGGAACTTGTTAACAAGTTTATCTCTCAATATTCATTCAACATCCAAAATGATGTTACTATCAAGGATCTCTACAACTTGAAACGAAACAAAGGAGAAACATTCTTGTCTTTTCTCCAAAGATGGCGACGACTGTTCACTAGGTATCCTCGATCTATTCCAGAGGAAGAAAAGATGGAATTATTCATTGAGAACTTGACAAAAGAAATGAGCTATAGGCTAGAATTACAATGTCCACCCACTTTTGAAAAAGTCATAGAAAATGGTTTTAAGATTGAGGAAGCATTAGTGAAATGGGGAGTTATCAAACATTACAATGACAAATCAAATAATTACTCCAATCAACACTCAAGCAATGATAAACCAAAAATTTGGCGAAAGAATCGCAACACAAATGAAACAACAAGCAATTCACAAAATGTCAAACTAGTTTTCAACTTGACTGCATCTTCTTCAAACAATCAAAACAGTGACCAAAAAGTCTAGTCAAATACCATGCAGAACAACAAACACGCAAAAACACTACCATACCAAAAACCATCAAATCGACGAAAGTTCACCCCTTTAGGGCAATAAATGGAATCAACGATGAAAGAACTAGTTATCAGAGGCCTTCTCACGGCACGGGAAGTTAGGTTCTGGGATCCAAAAGTCAAACCATCATGGTGGAATGACGCTGATTATTGCAACTATCATAATAGAAAGGGTCATAAAACAAATGACTGTATGGAATTGAAACATGCAATACAAGATTTGGTGGACAGCAACAAAGTGTATGTGGAAGGACCTCAAAATAATAACGATCATTCGACCTTCAAAGATCCTTTTCCAAATTATGACAAAGGTGCATCATCATCAAATAGCAAAGGGAATAACGCCAATCATGTCTATAACACAACAATCCTATGTCTATCTGAAGTAAAAAATGAACATGCAGTTAGTGATAACATTGATGAAAATGAAACCACCAACATTACCTCTTTGGATTTACTCCCAAGCGTGCAAAACTCTGATAATCAGATAAATGTCTTAAAAATTAGAGAAAATCAAGAACATCAACCAACAAACGTCATGACTCGGGGGCAATCAAAAGTAATAAGGGTAATGGGATCCACACATGCGGTTCCACCTCCATCACATTATGATATTATCAATCAAATGCAAAACACCCCTTGAGAGAATCAAGAATGTCAAACAACAAACGTCATGACTAGGGGGCAAGCCAAGGTAGTATTAAAAGGAGTGGGATCTCAACATGCAGTTACACCTCAATATCATTATAATATTGTTGATCAATTACAAAACATCCCTACCCAAATCTCAATACCAGAACTCCTTAGGTTGTCACCATCACATAAAGAAGTTCTCGAGCAAGCATTAGTTGCCACAACCATACCAAATAATTTGGATGTTTGTCAATTCCAAGCTATGGTGGGACATCTGACTACCTCTCATTGTCTGTCATTCTCTCAACAAGATGATGTCTCATTAAACCATCCGTATAACACAACATTGCATATCGAAGTCTGTATCCATAATCATTGTGTTAAGAGAGTTCTAATAGATGGGGGAGCTGGTTTGAACATTTTCACCCTCAAATTAGTCCATGCACTAGGATATTTCGAAGATGCTATTGATGTTCGATGGAAGATGACCATCAAAGCCTATGATGAAGAGGAAAGATTGTCCAAAGGTTTGATTGTATTACCCATTCAAGTGGGACCTGTGATGAAGCATATAGCATGTCAAGTATTAGAAAGAGAATTGACATACAACATACTCTTAGGACAACCCTAGATTCATGAAATGTAGGCCGTACCTTCTACATACCATCAATGCTTGAAGTTTCTAGTAAACGGATAAGAGGTGACTATAGCTGCTGATTATAATCGTCCACAACATTGTGACACATTAAGAATATATCAAGACACTTTTGTCCCTCACAACAAGGAAACTTCAAGTTCATCATCATCCAAGAATGAATAAAGTCCAAGCATCTCTACCAAGTGGGTGCAAAAGAAAGGTAAAGAAAAGGAAACCAGTCACGATGAAACAAACAATCCAGATACACAAACTTCTCTATGAGACAAATTTCAAAAGCAAGTTCAGTTGATAGATAAAGGAATGGGATAGTACTCAATGGAGAAATCACTTAACTTATCATAGTTAATGCCATCTCCTAGGAAATATGGTCAACCATCACTAATCAAACCTCCAACATCTATACCTACCATAGTTCTTCAAGAAACATTTTTAAAATCTGGAACCATAGCAGAAGAAACAAACAACAAAGCAATCCTGGATTGGCTATACAAGGATGAAGAAACATCAACATCAGAGACCGATACCAAAAATATTAGCATCAACATAGACAAGTATGGAAAAGGAAAGGCTATTCTTGAAAAGATGGGTTATGAAGGACAAGGAACATTGGGGTTAAGAAAGGAGGGAATCTCAGAACCTATCACACCTCTCACTCTCCATACAAAAGAAAAACCAGGACTAGGATACTCTGAAGAAGAGAAGCAAGAGCTAAAAAGGATAACTATGGAAAATATCCTTCACTTTAGAGATGGTTCTGAAACAGACTCAAATGAATATGAGTGGGCATTACCTTGTGATCTACTTGACATTGATATTCCAGTCGATGTGATTCAAAGATATGCACCTACACATGAGGAGGGCCAAGGCTCTGGCTCTAGACCATTTGTCGAGGGATCACTAAATATCGATGACTCTAGTGAGGACGAACATAATTTGAGTGAACTAGATGATTTCAAAGAGGGTACCATCATGGATCTCGATATCCCAAATGACAATTATGATGATATTGCTGTCCTCACCCTTACTTCCATTGACCTAAATCAATCCAATGATACCATGCCATTAATCCATCCGGAACTTATTGATTGGGAACCTACTGAACCATTGACTATACCAAAATTTGAAAATGATGATGCTATCGTGCATTTCCTTTGTCATACCGAAATTGATACAAATTCTATCCATAATACTCATAACAATACGACTCAGCAGGAGGGTGTCAAATCTTCCAGTTGCAAAAATGAAAACAAGCAAAATAGATCTAATGGTGAAAACCATTCTATGGCAGCATTAGATTTGGAAAAAGTAAAAATAAAGAATGCATCCAATGGTGAAAACCTTTCTGAGGCACTAAAGGATGGAAGATTTGACACTCTCCCAGAACACTATCATGAGCGATCATCAGTTCTGGTCGAACCTACACAATCAGTGGACATTGGCACAAAAGAGAGGGCAAAAGTTCTACATCTAGCAGAATCAATGACTGATCAAGAAAGACCAGAATTTATCAAATTCTTTAAAACAAGAAGCATCAACTTTGCTTGGTCATACTCTGATATGCCAGGCTTAGATCCAAATCTGCTTATGCACCATTTGTCTTTGCCAAAAGGAATCAAGCCTGCTAAGTAGAAATTAAGGAAAATGCATCCTCACATCGCATTAATGGTAAAAGCAGAATTAAAGAAATTATTGGATGCTAAATTCATAAGGTCTATAGATTATGCTGAGTGGATATCAAACATAGTACCTATTTCAAAGCCAGACAATAGCATTAGAATCTGCACAGATTTCAGGAATCTCAATAAAGCATGTTCGAAGGATGATTTTCCACTACCAAACATAGACATCATTGTGGACTTGATGGAAGGGCATGCCATGATATCAATCATGGATGACTTCTCTGGATACAATCAAATTAGAATAGCTCTAGAAGATCAGGAGAAGATGGATTTCACATGTCCATGGGGAACTTTCTGCTGGAACGTCATGCCATTTGGTTTAAAGAACGCAGGAGCAACTTATCAAAGGGAAATGACTACGATCTTCCATGATATGATGCACACTTTCATGGAGGATTATGTGGACGACATCTTGGCGAAATATACTACAAGGGAAGAACATCTGCATATTCTTGATAAAATCTTCACACGACTGGAGAAATTTAATGTCAAATTAAACCCTAAGAAGTGTGTCTTCGGGGTTACATCAGCAAAGCTACTAGGATACATTGTGTCAGCAAAGGGCATTGTCGTGGATCCAGAAAAAGTCAAAGCAATTATGGAGATGCCACCTCCTAGAAACATCAGCCAGCTCAGATCACTACAAGGACGACTTCAATCAATCTGAAGATTCATCTCCTAGCTGGTAGATAGAAGTCATCCTTTCAATCATCTATTGCATAAACACATAGTTTTCATGTGGGATGAGAAGTGTGAAGCGACATTCAATCAAATCAAACAATATCTAATGTCACCACCTGTTCTCATGCCACCAACACAGGGAAGACCCCTCATTTTATACATTTCCATGACTGATATCTCATTGGGGGCACTCTTAGCACAAGAGGATCATGAAGGAAAAGAGCATGCTATCTACTACATCAGTAGAACTTTAAATGGCTATGAAATAAACTATACATTCATAGAAAAGTCTTGCTTAGCAATGGTGTTTGCTACTCAAAAGGTGAGACACTACATGATGGCTCATACAATTAGGTTAATTGCAAAGATTGACCCTTTGAAGTACCTACTAAGTAAACCTGCCTTAACAGGTAGACTGGCAAAATGGGTTATGCTCCTTAGCGAATTCAACATTCAATATGTCGAAAGAAAGGAAATCAAGGGACAAGCAATTGTTGAATAGCTAGCTGAAGCTCCTTTACCAGATAATCACCTAATGACAATGGAATTTCCAGATGTAGACATCATGACAGCAATGCCCCAACAGTGGATACTATACTTTGATGGATCATATACACAATGAGGATTAGGAGCAGGGATTTTGTTCATCTCTTCCCAAGGACACACAATTCCAAAATCATATAGACTCATGTTTCAATGTACCAATAATGTGGCAGAATATGAAGCATTAATTATTGGGGTCAAGATTGCAATTCAATGGAAAATCACAGATTTATCAAGTCAATGATGAATATCAAACCAAAGATGACAAATTGATGCCTTACAAGCATCAAATAGATAATTTGAAACAATCATTTTGCTAGTATCAAGTTTGATCAGATTCCAAGGGCAGAGAACAAAGCCGCAGATGCTATGGCTACAATCGCTTCATTACTACAATTGCTTGAGAAGCATCTTTGTTATGAGTTTATGGTAGAACAAGTATCATGTCCTTCCCATTATCAATCAGAATCCGCTACCATATGTCATCTAGAAACCACTGAAACCTCCATATACAAAAAAACCTATGCTTATCTGAAAGATGATATCCTACCTCCTGACCTTTCCAAGAATCAAAAATGCAACTTTATCCGTCAATCTACCTGACACACTTTAATCACAGATGTCCTTTATCGTCGAGATCTTGATGGTACACTACTCCGATGTCTAGAACGCAATGAATCTAAAATGGCCCTACGAGAAGTTCACAAGGGTATTTATGGTACTCACTCGAGTGGAATAACCCTAGCCAAGAAACGCCTCCATTTGGGTTATTATTGGCCTTGCATGGAAAAAGAATCATATCATTTTGTTAAGAAATGTCAAAAATGTCAGGTTCATAGCAATTTGATTCATGCACCGGCACAAGAACTTCTTCCTTTTACATCAACATGGCCTTTCTATCAATGGGGCTTAGATCTAGTAGGAAAAATACATCCATCTTCATCTAATGGACACAAGTTCATTATCACGGCTACAAAATACTTCACGAAGTGGATAGAGGTAGCACCTCTTACTACCATCACTGGGAAACAAATCTCCTCATTCATCTTGAACTACATCATCTGTCGATATGGAATCCCTCAATCTATAATCACAGATAATGGATGACCATTCAAAAATCAAGATGTTCAAGAGTTATGTGAAAAGTTCCACATCCAACATCATTTTTCAACACCGTACTATCCTCAAGGGAACGGCCAAATAGAGGCCTCAAACAAAACCATACTCAAAATTCTCAAAAAGACGGTTAACAATGTTGGGTGTGATTGGTATGTTCAACTCAATCCAACACTATGGGCTTATAGAACAAGCATCAGAACACCAATGGGAGCTACACCATTTTCTTTGGTATATGGATCAGAAGCTATATTGCCCATTGAAGTTGAAATTCCATCCCTTCATGTATCACTCAGAGGTATCATTTCAGATGAAGATTATAGGGTATCTAGATTGCAGGAACTGGAATTGCTAGATGAGCGTTGTCAACAGGCTATTAATCATCTAACAACTTATCAACAAAGGATGTCAAGGAGTTACAATCACAGGGTGACACCAAGGGTCTTTCAAGTTGGTGACTTGGTACTAAAGGAAAACCCTAGAAATCAGCAAGACAGGGAGAAGAAAGGAAAATCTGAGCCGAATTGGCTTGGTCCGTTTGTCGTCATATTAGTGTATGGATCAGGAGCATATCAGCTATCAACATCAGAAGGAGATCTATTTGATGTACCTATCAATAGTATTCATCTCAGAAAATTCTATGCTTAAAACTCCTAGTGCACGGGGCAAAAATCTAAAATTGTTTCCTTGGTGAAAACCTAGCAAACAGGCATCTTGGCAAACGCAAAAATACAAAAAAAATAGAATTAAAAAAAAAAAAAAACATAAAAATGAGAAAAATACAAAAACACAAAGGGTGTAATCAAAGCATTTGATGAAAACTTGGAAATAGGTGTCATATGTGATTCTAAGATCAGCTTTCCCATCTATTATGAACATATCGGGATCATTAGTTTGGCAAGTCAATATCGTTCCATATCATGTCAGTCATCTTGCCATCATTGCATCCATTATCAAACTCATGTCACATGGTCAACATATCACTCCATAGCTTGAGGGAAACATCTAGATATCATTAGGGGCAATTAAGATGTACCAATTTCACCAGTCAATGAACACGACAGTAAGGTAGAAAAACCAAAACAAAGATCAAAGCGCAATGTCAATCATCATCAGAAAAGCATCAAACATCCATATCATATCGAAAATCCAAAAACATTTCAAAAAAGTAAGTCTGAAAAAGCAACTTTCAAAAAAATAGGTTTGTGTCAGTCGAATTACGTGGTCTCTACGTGTGTAACATAGGCAAGGCTAATCTTTGATCAACCCCCGAGACCCCTAGGATTAGTTAGTAGGTTAGGTTTTTTCGTCAAAAGCCTCAGAAAATCCAAAGCAAAAACATGTCAAAAAGTCAGGATGGATGATCTTAAATTTGAAAAATGATTGAAACACACTAAGTGAAAATGGATGAATTATATTTTGATTATGATTTCTTTGGAGTAACTCAATAATGTATAAAAACTAGAGATACAAGGAAAAAGAATGATGTTTTATTATCTGTTGTCTGTATGATAATCATATAAATGTGTGAATTGTTGGGGGATGTGCTATGCAAATGTATCACCGATGACATTCAGAATTCACACATTGAAATGAATAATCATTGCTTGTTTACACAATGAATGCTCAGGTCATCTCGATTCAATTATACCTCGATGCTTGTGTTCAATTGCAATATCAAAAATCATGAAAATAATACCCAGGTCGTCATTGGATTAACACAACCATTGATGCTTGTATTCACTTTCAACATCCAATAAAGCTCTATGATGATACCAAGCACAAAGAGACTGTAAAAATGACATCTATTTTGCATATCATTGCATGATTAAATTAGATTGCATTCATCATCATTCATTATCTGCAGAGTATTTGTTGCATAAAAGATTCCAGTCAATGATTATCTAATCTACAAAAGAAACTGAGTATACTTGACATAAAATCATCAAAAACATATAGCATCATCATTTGCATCATCATTTCATCATGCATCATATATTCTACCATCAGTGCATCAAGATCATTCTTACAATAACACATTCATTACATTACCATTTATCCAACATCATATGCCTACATTAATTACCATCCATACATTTCTTCATTCATTATAAAATCATCATCACATTTGAAAATAACAAAAAGGCATTCATCCATCTATTTCATACATTTTGATCACATTTAAAAATATTCGTATAAATCATCATTTATCCACATATCATTTATCCATCCATACATACATCATGACATCATTACAATAAAATAAATCATCATTTATCATCACCACATTTAGAATTAACTCATCACATAAAGCATATAAAAGCATCCATCACATGGAAATAATGAAACCATCAACATATCATATCAAATACATCTCATATATATATCATCAAGTGTCAATTATACAATGAAGTCATAAAAATACATCATCATACAAGAGAGGTACGTCATAAAATACATCAGTGTGAATCAAAATGGCATCTACGACCTGCTACTGCTAGAATGAGCAGGCCTACCAAGACCTGTACCACTACCACCACCACCCCTTGAAGGACCCGGATCTCTGGGATCTCTGAGTGGAGGCTGACTCACCCCCTCACTGACTATCTATGTGTGAGTCCACCCAGATCTTGATGGGGCATAACTGACTTGGCACTCGGTAGGCACTACATCATGATACCGACCTCTGTAATACTCAACCTCTTGGGCAGCCCAAAAAACCTCTCTCATATAATCACCTATAGAGGTGCCATTAGCCACTCTCTGGAGGGTCTCAGCTCTCTTGTGTGCCCTCTCGGCAATATGCCAAGCACTATCTCACTCCACTTTCAGGGTATCAACCCACGCCTACATGGTGGCTAACTGCCCCTGTACTTGTGCCAAGGCCTATGCATGAGTCTGTGCCTATGCCTACATCTGTGTCTGAGTCTACACAACCATGCCCCGAGCCTGTACCAACTGTCCCTGCAGTGTCTGAACCTGTGCCTGCAGAGTCTGGACTTGTACCTAGAGCCTAGCTATCTATCTCTGCTGCTCAACTGCTGGCACTATCATTGCCTGCCTCTTACGAGGCCTACTGGAAGAAGGTGCACTATGAATATCTAGACCGGGCCCTCTGTATCCTCCACTCCCACCATCACTGTCCCCACTGCTGCTGCTATCCTCACTACCTGAACTATTGCTCTCTGAGCTCTCATCTACTAGGATATCACCCTCACCACCAGCGACATCCTCTGCCACATCCTCCTCTACTGGTAAAGGTGCTGGCTCATTAGGGATAGTAATACGAGGATGAGGGACCAAGGCCAAGAATGTTGCGTAATCCTCTGTGACAGCTGCCTCTAATATATCTCTCCGCATGTCCCAGGGAGACGGCTGTAAAGCTCTATAACCCTCTACTATGACGTCATAAGATAGTGTGGGGCCCCAATTCAGAATATCCATCCATCGTCGTGCATAGTGGGCTACTCCTTATGGCATGCACTGAACTATGCCATATTGTCTGTAAACCCGACGAAGCAAAAATCTCTCAAGTATGAATGGAGTTTGGCCAATAAGGTACATAGAATCACACAAGAACCCCAACACTGCACCATCCTCCTCCCACTCCTCACAATCAAGGTAGGGGCACCATATCACTGTCTCAGTATCATCAAAAACTCTCCTCCAGTGCTCTAACTTGTCCATCCAGGCCTGCGTAAATCAACCACTGTATCTAAAAACATATGGCCTACCAGTTGGTCTATCTATAATGGGAAAGGACCGACAAATAGCAAAGTACTCCCAAACCCATATCTGTAATAGGGTCGCCCCTGCGGATATACTGCGTGCACCTAGATACACAATGGAATGAAGATCATGGTAAAGATGTGCTAACATGCACATCCCCCACGCATATCTGGTACCATGTACCAACATGCTCTCCAGTGTCCTACCCCAGCCAATGAGGAATCCCTTTGACCTGCGATCAGGGCAAAGGAATCCTCCAATAAATCCAGCTAGCACTGCTGGTAATGTCGCATAAGAGTCTACAATCCTCCGCCATCGAATGCTCAGACCCTCTATGTCCTGATCCTAAAATACTCTATGGAGAGTATCTCTACTACTGGTCCCATGTGAATCATATGTCATGATCTCCCCCATGAAGGGAATGCGCAATATACGCCACACATCCTCTGGTGTGACTATCATCTCACCGGTGGGTAGGTGAAAGGTTTTGTGGCTGCTATGCAACCTCTCAGCCAGTGCGGTCAACAAACCCTGATTAATCCTAATCTGGGGCATATCAAGTAAACTCGTGAGGCCACACTGGCCTATCACCTGGAGCTCATCCGGTGTCAAATGTGGTATCAAATTGGTCATCTATGGAAATCTCTCTCGCATCTGGAGAATACCCAGATTCTCCTATCATCATAACAAATAAATCTACAATCAGTGAACTATGTAAAGGAATCAAAGGTCATTCTACTATCAGTCTATTCCAAAAACTTTGGTATGATTTTTTTGATCAAAATTCATAGGCGAACATCCAACCTTACCTATCATGAGGTTCATCAAAACATTATCTAGATCTCGCCTATCATGAGATTTATCAGATATTGAATCAAACCTCACCTATCATGAGGTTCATCAAACCATTATCTAGATCTCGCCTATCATGAGATTTATCAGATATTGAATCATGTTCTTGCCTATCATGAGGATCATCAATAAATGGGTTTTCTTCTCACCTATCATGAGAGTTAGTCTTATTTAAATCATCAAATCCAATATCAAGAGTGTGGATTGTCCATCATACCAATCAGAAGAATGGACTTGATCGAAATTGACATAATCAAAGTTCACTAAGTAAAAATCTTCAATTCTGACATGAAAGCACTAAATCCCAAAAGTGCTACTTTATCACCTAAAAGCACTCAAACAGGGACCCAAAGCACTAAAACCATGAAAGCGCTATTTCAGCACTGTGAAGTGCTAAAACAAGCTTTCGAAGCACTAAAAAACTCAAAGCGCTACTTTTCCATATAAAAGCACAAAAACAGGCCATCTAAGCACCACTTTACCAAAAGTGCTAGAACAGACCTTAAAAGCGCTAATCCACCGACCCAAAGCGCTGAAAATCTCAAAGCGTTAAAATCTGGCTTCATAGCGCTAATTCTTGACTCCTAAGCACTAATTCGCTGAAAGCGCTACTTTACCGATTGGAATCGCTAGAGTTTTAGACGCAAGCGCTAAAACTCAAAGTGCTAGACAACCTAATAGGAGTTCTACATCGGGATGTAAGCACTACAGTGCGGCTTCAAAGTGCTAAAAGACACCTAGACACACCTAGGACCTAAAAAGCATAAAAAACAAAAGTGCACGAATCACGAGGAGGTCAAGGGGTACATACCAAAGGTCCATACACAGGTGGCCATCTGTGGCATCGAACATGCTCAAATCGGTGAGTGTGGTAGGGGATAGGCATCTCGCTCCAGCTGGCAGAAAAGTCTTTATCACTAAGACTTTTGAACTCAAAAAGCAAATAATCTATTGAAAATGACCTTTTAGCACTATTTATAATTTTTGAAATTTTGGTGGATTTTTATTACATTTTGATTAATTTTATCCATGAAATTAATTAAAACTCATCTGAGGGCTCTATTTCTTCATCATTTGTCGGGAGATAAATTATTTCATCATTGAAACATCATAAAATCATCAGAAAATCATAGATTTTTAAAAAATTCTAAAAATCATTAGATTATTAATTTATCTCCCGAGGGGGCATATCATTATCAAATCGTCTGAAAATCATGTCTGGGGAAAATGAAATTATTATCGTCTAAAAATCATGTCTGGGGCACACAAAATTATTATTGTCTGAAAATGATGTCTGGGGCACACGAAATTATTATCATCTGAAAATCATGTTTGGGGCATACGGAATTATTTTTTTTGAAATCATCGATCCTGGCAGTAGCAGCAAAAATATTCTTCGAACCAATGCGTAAATACATCACTTCAAAGAGGGGAAAAATGTATACACCTAAAATTGGTCTGGAGCATCCGATTAATTAAATACACATTATTTGATTAATTATTCTATTTCCTCTACTGTTTAAATAAATAGAAATATTTATTTAATATAGTTCACATTCAAATTCATCTTAATTAAATAAACAAAATTAAATACTTTGTTCAATTTAATTATCAAATCCTTATTTTAAATCTATCACATCATTCTTGAATTAATTAAATAAGGTCAAACACTTTATGGATTAATTACCATATTCCTGTGATTAATTTAATAAACAACTATCCTATAGTTTGTTTTATTAAATTATTTATCTCCCTTTCCTAATTTAAATAAATCAAAATATTTGAATTAAGCATAAAGGAATATTCCAATCTACATTCTCTCAAAAATGAATTAGATTTCCTATGTCTAATCTATGTCTAAATTTGTCACAATTAATGCTTTGAAACTTCACGGGAAGTTTTGGAGACAAATTTGGAATTTGATCTCTCAATCCTCTTCCATCAATTTTTCCTCGTCTCTTGCCTAGGGTTTTCATGGGTAGAGACAATCTCCCTCTTTCTCTCAATCTCCTCAATCTCTCACCATTCAATCCTTCAAATTGAATCCAAGCCTCTCAAAGCTTTCCCTATGCATTTCTACAGCCAGGAAATCTATAAATACAAGCCTCATTGAACCAAGAAAAGGATCCAGATAATCAAGCTTTTGCACCCTTACTCTGCAGGAATCCAGGCATCAACATTCAAGCAATCACACATCAAACAATTCAACATTCAAGCTTCACACATCATTCTCCTTCCTAGCTCCTCTAGTTCAGGACATCATCAAGGTACTCCAGATAAATGATAACAAAAGTCAAATTTCAACCATTAAACATTCATGCTCAAGCCATGATTCAAATAATATCATCCATTTAGATTTACTTTGATTTGATTGATTTTAGTTGTTTGACGTGGATGGTGTTTGTGATACATTTGATGATTGTTATATGTTCAATGTTGAGTGTTTCTCTTTGATCCTTGTGTTTGTGATGATGTCATATTTCTATTTGTTTGTTGGTTTAAGCTCAAAGTTTATTTTCTCCTAGAGAGGTCAAGATTTTACCCCCAATCTAGGGTGAGACACGACCACGATGCTAGGATATGCACATGAGGCTCTCTGATGACAGGAAGAACGATGGTGAAAGAGAAAGGTCGACATGTGCTTAAATAGATGGAAAATCTAATCTATCACAAATAGCGCCTATTTCCAGGTTTTCACTACTTGTTTTTATTGCACCTTTTTAGATTTTATGATTTTTTTGTCTTTTTTTTTAATTTTTCACTTTTTTTTGTATATATATATATATTTGATTTTTTTTGTATTTTTGATCATTTTACTATTTTTTTTGTTGTCACCAAGATGCCTGTTTGCCAGGTTTTCATTAGGGTAACCATTTTTTCAAGACATTTTCTAATTTTTTTGTACTTTTTCAGGACTTTTAACGTGCACTAGATGATTTAGGTGTAGAACTTCTTGAGATGAAAACTGTTGATAGGCTCATCAAATAACTCCCCTTCAGGCATAGACAACTGATACACTCCAGATCGAAAGGCTGATATTATGACAAAGGGACCCAGCCAACTTGGTTCAAATTCTCCTTTCTTCTCTCGATCCTATTGATTGCGAGGATTTTCTATCAGGACCAAATCACCAACTTGAAATGTTCTTGGTTTTACTCTATGATTGTAACTTGTGGACATCCTTTATTGATAGGCTTTTGGGTGATCCACAACTTGCTAATGAAATTCATTCAATAGTTCCAACCCTTGTAACCTAGACACCCGATAATCTTCATCTAAAATTATCCCCTTCAATGACACATAGAGTGATGGTAGCTCAACCTCAATAGGTAAAATGACCTCTGATCCATAGATGAGAGCATATGGTGTGGCTCCTGTCAGGGTGTGGATACTAGTTGAGTATGCCCATAAAGTAGGATTTAAGTGAATGTGCTAGTCATGTCCAGCATCGTTGACAGTTTTCTTTAAGATCTTCAGGATGGTTTTGTTTGAGGCCTTTTCCTTGAGGATAGTATGGTATAGAAAACCGATGTTGGATATGAAACCTTTCACAAAGTTCTTGGACATCCTGGTTCTTGAAAGGTCAGCCATTTTAAGTGAAAATTGACTGAGGAATTCCATATTGATAGATAATGTAATTTAGGATGAAGGATACAATTTTCTTACTAGTGATGGTAGTTAAAGGAATAGCTTCAACCCACTTCATGAAGTACTCGATGGCCATGATTATGAATTTGTTCCCATTGGAAGAAGATGGATGGAATTTCTCCACAAGGTTAAGTCCCCATTGACATAAAGGTCATGTTGATGCAAATGGTTGCAGTTCTTGCATTGGTGCATGTATCAAGTTTCCATGGATTTGACATTTTTGGCACTTCTTGACAAATTGAAAAGACTCCTTATCCATATTCGGCCAGTAATACCCCAAACGTAGGAGTTTCTTAGCAATAGTAATTCCACTTGAATGAGTTCCACATATACCATCATGAAATTCATGTAAGTCCATTTCAGATTTGTTACGTTCAAGACAATGAAGGAGAGTTTGATCAAGACCTTGTCGGTAGAGTACATCCGCTATTAGGGTGTGTCAGGCAGCTTGGTGGATAAAGTTATGTTTCTTGTTTTGGGATAGATCTGGTGGAAGGGTGTTATCTCTTAAATAATTACAGATCTTTCCATAGATATAGGACTCAATGTCAACTAGATGGAAAATGACTTGGGATTCAGGGTTTTCATAGGTAGGGTTAAGCACTTGTTCCACCATGAACTCACAATGGCTTTGTTTTTTCAGGTATCTACAAGAGAGAAGCGGTTTTTTCCATCACATCAACTTTTTTATCCACTCTTGGAATCTGCTCAAAATTGATCTCAACAAAATACTTTATGAAATCATCCACCATTCTCTTATACAACATTAACTTTTCATCCTTTATTTGATAATAATCGTTCACTTGGTTTATGACTAGTTGAGAATCTCCATAGACTTGCAACTCTATGATCTTCCATTCGACTGCCACCTTGATCCCAATGATGAGTTCTTCATACTCAACCATGTTATTTGTGGAAGGAACCATGAGCCTATAAGATTTCAGGATGGTATGTCCTTGAGGTGTGACAAACAAGATTCCAACGCCTGATCCATGTTGCGTGTAAAACCCATCAAAATATAACATCCATTATTGTGATGATATGGTAAGGACATCTGCATCAAGAAATTCAATGCTCATTGAATGATCATCTTGTAGTGGTGCTTTGGCTAATTGATCAACTACCACTTGACCCTTGATGGCTCTTTGGTCTACATATTGGATGTCAAACTCGCTCAAAATTATTACCCATTTGGCAAGTCTTCCTGTTAGGGAAACTTTACTAAGTAAATACTTTAATGGATAAAGCTTAGCTATGAGTTTGACTGTATGAGTTAACATGTAATTCCATAGTTGTTTAGTAGAAAATACTACCACCAAACAGGCTTTTTACATGAGGGTGTAGTTGATTTCATATCCATTCAATGTTCTACTGATATAGTAAATAACTCTTTCTTTTCTCACAAAATCTTTCTATGCTAATAGAGTGCCCAAAGATACTTCAGTTGTTGCTATGTAAAGTAATAATGGTTTTACTTTTGTAGGTGGCACCAGTACGGGAGGAGACATTAGATACTGTTTTAGTTGATTGAAAGTTGCTTCACATTTTTCATCCCATTTGAAGGAAACATTTTTATGTAGAAAATGATTAAATGGATGAGTTTTATCTACTAGTTGTGCAATGAACCTCATGATATATTGGAAACATCCCTATAAACATCTCAATTGGATGATATTCTTTGGTGGTGGCATTTCCATGATGGTTTTGATTTTGGTAGGATCCACTTTGATGTCCTTTTCTGAGACTATGTGCGCCAATAGTTTTGTTGATGTTGTGGCACTCTAAAATTTTGGAAATTTTGAGTGCCCATTTCAAAAAATTTGCCTCTGCACTTTCATAAGTGCACTTGAAGAATCAGTTTGAGTGACCCACTTGAGAGGGTCGTAATTTGAAGCCAGATGTTTTTCATGTAAAACCCACTTGGTAGACATATTCAATTGACACATGTGATTGTGCATGTCAATTTTCAGCTTCCCATGATAAGTTTTTTAGGGTTTCAAAAAGCGGAGCTAGAGGGTTTTTACAGTATTCTCCTATTTGCAAACTTTCTATTTTGCAAAGTAGCCTCCTGTTTGAGCTTGCATTTTGTAATTGGTTGATCGTTATGCCAGAATGAGTGCTTTTTTGCTTTCTCCCCACCTAAATGAGCTCATGTGTCAATTTTCAGAGCTTCATGACCTCATTTTCCATTTTTAACAGGTGAAAACCAAATGAAATTTCTCCTGTTTTGCACCTACATTACCTAAAACCTTTAAGGGTGGTCAACTTTGAGTGTTAATAACTTTTGATTAGTGATGGTTCAAGAAAGTTCCATTTACACACGTCCTCAGGGTACCTAAATGAACATATGTGTCTGATGGAAACTCACTAGGAGTTGATTCGCTTTTTTTTTTCAAATTGACATTTGAGTGCGTTTTAATTGGTTCAGAATAGGTGCAGTTTCAAAAAAGTTCATCTAGGCAACTTTTCAAATTAATATCCTCCACCTTGTGATACATTTTGATGAGTTTTTTGATGCACTACATTCTCTACACCAATTTCTACATGCCTATAAATTTTCATAGCTCCTAGAGGCTATTTGAATAGTTTCCCAGGCTGGTTCTAGGGCCAGCTTGGCCAGTTTGCACTATTTTGCAACAGGGTCAGAAAGTGAGTTTTCATGAAAACCCATTTCATGTTTTCATTCCAGAAACATTCAGAAGCTTCCTAAAGTCATTCAAGGGGAAAAATTGTTTGAAAACAAAAAAATTTAGTCAGGCCCACAAGGGGACCCAACATCGGTCACACAATTTGAGGAAAGTCATATATTCAAGGGTTGATCACTTTGATCAAATGAATAATGTGGTGATAACTTCATGATATTGAAAATGCAAATATTTTATACATGTTTGCATTGCTTAAGCTTCCTGATTATATGTGTACACTTTTTCACTCGCAACAATGGCTTAGGTTAGAAGTTGGATCCTATTGAACCTAGCATTTTATTGTTGATCTATCTTTGGCAAGGGTTTCATTATGAAGAAATCCTATTATGTTGAACAAAGTGTTCAAAGGAATGCCGACAATCTTGTTTTCTTTAAAAATGAGACTCAGAAGAGTATCTCATAGCATTCTTTGAAATTCCACCTCAAAGATAATGTGCAGATTACTTCTACTGAAATTTTCTTCAATTTTAAGTTACAACAAAGTCAACAATAAAATTAGTTGATGCTTGAGTTGGGAAGCCAAGAGATCAAGCACTGACTAATTTGTTCAACCAAGCTGAATGATACACTAGAGGAAACTAAATCAAAGGATTATATTGGAGTGTAATATGATAACTATCATGTGAATTATATTTGTTATTTTACATGTGCAAAGTCTTTTGGTGAAAATGGGAATGTTTGTTGATCGAGTGAAAACCAAAGGGAGCCAATCTCTTATATTGATTGTGGCATAGGCTAAATGAGAATGCCATGGCTGCAACATTTACACAATGAATATGTTGAAAATTCTTCAGAAATCTCAGGTAAATACAAATGGAAATGTACTCAGAAAAAGGCATGGACCTCCACCAAAGCACGAAGGATAGAAGCAATCCATTTTGATTCTCTACATAGTAATGAGAAGGAGTCTGCACTAGGTAGTGGGTGTTTGTAGTGAAAATTTATCAAATTTTTTTGAGGAAAAGTCTTTTTTCTAACAATGTATAGCCTACACCAAATGATAGGAGGATGCCATCACTACAGTCACATAAATTGGATCTGTTCTTAAGCCTTTAGAAGCTTCCAGTAAAGTGCTATGTAGGAAAAATTTTTGAAGGGGATGAATAAAGCTTATTAGAAGCTTTAGGCTCGACCAGGTGGTCTCTAATTTAGAGGGCTGAATGGTGATCATATTCACGTATGCAACGATGGGTGGAGAAATTAGAATGTTGTGCTAGAAGCCACCATGCCAGGAGAAGAATGCGCACATGGTAGAATATGGATGCGTGGATTTGTAGAATGTAGCATGTTTGACAGTATGCCTCCTTAAATGTAGTTTCATGGAATACCATGGTTGTTGCATTCCTACAAAATGTATTTGTTGACAAGGCTTTAGTAATTTTTAAGAAAATGCAACTTGCAGGGGGGGGCTAGCCTACAATAGAATATATAAAATGCATTTGAGAAATTCAGCCTTTGGCATTGACACTCGAATATTAAGATATTTTACTCAAACACAGCATGGCATTGGAAGCATAGGCAGGGCACGATAGTTTTGGACCAGGTTATAGGCATCCATCAAAGTATGGAGGAGGCACCAGAGGCCGATGGAAAGTAGCATGGAGATGGTGTGTGAATTGTTTGACAATGCCTCAATAAAAATGGTCTCACGGTGCCAGTGTAGGATAAAAAAAAATATATATGTTGGAAAGGCACTAACAATTTCCAAGAAAATGCATTTGGCATGGAGTGCCATGCCAACATAGACACTAATGCATTTTTTTAAAAGGAATTAGTAATTTTCAAGCAGTTACAAGTGGTTGAGTGTCACAGGGTCACGACCAACATATGGAAGAGAGGCCCATGCAACAGGAAGAGAATAGGGGTTGCCCATGCTAGAGAAATGGAGGGCTCCACCGTACTGTAAGGTTATTGTCACCATTGTCTTGCAGAGCTTGAGAAAATACACAAAAGGGGATTAGGGAAAATAAAGAAGCAGACTGAAGATCGATGACCAAAATGAATTGGTAACTCCAGCCAAATCTCAGCCGTTGTCCACCATATCGTGATCCAAATTTTCTCACCTTTTATTTATCATGAGATGGCGAGAAGGTGGCTTCAGGTTGTTTTGGTGGGCCCAAGGCATTTTAATGCACGGGTAAAGTTATTTAAAAATGCCTCCCAAGTATTAAAAGGCTATCATATTTTAAATGATAGGGGCATGGGCTATAAAGAATGAAATATTTATATGGGTTGTTTAAATTGAGGTTAAATATTGGGGAGTTTTGTTTTAAATAATATTGTGCCCGATAAGGAGATGGGTTTTTATGAAAGAAGGCAAAGTATCTCTTGATAAATAATAAAGTGTGAGGAAAAAAAATTAAAGTGAAAGTGCATGGGATAAGGTAAATAAAATATTTACTATGAAAGTAATATGACTTTGCTAGAGTGAAAAGTGAAATGGTGAATATAGGTGCACGGGTAAAATCCTTTTTGCCTAAATAATTTGTAAATGTTTTCACTTTTTTGTAAAGTGAAATTGAAGCCTATATGTGACTATTTTAAACATTATATGCATCTACAGCAAGTAAAGTGCAGGAAAATGTGTTCTCACAGGAACATATGTTTTTTGTTTTTACACAACATGTGAATGGAAGAATTTTATCACATGGGAATTTTTTCGTTGCACAACAACTTGGTGCAAATGCAGTTTTGGGAATAGAATAGTTTTGTTGTAGGGAGAGGAGAAGATTCTTTGTAGATTACTGATCAACGAGAAAGAATTTTTTAGATGTCATCAAGAGATTGGTTTTAGGGCTTCTTCTAGAACATTCCTTTCCTCTACATATTCTTGTCTTCTCTCATTGTAAGAGGTTAGAAAGTTAGAAATCTTTGGTGAAGTTGTAGAGAAAATTGTAAAATCTGTAATGATAGAGAAAATGCAAATTAGGTTTTGAGTCATTTTGTTGCAAGTTTTGAATTCATGGAGATGTAATGTTTAATAACAATACTAGCATTTGAATCATACTAATAAATTAAGGTTCATGTCTCTCCTATGTGCAAGTGTATTCAAATTTTGAATGAAATGATCAAGGGTTATTTTGTTCATCTCACTATTGTGGTGTGTGCAATTCTTGTTTTAGCTTTAATTCAAGGAGTTAATTAAAATGCTTAAATGAGATTGTAGGTTGATACGTTTTGTACAAGGATCTGATAAGTAGTATTGAGTCTGGGTTACAAATTTGTGATATTGTAAGGAAACATTATCAAAGATATTATATTCGATGTGTTGAATCTATTATAAACCATTAGGTATTTGTGAATTTGACTCCCCCAATGGAAGTAAGGCACTTATTTGAGTTGCATTTGTTCTTTGTAATTCATTGTTTGTTTGTGTTCACTTGGAGCTTGTTACAAATTAAAAAATTAATGATTATCTTTCACTATGAAGTGTTGTTGTAATTATCTCACACTCCAAATGGTTGATATTACTGATGAGCAACCAATTCTTTTTAGTTTTATCCCGTTCTGTTGAGCTATTGAGTTAGATTATCTGTTATTGTTAATATTGTTTATGATTATGGTGCAAAGGTTGTAAACATATTAAGGGGACCACCCTCTTGGGTCTTGCAAAGCCCAAAGTGTAGGAGGTTTTATTAAAATCCTCGTCAGCTGGTCCAGGTCCTTCGAGCTGCCCTTAATTGGAAGTGGCAAGTCCATAGGTAGATTAGGAGATCAACCTAGTTATAGTAAAACCAACCAACAAAATGGAGACTCTACTGGGGAACCATGGTTGAAGATTATTCGGCCTCATAGATTCATGAGCTTGCTATGATAGGTTCAATCTCCTTGTCAAGTCAGTGAATTCTCATAAATGTTGCCAAAGAGTCTGTTGTAATTCATCTTTCAATGTAAGTTATGTGTAGATTTTTCCATATTTCATGATTACTTTATAATACCTCACAAAGTGTGAGTGGCGACTCTAAGACCTATGCACCAGTGTGCACTATCTGAGAATAACTGGGAAGGAACTGAAGGATTTCCAGTAGAGATGAAGCAGATTCAAGCTCTTGTGATGAAGTACCCTGACAAGTTTGAGGAAGGAATCCATATGATGTCATATTGTTGGATAAGAAGGTGTTGCAGTGCATATGCTAGTTCTTAAACAAATTTAACCTATGAAGAAATTCTAGTTGATCAAATTTTTGTCCTCTACAAAGAGGTGGCGACTCTACCAAAGAAACTGATGAAGAGGTGAATAGGGTTCCAAATTTACAAATATTTCCAATCAGAAGAACTATTTGCAGCTCCTGCAACAATCCAGTTATTTTCCACTCTTGGTTTTCAAGAGCTTTTGTATGGAAATCATATGTAAACATTTGAGGAAAAATTTGGTTCCCTAGTAGGTGAATTTGTATTAAGAAAGGGAACAGTAAAAATTCTTCTCGTACTTCTAAAATGTAATATGTAATATGAGTGGAGAAGTATGTTTACTTTGAATTATGTCTCTGAGAAAGCTTAAGGCATAAATATTTAGTCAATGTTTTAGAATCATGGTTGAATTTGTAAATGATGTAATTGATAACCATGTATGAAGTTGATAATGATTGGATTTTTATACAAGAGAGTTTCCTTGTGAAATGGAAAGTAAAACTATGCAGGGAAAATAAGTTGTCCCAAGCCCTCAAAGGGATTTTTCTATTGAAAGGTATATGCCATTGGTTTTCAGTGGTATTGGAGGTTTCCCGAACTTGATCCCTAAAGATGTTAGGAAGTATTTTCCCAAATTCATAGGGAAAAGTTCAGAATCAGCCTCTAAGCACCTACAAACATTCATGGATGTGATGGGGGACTATGAGGTAAGTCATGAGGACGTTGTTATGAAATTGTTTTTTAAATCATTGAAGGATGATGCCAGGGATTGGTTCTCATATTTATCATCATGTTCTTTAGCTTCATGGAATCAATTTATGACATCCTTTGTGGAGAAATTTGGTGAAAGGGTAAATCCAAGTGAGGTGAGGAAAAACTTTATGGAGATCCATATAAGCGAAGATGAGTTGGTCCCTGTTTTAAATCTTCGATTTGCAAAGTCAATGAGAGAGATCCTAGAGTACATAAGGCCAAATGATGCTAAATGCTTGGTTGTGTATCTTAGTGTATTTGACAATAAGATGGGATTCTTGTTAAGGGATAAAGAGCCTACAACATTACTTCAGGCATATCAAACTGCCATGGACATTGAGAATAATTTAAAATAATCTATAATGAAAGGGTATCTGGCTGCAAGTGTGTGTTATTCCAACACACCTTATGCAACAGATAATGGAAATGATTTTCAAGACAACAGTGCCTCTAATTTTATGATTTCCTCATCATCAAAGTATGAAAATCATAATGAGCTTCAAGTTGAACATAAACAAAATTTGAGCATTATTGATCAAAAGTGTTTTGTACAAGAATTTCATGAAATGAAGAGACGGGAAGGGGAATCACCATTCAAATTGTTTTTGAGATTTTTGGATGCTTTGATAGAAGTTACCAAAGATTTCAAACCTGAGGATTCCATGTGCATTTATTTATTTTGTAAGATTTATGAATCTGGGTTGAGTACTTTGCTAGAGGAATTGAAGCCCCATAGCTTTGATCAAGTACCTGATTGGATAAGGAGTGTAGAATCAGCCAAGTGTGTTCATGCACAAAGTGTGGATTCTCAAAATGTAAACAATAACTGTCCTCTTGAGAAAAATTAGACAACAATTCAAATAAGTGAAAAGAGTACGTTAGAGGATGAGTAGTGTAATCAGCTCACAATTAGCACATGTGCAGATTTTTGCATCAATAAGGAAGATGAAAAAACATGGGATGATAATAGAGTAGAAATACAAAAATGCTTCTCTTGTGATGTATCAGATAATGGAGATGAAAATGAGATACAAATTTCTACTTCATGTTATGTTGTGACCAACAATTACAAGGCATGTGTTATTGATATTTCATTAGAAAATAATGACTATGATTGTGAAAGTGCAGACCCAAGCATTTGTTCTGAAGATTTTGAACATGGTTCGTGTAGTGAGGATTTTTCTTGTGATGAAAGTCATGATGGGGTTGATAGTTCTGATTGCTTATCTAAAGATTGTGGTTGCTTTTCTGAAAATGATACGGAAGCATATTCTTCACCTGAAGAATGCAATGATGTAGATGCTCATGATGGCACTTGTTCACAAGTGAAGGAACAAATTGCATATGGTGAATATACCGAATGTAATTTGGGTTCACAATCAGAAGAGCATGTTCATTATGAGAGTGATGCGGATTTTGAAGACAAACATGTGTGTGATCAATATGTTGACTCAAAAAAAAATGTTGAATATGATGAAGATACTGATAGGTGTGCTTATGCCCCTACTCTTCATGATTGTTTGAATGAAGAAAAAGATCGAAAAGTTTATGATGCATGATAAGAACGATGATGCAATAATGGATTCATTTTAGAATAATCAGGTGGCACACTGTGACATGTATATTGATCTGGAATCAAGGTCATTACCCATTGATGATATTGAAAAGCTTTCTAATTCATATGATAGTAAAGTTCCGGATTGTGTTGATATGGAAAAGGTTCTTGATCCATGTGTGGAGCAACCAAGCAGTGAAAATAATGGTGAATCTCATGTTGATGAGTGTGAGATTGAGTGTAATTACTTTTTGTTTGATGCTCCTGATCTTCAAAATGTGCACATGGACATGTTTCCACCACATATGAGAAGCATTGATGTGAAAGAAACTGAAGATTCTAGTTTTATTGCTAAGGTTGAGTTTTTAGTTGGCAATGAGTCTTTCACTTTTGGATCAGCACAAATATTAGCTGGTGTTGTACATGAGGTTACTAGTTCATAGGGTTGTCTTCCTAATGTCCTTGTTAATGATGATTTGTTTAAGCCTTCACTTGAGGTATTTGGTTTTGAGAGCAATGATGGTGTGAAGAATGAATCAGAACATTTTCTCAAACCTAAGATGAATGTATTTACTCATTCCTTAGATGTTAATGATGCATGTGATTCCCATTTCCATGATACCAAGATGTGTTCTGATGTACCTGAACCGAAGTGTCAAAAGATGTGCCTAGGTTGCAGTGATCCATTTAAGGATTTTCTAGAATATGCATGTTTTATCTTTGACATATGCCAAGATGATTTGCATGACACACACCAAATTGTTTATGATAACTTTCAGTTTGATGTGCAAACTGACTATGAATGCTTCTAGTTCTCAATCCAGGAGAATGAGCATTTAGTGGAACATGATGATAAACTGCCCAAGGTAAAATGTCATGATGATAATGAATTTCAGTCAGTGTCTGATTGCACATTACAGTTTGATAGAATTGTAAGTGACATTGGAAAGTATAGTGATATAGTGGAGCATGCCAATGACTGAGCTAGTTTGTGGGTGGTCTATGATAGCATTCTCAGACTTGGCCTATGGCAGACAAAAGAGAATAGAGTGTTTGATAGAGATAAATGTTGAATCCCATTTTTCATTTGGTGGCTTGGGGTCACGAGATGAAGTTGAAAAAGAATAAATGAATAAAGGAGCAGCTTGAGGACACCTATTGGATTCAGTTTGGTCTACTCCCTAGAGATCAGGAATCTTGCTATGCCCATAGGGAGCATACATGCCCAGTTGAATCCATTGATGGCACTCTCAAATTTTGGAAATTTTGAGTGCCCATTTCAAAAATTTTGCCTTTGCACTTTCATAAGTGCACTTGAAGAATCAGTGTGAGTGACCCACTTGAGAGGGTTGTAATTTGAAGCCAGATGTTTTTTGTGTAAAACCCACTTTGTAGACATATTCAATTGACACATGTGATTGTGCATGTCAATTTTCAGCTTCCCATGATAAGTTTTTCAGGGTTTCAAAAAGTGAAGCTGGAGGTTTTTTACAGTATTCTCCTATTTGTAAACTTTCTATTTTGCAAAGTAGCCTCCTATTTGAGCTTGCATTTTTTAATTGGATGATCGTCATGCCAGAATGAGTGCTTTTTTTCTTTCAACCCACCTAAATGAGTGCATGTGTCAATTTTTAGAGCTTCATGACCTCATTTTCCATTTTTAATAGGTGAAAACCAAATGAAATTTCTCTTGTTTTGCACCTACATTTCCTAAAACCTTTCAGGGTGGTCAACTTTGAGCATTAATAACTTTTGATTAGTGATGGTTCAAGAAAGTTCCATTTGCACACGTCCTTAGGGTACCTAAATGAACTTATCTGTCTGATGGAAACTCACCAAGATTTGATTCGCTATTTTTTCAAATTGGCATTTGAGTGAGTTTTAATTGGTTCAGAACAAGTGCAGTTTCAAAAAAGTTCATCTAGGGAACTTTGCAGATTAATATCTTCCACCTCATGATACATTTTTCTGAGTTGTTTATTGGACTACATTCTCTGCACCAATGTCTATATGCCTATAATTTTTCATAGCTTTGAGAGGCTATTTGACTAGTTTCCCAGGCCGGTTCTAGGGCCAGCTTGGCCAGTTTGCACTATTTTGCAATAGGGTCAAAAAGTGAGTTTTAATGAAAACCCATTTCATCTTTACATTCTAGAAACATTCAGAAGCTTCCTAAAGTCATTCAAGGGGAAAAATTGTTTGAAAATGATTTTTTTTTTAGTCAGGCCCACAAGGGAACCCAGCATCAGTCACATGATTTAAGGAAAGTCATATATTCAAGGGTTGATCATGTTGATCAAATGAATAATGTGGTGATAACTTCATGATATTGAAAATGCAAATATTTTATACATGTTTGCATTGCTTAAGCTTCCTGATTATATGTGTACACTTTTTCACTAGTAACAATGGCCTAGGTTAGAAGTTGGATCCTATTGAACCTAGCATTTTATTGTTGATCTATCTTTGGCAAGGGTTTCATTATGAAGAAATCCTATTATGTTGAAAAAAGTGGTCAAAGGAATGCCGACAATCTTGTTTTCTTTAAAAATGAGACTCAGAAGAGTATCTCATAGCATTCTTTGAAATTCCACCTCAAAGATAATGTGCAAATTACTTCTATTGAAATTTTCTTCAATTTTAAGTTGCAACAAAGTCAACAATAAAATTAGTTGATGCTCGAGTTGGGAAGCCAAGAGATCAAGCACTAACTAATTTTTTCAACCAAGCTGAATGATATACTAGAGGAAACTAAATCAAAGGATTATATTGGAGTGTAACTTGATAACTGTCATGTGAATTATATTTGTTATTTTACATGTGCAAAGTCTTTTGGTGAAAATGGGAATGTTTTCTAACCGAGTGAAAACCAATGGATCCAATCTCTTATATGGATTGGGGCATAGGCTAAATGAGAATTCTACGGCTGCTGCATTTACATAGTAAATATGTTGAAAATTCTTCAGAAATCTCAAGTAAATACAAATGGCAACACACTCAGACAAAGGCATGGACCTCCACCAAAGCACAAAGGATAGAAGCACTCCATTCTAGTTCTCTACGCAGTAATGAGAAGGAGTCCATGCCAGGCAGTGGGTGTTTGTAGGTAAAATGTATCAAAATTGTTTGAGGAAATTCTTTTTTTCTAACAATGTATAACCTGCACCAAATGATAGGAGGATGCCATCACTGTAGTCACATAAATTGGATTTGTTCTTAAGCCTTTAGAAGCTTCAAGGCAAGTGCTACACAACAAACAAGCTTGAAGGGGATGAATAAAGCTTATTAGAAGCTTTAGGCTTGGCCAGGTGGTCTCTATTTTAGAGTGCCGAATGGTAATCATATTCACCTATGCAACGATGGGTGGAGAAAGTAGAATGATGTGCTGGAAGCCACCACGGCAAGACAAGAATGCACACATGGTAGAATGTGGATATGAGGATCTGTAGAATGCAACATGTTTGATAGTATGCCTCCTAAAATGTAGTTTCATGGAATACCATGGTTGTTGCGTTCCTACAAAATGCATCTATTGACAAGGCTTTAGTAACTTTTAAGAAAATGCAACTTGCAGGGGGTGGCCAACCTGCAATAGAATACATAAAATGCATTTGAGAAATTCAACCTTTAGCATTGACACTCGAATATTAAGATATTTTACTCAAACACAGCATGGCATTGGAAGCATAGGTAGGGCGCGAAAGTTTTGGACCATGTTATAGGCATCCATTAAAGTATGAAGGAGGTACCAGAGGCTGATGGAAAGTGTCCTGGAGATGGTGTGTGAACTATTTGACAATGCCTCATAAAATATGGTCTCACAGTGCCAGTGCAGGATAAAACAAAATATATCTGTTGCAAAGGCATTAACAATTTCCAAGAAAATGTGTTTGGCATGGAGTGCCATGCCTTCATACACACTAATGTATTTGTTTAAAAGGCATTAGTAATTTTCAAGAAATTTCAAGTGGTTGAGTGTCACAGGGCCGCACCCAACATATGGAAGAGAGGCTCGTGCAACAAGAAGAGAATAGGGGTTGCTCGCACCAGATGAAATGGAGGGCTTCACCGTTCTATAAGGGAATTTCTACCATTGTCTTGCAGAGCTCGAGAAAAGACACAAAAGGGGATTAGGGAAAATAAACAAGCAAAATGAATATCGATGGCCAAGATGAATTGGTAACTCCAGCCTAATCTCAGTCATTGCCTGCCATATTGTGATCCGGAGTTGCTCACCTTTTATTTATCATGAGATGGCGAGAAGATGGCTTCGTTTTGTTTTGGTGGGCCTGAAGCATTTTAATGCATGGGTAACATTTTTTTAAAATGCCTCCCATGTATTAAAAGGCTATCATATTTTAAATGATAGGGGCATGGACTATAAATAATGAAATATTTATATGAGTTGTTTAAATTGGTGTTAAATGTTGGGGAGTTTTTTTTTTTAAAATATCTTTCCTGATAAGGAGATGGGTATTTATGAAAGAAGAAAAAGTATCTCTTGATAAATAGTAAAGTGTGAGGATAAAAATTTAAAGTGAAAGTGCACGGGATAAGGTAAATAAAATATTTACTATGAAAGTAATATGACTTTGCTGGAGTGAAAAGTGAAATGGTGAATATAGGTGCAAGGGTAAAATCATTTTTGGTTAAATAGTTTGTAAATGTTTTCACTTTTTTGTAAAGTGAAATTGAAGCCTATATGTGATTGTTTTAAACATTATATGCATCTACAACAAGTAAAGTACAGGAAAATTTGTTTTTACGGGAACAAATGTTTTTTGTTTTTAAGCAACATGTAAATGGAAGAAGTTTATCACATGGACATTTTTCTGTTGCACAACAACTTGGTGCAAATGTAGTTTTGGGAACATAATAGGTTTGTTGCAAGGAGAGGAGAAGATTCTTTATAGATTATTGATCAACGAGAAATTTTTTTCCATATGTCATCAAGAGATTGGTTTTAGGGCTTCTTCTGGAACATTCCTTTCCTCTACATATGCTTTTCTTCTCTCATTGTAAGAGGTTAACAAGTTAGAAATATTTGGTGAAGTTTCAGAGAAAATTGTAAAATCTTTAATGATAGAGAAAATGCAAATCAGGTTCTAAGTCATTTTGTTGCAGGTTTTGAATTCATGGAGATGTGATATTTTATAACAGTACTAGCATTTGAATCATACTGATAAATTTAGGCTCATGTCTCTCTTGTGTGCAAGTGTATTTGAATTTTGAATGAAATGATCAAGGGTTATTTTATTCATCTCACTATTGTGGTGTGTGCAATTCTTGTTTTAACTTTAATTCAAGGAGTTAATTAAAAATCTTAAATGAGATTGCAGGTTGATATGTTCTGTACAAGGATCTGATAAGTAGTATTGAGTCAGGGTTATAGATTTGTGATATTGTAAGGCAGTATTATCAAAGATCTTATATGCTATGTGTTGAATCTGTTATAAACCATTAGGTATTTGTGAATTTGACTCCCCCAATGGAATTAAGGCACTGATCTGAGTTGCATTTGTTCTTTGTAATTCATTGTTTGTTTGTGTTCACCTAGAGCTTGCTACAAATTAAAAAATTAATGATTATATTTCACTATGAAGTGTTGTAATTATCTCACGCTCCAAATGGTTGATATTACTAATGAACAACCAATTCTATTCATTTTTATCCCGTTTTGTTGAGCTATTGAGTGAGATTATCTATTATTGTTAATGTTGTTTATGATTATGGTGTAGAGGTTGTAAACACATTAAGGGGACCACCCTCTCAGGTCTTGTAGAGCCCAAAGTGTAGGAGGTTTTATTAAAATCCTTATCAGTTTTTTTAGGTCCTTTGAGCTGCTCTTAATTAGAACTGGCAAGTCCATAGGTAGATTAGGAGATCAACCTAGTTACAATAAAAACAACCAACAGATGTCACACCAAACACACATTTTTTTGGGTTTAATCTTACATTGAATTTTTTAGTCAAGTGAATATTTTGTCTAAGATTTCTAGATTTCCTTCTCTAGTGAATGATTTCACCAAAAGGTCATCTACATAATCCTCCATAATGGTATGCATCATGTCATGGAAGATGGTGGTCATTTCTCATTGATATGTTGCTCCTACATTTTTCAAACCAAAAGACATGATGTTCCAGTAGAAGGTATTCCATGGACATGTGAACAATGTTTTCTCTTGATCTTCCAGTGCTTTTTTTATTTGATTGTATCCTAAGAATCCATCCATGAGTGATAACATGGCATGTCCTACTATCAAGTCCACAATGATGTCAATGTTGGGCAAAGGAAAATCATCCTTTGGACATGCTTTGTTGAGGTCTCTAAAAACAATAAATATCCTGATGTTGTAGACTGGTTTAGAAACTAGTACAGTGCTAGAAATCCAACTCAACATAATCAATTGATCAAATGAATCCAACATCTAACAATTTCTTCAATTCTTCTCTTACCAACAAGGTGATAAGTGGATGCATTTTCATATGTTTCTGTTTGATAGGTTTCACCCTAGGTGGTAGAGATAAGTGATGCATTATCAAGTCTAGATCTATACCTAGCATATCAGCGTAGGACCAAGAAAATTTGACTTGTGTCTCTTCAAAGAATTTGACGAAGCTTGGCTTTTCCTAATCTGTCATGGACACTACTAGATGTAGGGTCTTTACTGCTTTTGTCATACCAACATTGATGGACTATCTAGGTTCAACTAGTACTGATGATCTTTCATGATAATATTTGGGAAGGGTGTCAAATTTCCCATCCATCAATGCCTCAAAGCGGTTTTCACTATTAGATGTGCTCTTTATTTTTTCTTTTTCTTTATCTAATACTGCCATTAAGTGATTTTCACCATTAGATCAATTTTTCATATTTTTTATTTTTTAGCTAGGATATTTGACACCCTCCTAGCTTGAAGCTTCATTATGAGATTCAATGGTAGAACATGTTTTAGGATTATCAGAACAAAGGAAGTTAACAATGGCATCATCATTTGCAAAAATATGGACTTTGAGAGGCCGAGTTTGCTCCCAGTCATTGAGTTCAAGATGTATTAATGGTAAAGAGTCATTGGATTGGTTTAAGTCAAAGGTAGTAAGTGTTAGGATTACAATTTCATCAAGGTATTTGATAACAATGTTGAGGCCTATGATGTTACTCTCCTCCAGATCATCTATCTTGCTTGATGTTTGTTCATCCTCACTTGAACCATTGATATGTTGTGATCTAAATTCAAGAGGTCTAGAACTTGAGCTTTGTCCCTCCATCACTATGGAGGTATAAGTTTGTATTACACCAACTTCCTTATCTTGACAAGATTCCCTAGATAATGAATCCCATTCATAATCATTTGAATCAATCTTAGAACTAGCTTGCAATTGTAGAATTTGCTTAACAACCTTCTCTCTTATGTCTTCCTTTGTCTCTTCTTTATAGCCCAACCCTTTCTTGTCTTTTGCATGGAGTGTAAGAGGTTGGATTGGTTATACGATGCCTTCTTTTCTTTTTCTAATAGGTCCTTGTCCTTCATACCCCATCTTCTATAAGATTGTTTTCCCTTTACCATATTGTTCCATTTGGACATGGGAAGTCGATGCTTGTGATTGTTCTTCATCTTTGTACAACCAATTTAAAATTTCCTTATCCTCAAATTCATTAGCTTGAGTTCCTGCTTTTATAAATCTACCATCAAAGAGTGTGATTGGTTGTGAAGATGTTTGTCTTGATGTTGATGGTTGTTCATAGGATCTTGGTGAAGGTAGTAACTATGAAAGGCACAATGATTTCTCAAATGAATATTCCCTCATGCATTTTTCTTTTAACTAGATCTTTTCAACTTGTTTTGATAAGGAATTTAGTTGTCTTTCATGATTTTATGGAGTAGCGTCACCAATGTCATTGTCTTTTGACTAAACCTTTTCCTCAAGCTGATTTGATGAAGAATTTGATTGACACTCATTACCTGATGAAGTAGAGTCATTGATACTCTTATTCTTGGACTGATCCTTTTTCTCAACCCACTTTGACAAATAATTTAGCTGTCTTTCATTGTTTGATGAACTAGGAGTGTGAGATTCTCTATTATGTGGCATAAAAGAATCTTGGACTGTTTTTAATGTGTTGCAATATTGTGGATTATTGGAATCAGTTGAAATGGTGATTTCCTATCCATTAAATGGAAATTTCAAGCATTGGTGATATGTTGAAGGTATTTCTTGCATTTATTGAATCCAAGGACATCTAAAGAGTATGTTGTATGTCAACTCTTTATCTAACACCTGAAAAATTATATCCTTTACAATGGGCCCTACCTGAATTGGTAACACAATCAATCCATGGGAGGATCTCTCTTCATCATCATAGGCCTTTATAGTGATTTTTCTTCTAGCATCAATGGCATTCTTAGAATATCCAAGTGCACGAACAAGTTTTAATTATAGATATTTAAACCTGCTCCACCATCTATTAGAACATGTTTAACCTGGTGTTTGTGAATTAGAACCTCAATGTGGAGGGAAACATTATGTGGATGGGTAAGTGATACATCATCATGTTTGGAAAATGATAGGTAATGAGGTGTGGTCAATTGTCCCACCATATCCTAGAACTAGAAAAATTCTAGATTGTTTGGTACTAGGGTGGCTACTAGGGTTTGTTCCAAAATTTCTTTGTGACCTGGAGAAATTTTTAGCAGTTCCAATATTGATATTTGAGTTGGGATTTTCTACAATTGATCAACTATGTTGTATTGAGTTGCAGGGATAGCAATTTTTTTAGATGTATCTCCTTTCAATATCACTTTGACTTGCCCTCTTGTGGTTGCATTGACTGGTTAATGGTCTTGTTTTTCTCTAATTTTGATGACATTAATCTGATTATCATTTACGACAAAGTTTGTGATAAAATTGATTGGTATGATGTCATTAATTTGATGTGATTTTATGTTAATGTCATGAAGATGAGTTTCAGCTATAACAGTGCTTTGTTCATGCTCAATTGTGATATCATTAACTTGATTCATCTGATCTCTTATCTCATCTGTAGTCACTTTTCCTTTTCCTTTATCATTTTTCTGTGTATTTCTATCTTTGGGTGAAGCCATAATAGTGGTTTACAATTCAAGTGAGGAAGGAAAGCTCACAAAAAATGACTCAAAGGCAAAAAACATGATTTTGGGGGTTCGTACAAACCTACTGGTTTGACTGAACCCATAAGGGGTTCACTCGAACCACGGTTCGAGCGAACCTCTTTGAATCTTGGCTGCCAAAAAACAAAAATAAATGCATTGTAAAGGGGTTAATACAAACCCCCCTTATCCCTCATCCCCCCCTGAGACACAAAAAAACATAAATTTTGGCACTTCAAAGCTCGGGTTGAGGATGAAAATGGAGGAATCTTAACAAACCCAACTAGAATCAGGTAGTTCTCAGAACGAGCTATCCAACGAATATAATTCTAATATGTTTTTGGTTTTATTATGTATTTGTTTTTTAAGTTTTATTAAACATAGGTATTTCATCGAAAATGAAGGTCTATGTTCTACACATGGAAAAATAGAAGATTATCAAAAAAATAAATTAAAAAATATGAGTGCACCAGATATTGAAGTCCTTGATCCAACAAAAAAAAAAAGAATTTCAATATATACAAAAAATGTTACGTGGTATATGGTCACGCTATGTCTGAATTGTAATTGGTTTGACTTTGAAAATTGATTAAAGAAAAAATGTTCAATAAAAAGCTATCTAACCAAGTCGAAGCACTAGATATCAGAGTTACAAATCTAAATTCGAAAGAGTTAGAATTTTATCCTTCATGGAAAAAAAGTTATGTGTTATACAGTGTGCGTCACTTTTTTAAAATGTTGTTTTTTGAAAAAACCCAATTTTCGTGGGAGATGGAAAAAGAAGTGCAATCTAATTCCAAAAATTTTGAAAAAAATATTTTTAGAATCTACAAAAAAAATGTGACGAGACTCTAGTTTGCGTCATCTTCAAATTCCTCATGGTTTAGCTGCTATAGGTGCCCAAAAGTGAAGATTTAGTTAAAAATAATAATTTCAGTGTCTAGTTTGGCCAAAAATTGTAAACCAATATTATGGGATCACCCCTTTGTATGCCAGACCTCTTTTATTCATATTTTTGTTTCTACAGAATCTTGCAATGTGACCGTATCTATTGCAATTGTAACACATAGTATTTCCTTGTCTAGACCAATCATCCCATTCATTTCTTATTGATCTAAATTGATTAGAAATATGCCCAAATCTTCCAAAAGTATAACATTCAACACTCCTATTGACAGAGTAGTTTGACACAATTCTACATTCAATCGATTTATGACAAAACTTTTTGCAATTGAAACATTGATGAAAGAATAATGGATTACTTCATTTCATTTTACTTCTACACCAAGCAGCCATATGACCGAATTTATTGCAAGCAAAACACTATCCATTAAACTTTTGGCATTAGGTTGTCTTACCAGATACCTTCCATCTTTGTTCATTTGATTTCCTTGCCTGAAATTTCTTTGTGTAGATCTGGAACTTTCTCCTTTGTCATATCCAAGACCTCGCTTGTCTTTGGCATTCTTTTGTCCTTGAGTCAACTCATCAAGCTTAACAAAACTAATCTTAAAATTCTCCTTGTATTCATTTACAGTAGCGAGTTCATCCCTAAGAATAATAAGTTAATTTTCAAGTTCTTCTTCACTGTTTCTGGATTGTTGCAATTCACTCTCTAACTGAATGAATTCTCCATTTTCTCTTCTACATTCTTCAAATCTTTCTTTTAAGGACTGGGCAAGATTCTCCTTGTTCTTCTTCCTTTCTTCAATCTCCTTAGTCAGATTCATCACCATGGATTCCATTTCATGCTATAGGGTAGCATTATTTCTAGCAAGCTTTTCACATTCTTTAGTGATTTCCTTTAAGGTTTGATTCAGGTGAGCATCATCAATGTTTTCTCGTTCTTTCTTCTTAATTTCATCATAGAGATCTTTCCTCTTTTCCTTGGATTTAATAATATGATCTTTCAATAACTGAATGAATTTTTCACCATCCTTAAGATTTTCTTTCAATTCCCAAACTTATGCTTTAGATTGATCAAGGTCATCAAGTGCCACCACAAGCTGTTGTTGAAGACTACCAAAGTCCATTACATTCCAAGATCCACCTCAAGCTGCTAAAATTCTTTCAAGGAACCAGATGCTCTAATACCAATTGTTGGACTCAAGGGAACACTAAGAGGGGGGAGTGAATCAATGTTCTACAAATCTAAACATTATTAATCTAATATTTAAACCATTTTAGCATTAAACCAAAGAAAGATACAAACACACAAAGTAATAATCCACAACACCATAACAAAAGGATATTTGTGTGGAAACCCTGTTAGGGGAAAAACCATGGTGGAGGTTAATCCCCAATTTGAGTACTCAAATATAATTTTTTACAAAAGGGAATGCACTTGCAGTCATGCACACTGCCTAGAGTTCACTGCTCAAGATAAAGGCTCACTGCCTTACAAAATTTTAGATTAAAACCATCTGAAGGGTTGAACTGAACTAGTAGCATCTACTTATGCCAAATTATAGTTTCGGTTAGGCTCATGGATCAAGTTTTGGATCTTCTTTTTGTTTATGCTCTGCTCTTCTTTGTAATTCACATCACAAATTCATGCATAGATGAATTCAGCCCACTATCCTATTGAATTTTTCACTACTCACTCATATACTTCGCATACTACTCATTTGCTATATTAAAATGATACTAGCGATCTCATATATATATTCGCTATCAAGGATTTGATCATACATATGTCGGCTTACATAAAAAATAAAATACTTTTCAACTGTCGGCTAGATCCATCACTAATTCTTTATGTGCATCCTCCAAAGTTAGTTAAGACATAGAGAGGACCCAAATATGCATGATTGAGCATAGAATTATTTAACCAATTACCTCTTAAACATCCACAACTACTAATTTCACCAAGTCACCCTTCTAGCATAGATAACCAAAAAGATTAATGCACTGGGTCACCTAGATCATTTTCTAGTGAATGCACATCAATATACTTCTCGAATAAGGTAAAAAAAACATCAAAAAACCTTCCTCTGAGATCCACAACTTAAAATAATAGTCCAATGATGTATTCATCTTGACATCTTTGCCTTTAATCGGATGCCCTATTCTTCATTTTGTTCTGCCAGTATGAACTGTTACCAGATTTTTACTACAACTCAATTGATAGAGCTGATTAAATTTTGTTATATCTTGAAGTAAAGATTTAGTTAATTGCTACATGGTTTTAAGTTGCTATTTGCATCTATATTAGTTATGCATTATTGATATAATAGAGTTTAAGAAGTATTCTTTAATGCTTATTGAACAAATGAAGTACACGATGATTATACAAATAATTAAGCATCCATTGCTTTCATTTATTTCATGACATTGTTACATTAAAAATTTCATTTGATCACAAGAATACAAATCATAGTACAATTTTGCATTTTTGATGTATTTTTCTTTTTAGAATGAAAAGCAGAAGGAGAAATTAAAAGATCCACACAAGCCGTGGTTTTAACTAGTTCCATTCATTACAAGAAAGGAAATATACAACTCAAATAAAGTGAAAAATAGCATAGGATATATCCGTCATTGCTTGAGTTGGTCTTTAGTTGATGCCTGGTAATTTGCTCCATTATGTTTCCGCTCTTGACTGTATCCACAAAATATTGAAGAGGGTGTCATTTAAGAGCTCGAGATATGAACTATACTACATGCCCTACTAACATAAATATAATTCAATCCTTGGGATGCATAGAATCAAATAAAAGCAAAGTGCGGGAACCAGAGATGAAAGAGTAAACATCATCATATTTATTGTTTTTGCTAACATTGTTTATTTCTTGTGCAGGTATAGGAAAATCCATGAAACTGGTTATTTTATGAAGACATAAAGCATGTGGAGTAAAACGGGTTCCACAAGGGTAGAGCTTGACATGCTGCCCCTTAAAGTTACAAGTGGGCTGAGAATGAAAGTAAAATTATCATGCTTATTTGAGCTATCCAATTGAAGGAGTAAAATAAAATTGAAATAATCAAAGCAATCAAGTTTATTGTTCATTCATAACTTACAAGTTTGAGCAGTAAAATGAAAGATACAGGTGGACAATGAACTTAATTGATTCAATTTAATTGAAGTGCAAGTTTTAAATATTGTCAAATCAATTGCATCTATATTGCCATATAGTGTTTTGGTCACTTTTATTCATGTTTTTAAAACAAGGTTTTAGGCTCATATGTGATAGTGAACATGCATACATAATGCCTCATCAATAGAACACTATTCAATAAGTAAGCATGTGAAAGAGATTCAAGTTTTCATTTGAATGGAAGATGACAAGCATCAGTTAATCCATTGTAACTATAATGCCTGAATGCAAAGGTTGCATTAAATGGAGTTATGCATCAATACATCCGAAAGGGAAACAATTTTAAGTATGAATAGGTGGAAAAGAGTACATTGTTTTTGAAGGCTTGTTTCAACATTTAAGGTAAATTTTGCATGGAGTTAAAGCAAACAAAATGTGGACAGATTTGACAAAGATTAAAATACATAGAAGTCATTTCCAGAATGGGAAGAATTTAAATTGAATATCCATAGGAAGATTTGAATTCAAAATGCAGAAATGAGTACATTTATTCTAGAGACAAAGTTTTTTCATTTTCCTGAATACCCATATGAAGATTTTTATTAAAATACAGATTTATTCAGAATATTGCATACCCATGAAGGGACTTTTTACAAAAATGATGGTTTCTCTTTATTTCAAGAATACCCACATTCGGGTTTTTGATCAAGTGAAGATTTTTTCCATTTTCAGCTTACCCACATGGGGTTTTCAACAGAAAATATGAAGTAAATGATTTCTTTGAGAATCAAGGAATACCCATGTAAGGGTTTCACAAAATTTTCAAACATACAGTGCATAATGGGTCGAGCCTATTCATGAAGGGATTTACAGAGGAATGGAGCAAGAATCTCCTCCAAAAGGTTTCTTTAAAAAACTTTGATGTTTAAAATACAAATTTCCAAGGAACAAAAACCAATCTAGGCATGCGTTGGCCATGACCAAGAGAAAAATCTTAGTCACTAATGTCACTCGAAAGTAGCAGGGACATTTTAAGTTTTTTGTCCAAGTCATAAATTAGAAGATACATGAGAAAGCACAGTGAGAGATTCATGGTAAAAACCTAGATTGAAGCTTTTATGGCGTGGCTGGAATGGGTCTTTTTTTTTTTTAGAAGAAAGCAATAGTTATTCTCTTACATTGAAATCTTTTAAAAGTTTTTTTCATTGATAGAAAATATAGAGGAGAAAATAAAGCAGTAGCTTACCATTGTGATGATGATGGAGGGATAGAGAAACCATGACCAAGCTCACTAGAGCTCTCAAATATAAGGGGCGAACACTCCTATGGCCGCCAATAAGAGATAAAGCAACACATAAAAGTGAAATACAAAATTAGAGTTAGAAGCATGCACATGGCGTGGCCTTAATGGATTTTTGCCTCTCAAAAAATAGTGGAAAAGCCATGAAATGCTATGAAATCAACTTACCCATTGCTATAAGGTGAGAATCGATCAATCTGAAGACCAAAATTCTGAGACTCTAAAGCATTTCAGAGTGAAAATCAAGCTTACAATGGTGGTGATGCTTATTCCAGTTAGAGCTTTTTTCTTCAAAGTTTTCAAAGTGCAAATGAATTGGATTTTAGGGTTTTTCCTTCATTTTGTTAGTACTTTCCCTAATTGGAACTTAGCGAATTTTAATATTTTTGCATTTTAATCAAGCTCAGTTAAATACCATGATGACTAATGCATAGGTCGAGCCCTCTAGGAGTGTCATAGGATTTTATAAATCTTGATTTTATTGGTTTTAGGTTTTTACTTAAGGGATGTGATTTTAAAATCAATACTTGTCTATGCCTTAGTAAAATGAAGAATACATAATGCTTTGTGTTTTAATTGATTTTGAGAAAATCAATTAAAATGAAGATGTGAATGTTTGCTTATGCCTTAGTGTCTTAGGATTTGTTAATTTATTTTATAGAAATCAATCAAGTATTGGTATTTTTTCAATTGATTTTTAAAGAAATTCAATTAAATATGTCATGGAGATATGCCTTAGATTAAAATTCAGGATTTAGGCATTTTTACTTTTCAATTGATTTTAAAAGAAATCAATTAATCATGCAATGTAATAGAGAGGGTTATTATTTTTATGATTTTTTATGAGAAAAATCAATATTGTAGATGGAGTAATAAGGTGATGTTTTGTAAAAGAGTTTCTATCTTTATGTGCAAAAAATAGAACAATTGTAGAAAGTCTACAAACCTTGTAAAGCAAGAATAAAGCAATATATTATAAATTATTTTATTTCTTTGCTATTTTTAGCAAATTGATGTTGAATTTTTCCTCTTGGTCGAATTTGAGCTCCTTGGTGGAGTACATGCAAAAGGTGAGACTTTTCCACTTTTGTGCAATCTTTTTGGGTAGTTCTGGTGTCTTTCCTGGAGCTTTTTCTTTAAGCTTGGATTAGGGTTTTGAGGTATATCTTAGAGAAAAACTTAGTGTTTTTTTTAGTTCAGAATTTTGCTTTCTTCCTCTCTTGTTCATGCAGAGATTCTTGTAAAAAAATTTTGGTACTCAGATTTCAGACAAAGTACTCCTTCAGTTTCAATAAAGCAATAGAGTTCTTCTTCTCATATTTCTATCTCATTTTATAATAATCAATTTGATGTCCTTGTGATTCAATTTGAATCCTTTTATGTCTTGTTGTTGGGAGATTGTGTTCATAATTGCATATTTTCAGGTTGTGTGTTGTACTCAGTTTATAGATCTTCAAGCAAATTACTGATGAGATTGTGAGAATTATTGTGATAGAGAGATTGTTGTGAGTGGTGTTGTTTGAATCTCATAAGTTCTGATAAATCATCCATTAGATTTAGGTTATCTTTTCAGTCATCCTTCTAACTCTTTTCCTAAAAAACACTTAGAATAGGATCCATCTTTTAGAGAACTAGCTCACTCTAGAGATTCCCTTTTCATATAGATCACCCACATCTGAAAAGGGTTTCCATTTTGAAGGCCTTTTTTCAATATACCTGGTGACCCCAATTCTGATTTTTCACGAAGACTTAGTGCATCATGCGCATGAGACAAATACAAACAAGATCCAGTTCAATACCTTTTTAGTACCTACAGCAATCCCCACCATGAAGGAGAGGAAAAATAGAAAAAAGGTTGTTTGGTACACCAGGGAGGTTAGCATCAACACCTCTAGTTCTGAATTCTATAGTCTTATCACCAGGAAGTCCTATTCCTATGCCACAAGTACCGCAGATGGAAAGACAACATGCCTTTGCTCCATTTAATGGGGGTATCCCATTAAACATTGCACACTATGATGATATTCCAACAACTACCTTCAGAAGTCTTCCTTTCTTTACTAGAGAAGAACAAACTACTGCCATTGAACACATTTGTGATGTAGCCACCTTGTGTTCAGTTAACAATATTACACAAGAAAATGTAGCATTGAGGCTCTTGGGTACATCACTCAAAGGAAAGGCTCTACAATGGTTTAAAGGCCTTGTAAAAAAATAAATCACCACATGGGATGTGTTAGGTGATGGCCTGTATTAGTATTTTGCTTATAAATCAGACCATGCATCTCCATTGGAGTAGCTGAGCATGATCAAAAGAGCTCTACATGAGCACTTAGTTGATTTCAACTACCATTTTCAAAGAACTTGGGACAAAATCCTTGCAATGATAAAACATTTACTAGCTCATGCCTTTCTTTATTTTTTGAAAGCCTTAAAAAGTAAAATTTTGGTTATGACCCAATTTATGGGTGGGCACATGCTCCCTAATGCTTTTGATATCACCATTAGAGCTGAGAAATATCTTATTCAAGCTGGGGAAATTTCCCCTAGGCCTCCCATGCCTTTGTTTCTAGATATTCAAGTGCCTACACCTGCATTTTTCCCTCCCTTAGTTGTTGTTCCCGTTGTTCCAGCAATAGGTTATTAGACTGCAACCCAAGAAATTGCTGCTCCAACCCAAAACAAAGAGTTTCAAGAGATAAAAAGTATATTGAAAACCTTTGGGAATGATCTCGTTAGCATTAAGAAGCAATTCAGCCAAGAGCATAAGCCATATCAAGCCCCATGCCAGCAAAACCAATAGAATAGGCCAACCTTTCAGAATGATTACCAAGGCCAAAGGAAATTTTTTAATCCTAGACCTTTCCAGCCATACAACCCGAATGCTACTAGTTCATCAAAGGAAATCATGCCGCAAAATAACCTTGCCCAATATTGTGACTAGTGCTATCCATGCAATCAACCCCATAACTAGTCAACATGTGCTAATGACATGAGAAATCAGGCCTTAATGGTCCAAAATAGTTATGCAGGTTCAAAAAGTGTTCGAGGTCCAAATATGGAACAACAAGAAAGCTTCAAGGTTTCTTTGCCAAACTGGAAGAGTTCTGAGTTCTATGGCATGAATGGTCAGGATCAACAAGATTCTCCTAATTCAGCCAACACAAGATCGAAAAAGAGAGTAATGGATTTGGGACAGTAAGCCAAAAATTCACAGCAGCAGTCAACAAAAGACAAACTATCTATTTCTACATCAAATACTAATGTTGCAACGCAACCTAATGTGCAAATTTTGTAGAGGGGCTAAGGAATACCTAGAAAGGAATAGTCAAATACACAATTGAAGCCTTTACAGAAAGGTAGCGATGTTGCTGTCATAAAAAACCAGCAAAAGGTAACCCCTATTTCTTTCAACGTGGTTGAACATCTTAAGAAAGCTATTGTTAATATGTCAGTTATGGATGCATTGCATATTACGGGTCAAAATGTTTTGTTGCAGGATGCTTTAGTAGAGCTTTCCATTTATGATAATAATCAAAATAATTCCAAAGTTGTGCTCACAAATAGCTCATAAGCCAAGAGTGAGCAAAAAACCAAAGAGGTAAAGCCTCCTCCATTTTATTTAAGTCTAATTATTGGAGATAAAATAGTGCATAACTGTATGATCGATTCTGGTGCAAGTAGCTTCGTTATGCCTAAAATATTAGTTGATGCGTTAGGTCTTGTTTATGAACCCAATTCTCAGAAGGGTGTAGCTCACTTGGATGGGTCTGCTGTTAAAACTGCTAGTATAGTAAAACAATTATCTCTTACTTTGCATGCATCTCCTAGTTTTGTGATCCATCAAGATATACATGTTATTGATTTGCCATCTCACTTTTCCATTTGCCTTTCAAGGGATTCCATAGCCAAGCTGGGTGGATTTTTGTCCTCCAATTGGTCTCACCTATTTTTTAGAACAAGGTATGGTATGAAAGTGACCATAAAATCTGAAGCTCTAGCCAAAGACCATATCGAGCCATACGTCCCAAACCCTATAAATGCTAACCTCTATGTCACCCCTATACTGGAGGAGAAAACCATGACCTTAGACCATAGTACCCAGATCAAAAATATGAATCTAGATGAATGGGCAATCAAAGATCATGAGCTTGATCCTTTCCAACACATAGATGAGATAGGATTAGGGGTTTATATGATTCATGAACCTAATTTTGATATGCCTAATCTGTTTAAAAAGGAAGGATAGCCCGTAGGGAAAGAAAATGAGCTTTGGAAGCTTTATTTTGATGGCTCAAGGAGTAGTGTAGGTGTTGGTGGTGGAGCCATGCTGATTTCACCAGAAGTTAATAAATATTATTCAACTTTCAGGTTTGCATTTAGCTATACAAATAATATAGCTGAATACGAAGCACTTGTACATGGCCTAGAATGGGCCCAAAAAAAGAGGTATTAAATGCTTACATGTTTATGGTGATTCAGAACTGATAGTGAATCAAGTTAGAAATATGAATGCTATAAAAAATGATTTACTTATAAAGTACAAGCATTGTGTATGGGATTTGATTGAAGCTTTTGATGCTTTCAATATATGTTCAGTTCCTAGAAATGAAAATAAGCATGCAGATAAGCTCGCTGCCATAGGAGCTCAGTTTGATATTCTGAATGAAATCCACAAGGTAGAGGCACGCCAATATGTTAAAATTATAGTCAAACCTTCTGTACCTAACAATAATGTGAGTTGGAAAGTTTTTGATAGTGATGAACAGATTGTAAGCTTCTTAATTGTTGAAGCAGAATTTGCAGATGAGAATCAACAAAAGTGGCTACAGCAGAATGATAATCAGATTGTTCAATTAAAGACAAACAAATTTCCAAAGGGGTTGGTGACCTTGGAATCTATTTTCAACTCAGATGACTAGGTATGAAAAGATAAATGCAGCATGACTATTAAGGAAGAGCACTATGAGGTGATTGAGATTTTCAAAGGTAAAATTCTCAAGCTGGGAAAGGTATGTAATAAAAAGGAACAACAAGACTTTATTCTATTATGTCAAGAGTTTAGTGATGTCTTTTCTTGGGAATACAAAGATCTGAAAGGCTTCGATCCATAACTATCCCAACATACTATTGAACTAGAGCTTGATGCAAAACCTATAAGGTAGAAATAAAGACCTCTTAACCCCAAAATAGAGCATCTTATGAAGGCTGAGTTGAATAAGTTAGTTGAGAGTGGTACTATTTTTCCTATCAAGCATACTACCTAGGTGTCTAACTTAGTTCCAATTAGAAACAAAAGTGGGGAAATCAAATTGTGTGTTGATTTCCAATATTTAAATAAGGTGTCACTGAAAGACCACTATCCACTCCCTTCCATGGAGCAAATTTTACAAGTTGTTTATGGTTCTGATAGATTTTCTTTGCTGGATGGGTATTTAGGTTATAACAAAATTTTGTTCAAATTGGAGGATTAGTTCAAAACAACTTTCACAACTAAATGGGGCACCATGGCCTATAAAAGGATTCCTTTCAGCTTATCCAACACTGGAGCATCATTTCAGCATGCGATGGACATGGCCTTTCATGGTCTCATGAACAATTTTGTTCTGGTTTATTTAGATGATATTACTATTTTTCCCAAAAATGCTAATGAACATTTTGAGCATTTGAAACAAATTTTTCAAAGGTGTAGAGAGTTTGGAGTATCTCTCAATCTGAAAAATGTATTTTTTCTATGCACGAAGGTAAACTCCTTGGACACATTGTTTCGAAACAAGGTATTTCTATAGACTCTGAGTGAGTTTCTATTATTCTTGAATTTCCATTACCATCTCACAAGAAAGGCTTACAAAGCTTTCTTGGAAGAGTAAATTTTGTAAGGATATTCATACCTAACATTGCAACTTTGCTGCAACCTCTCACTGCTAGGACCAAGGAAGGTAAGATGAGCTTTGAGAAGATAAAATAAGCCCTTGTAGCTGCTCCTACCCTCATTAATCCTAATTATTATAGATATTTTATTCTTTATGCCTTCAGAGGGGTAGATACTATTTCAGCCATGTTGTGCCAGCAAAACAATGAAGGCTTGGAACAACCCGTGGCATTTTTCAGCCAGGTATTGTATGATTATGAAGTGAAGTACTCTTTCATTGAAAAGCATGTTTTTGTAGTTGTGAGAAGCCTCAAAAAATTCAAGCATATGTTGTCAAACAAAAGAATTCATTTATTAGTTTCTCATTTAACTATTAAAGACTTCTTGCTAAACCGTGAAATTAATGACAAGTGTGTTGGTTGGATAACCAAGGTTATGGAGTTTGATATTGATATTAAAATAACCAAGCTTGTCACAGGCAAGGGTTTGTGTGAATAGATTGCAGAAAATATAGCGGACAATAGCTTAAAGGAAGCTGAAAGTGTTGGTACAGTGTTAAACAATGATGATGTAGTTGTTGTTCCAGTTCCTGCTACTACCTAGGTGTAGCAAATGATGCATTATTTGCAAATTGGTGACTGTCCCGAAGGTTTAGACAAAGAAAAAAGGAGGTATTATAGATTATAGTCTATTCATTTTGCAATTATTGATGAAATTCTCTATAGAAGAGACTTTCAAGGTGTTTTGTTAAGATGCATTAAGCCTAATCAAGTTGACAAGTTGCTAGGAGAATTTTATGATGGGCCTTCAGGAGGCCATTTTTCTACAAGAATGATAGCCATGAAAAATTATGCAGGATGGTTAATATTGGGCAGATCTATTTAAAGATGCTATTGCTTGGGTTTGAAAATGTGAAAAAGTGTGCCTTATTTTCTGGAAAACAGAGGATTGCAGTGCTACCCCTACATCCTATTCAGGTGGAGCAACCAATTTCCAAGTGGGGTTTAGACTTCATTGGACCTATCAACCCGCCTTCAAGCATGGGTCATAAGTAGATCCTTACTACAACAAATTACTTTACTAAGTGGACCAAATTTGTTGCTCTGAAAGAAGAAAATGAGGCTTATGTGCTTAATTTCTATGAAGACTTAGTGTCAATATTTGGTACTCCAGATTCAATAATTTATGACAATGGTTTGGCCTTTATTGGTTTAAGGATTTTTGATTGGTCAGTTAGAAATAATATCTATTTGACTACATCTTCTAATTATTATCTGTGGGGCAATGGGCAGACAAAATCTACAAATATGAATCTGATTTGGATAATCAAGAAGACAGTTGAAGATAATCAATGAACATGGCATGAAAAGCTTAAGTTAGCTCTTTGGGCTGACAGGGTGACTCCTAAAAGGGCCATTGGCTATTCTCCTTATGTACTTGCTTATGGAAAAGAAGCTAAGTTACATGTTTCTCTTGAATTACCTACTTTGAGTTTTGTTAAGGAGCTAGAATTATTGAATGAACAACCTCTTGAAGTGAGATTTGCATAGCTGGTAGAACTTGAAGAAACCAGAAGGGAAGCATTGAGACAACTTGAGGTACATCAAGCTCAGATGAAGAGCTCTTTTGATAAAAGGGCAAGACCACATGAATTCATCATTGGTGATCTAATTTGTAAGTGTAATGAATATAAGTATAAACTTGGATGATAATCCAAATTTGATGCAATTTGGGATGGGCCTTATGTGATCACGGAGTGCAAGGAGCATAACGCTTTCCAACTTTCTAAGTTGACTAGAGAGGTGTTGTCTATCCTAGTAAATCGGATCCACCTCAAGCATTGCCTTTGAGATAAGTTTTATTTTGTAAATATGTAGAGTAGTTGCTGCAATAAGTGCTTTCACACATTTCTTTTCAGTTTTCCTACTTTCCCTAAGCGTTGTTGCACATGTTTTAGTTGGCCTTCAGGGCCTGATAGTTTGCTTTCAGCATTGTTTTGTTTTTTTTTTTCTGCTATTTGGAGTGTTGTTCATATTTCTGAGTTTCATGAAGGGGTAGATTCGACTCTGCACCAACGGAGTGTTACATACAATTGGTCTAATGCTTAGATAGAAAGCATCTAGCAAAAATCACCAAAATATTACCAAATTTTACTACAGCTCGATTGTTGGAGCTGATTAAATTTTGTTATATCTTGAAGTAAAGATTTAGTTAATTGCTACATGGTTTTAAGTTGTTTCTTTCATCTATATTAGTTATGCATTATTGAGATAACAGAGTTTAAGAAGTATTCTTTAATGCTTATTGAACAAATGAAGTACAAGCTGATTATAAAAATGATTAAGAATCCATTGCTTTTATTTATTTCATGACATTGTTACATTATAGATTTCATTTGATCACAAGAATACAAATGACAATACCATTTTCCATTTTTGATGCATTTTTCTTTTTAGAATGAAAAGTAGAAGGAGAAATTAAAAGATCCACACAAGTCTTGGTTTTAACTGGTTCCATTCATTACAAGAAAGGAAATATACTCCTGAAACAAAGTGAAAAATAGCATAGGACATATCCATCATTACCTGAGTTGGTCTTCAGTTGATGCCTGGTATTTTGTTCCATTTCGTTTCCGCTGCTGACTGTATCTACAAAATATTGAAGATGGTGTCATTTAAGAGCTCGAGATATGAACTACACTACATGCCCTACTAATAGAAATATAATTCAATCCTTGGGATGCATAGAATCAACTAAAAGAAAAGTTGAGGAACCAGAGCTGAAAGAGTAAACATCATCATATTTATTATTTTTGCTAACATTGTTTGTTTCTTGTGCAGGTATAGGAAAATCCATGAAGCTGATTATTTTATGAAGACATAAAGCATGTGGAGTAAAACGGGCTCCCACAAGGGTAGAGCTCGACATGCTGCCCCTTAAAGTTACAAGTGGGATAAGAAAGAAAGTATAATTATCATGCTCATCTGAGCTATCCAACTGAAGGAGTAAAACAAAATTGCAATAATCAAAGCAATCAAGTTTATTTTTCATTCATAACTTACAAGTCTAAGCAGTAAAATGAAAGCTACAAGTGGACAATGAACTTAATTGATTCAATTTAATTGAAGTGCAAGTTTTAAATACTGTCAAATCAATTGCATCTTTTCTACTATATAGTGTTTTGGTCACTTTTATTCATTTTGTTCAAACAATTTTCTAGGCTCATATGTGATAGTGAACATGCATACATAATGCCTCATCAATAAAACACTGTTCAATAAATAAGCATGTGACATACATTCAATTTTTCATTTGAATGGAAGATGAAAAGCATCAGGTAATCCATTGTAACTATAATTCTTGAATGCAAAGGTTGCATTAAATGTAGTTGTGCATCAATACATCTGAAAGGGAAACAATTCTAAGTATGAATAGGTGGCAAAGAGTACACTATTTTTGAAGGCTTTTTTCATCATTTAAGGTACATTTTGCATGGAGCTAAAGAAAACAAAATGTGGATAGATTTGACAAAGATTAAAATAAATAGAGTTCATTTCCATGGCTCAAGATGGTGAATGCGTCATTCTGTTTGGTAGATGTGGCTTGATTTCTATCAAATGCGGCTCGGGAGCTTAGATGCATCACTCAGAGAGTGAATTGCATCATGACAGATCACTTGCATTGTTTGCGAAGGAAAATGTAGTGCAACAGAGAACTTGTTTCATAGGAACTAGAAAATATGTCATTTCGTACACCTGTACCTGCAAAAAATGACAAAAAGGCCATATAGAAACCTACAAAAAATGACAAAAAGGCCATACAAAAACCTACAAAAAATGTGTTTGAAGGGAGTCAGGTTCACTAATTTAACTGAGGGTAATTTTCTGTTAGATAGGTTAGCAAATTAAGTGCAAACATATAAAACCCACAATAAGTAATAGAGCGCAAAGGAAATTAATGAAGAAACAAAAGGAATGATCTCACCCCAGTTCTTCATCCTCCATGACTGATCTCCATTACACCTTCTAGCTTACTGAAATATGTGAGGTTTCCCTCAGATTATGATGAGAAATCTACTATTGTGACTAGTCCTAAGTAAGTGTTGAAGGATTCAAGATGACTATGCAAAAGAATATCAAAATCCTACATGCAAAACTAAATGGCTAAATGACAAGAAAGTGCTAAACTCAAGAAAATGAAAGAATCTTTCAAGATATTAAGAGATATATCAGTTATAAGAGATATGAGATATATGAGATGACAAAATGAGGACAAGATTGGCATATTATAGAAAATGCAATTTTGGATGGACGGATGAGATTAAAGATTAAGAAGTGCCCTAGAATCTATGGTCAAGATTCAAAATAAAAACCCCTTAATTATGGTTAGGGAAACCTTAGGGTGAAATTCAAATTGAGTGGACAAGATTTAATTTAAGAAATTAAACCAAGGAATGAGGATAGGTGTGACAGTGAGATGAAAATTAGCAAGTAGAAAAGGATGAGTTAGAAAATCAAGTCATTTTAGAAATTACTTAATTTGTGGAGGGAAATGCTATTTTAAATTTTAAATTTTAATTTAATTCAAAATGTTGAAGTCATGTGACAGTAAATAATAATTAAATTATTTACTTGAAGAGAGAGAAATTTAAATAAATGATTTTTATTTATATTTAGAAATGAATTGTGAGAGACAATTAAATAATTAATTTTAAATTATTTAATTGTAGAAGAAGTGGGTTAATAATTAAATAAATTGTGGAGGATTTATTTAATTGTGAGAAGACTTTAATATTAGAGACATATTTAAATAAAATTATTTAAATAATCAAGAGGGAATAATGGATTAAATAAATTTAATAATTTATTTAATTTAAAGAGGATTTTAGACATTAGTGGCGTATTAAATAAATGTGATTTATTTAAATAGTCAAGAAGAATAAGAGAGATAAATTAATTAAATAACTGGTCATTATTTAATTAATAGTTGAATTTGGTCAAAGTGACATAATTAAATTATGTTTAGAGGAATTGATGAGAAAATTGAGTTTGCAGGTCTAAGTCAATTTTATGTGTCTATAGATAACATGCTCAAATGCACATGGAATGAATAATTAACAAACAAGAATACATAAACCCTTGGTGCCTAACTGGCACAGGGTATGAGTACATAATTTTACATGTAGTGCCTTACTCGCACAAATATCAATCCCGTCTCATAAAAAGGGGAAATATGCATAAAAGGAGTGATCCTTAATGAGTATCAAAAGTATATCATACACAAAAATACGACATGCAATAGTTACAGAAGTGCTTTATCCATACGAAAGAATCAAGAACTTACTCTGGTGCATCACTCACATAAGAACAACAACAGTATGAAATATGCATCACTCACATTAGTATAGTGAACATTTCTCATTCAAGTATAGACATAAGTAAAGTTAAGGCAACAATTTTCTATGATATGCATACAATCATTCATACAAATGTGTCATTCACATGGAGGAGGAGAAGTTCATCATTGCAAAAGTATCATTTTCATATAGTACACATGTACACATACCTTCAATAATGACAAACAAGCATACATGGTTCATTACATCAATCACTATTGAAGATTCTTAAGACATCAGAACCTTGCACTTTCAAAATATCTTGTGGGTTCTACAAGATCGAAATCCTGAAAGAGTAAGGAGTTACTCAACAATCAACTGGCCCAAAGCCTTGTACTGTTGCACACATTCTCACCTTTAAAACACCCTTCTTAGGTCTCCTACCTTCAAGAAGGTTCAATCCGATATTTATCTGTTATTATCCACTTTATTTTTTTTACAAGTGATTTTCCTTCTTCCTCTCATCAAAAAGTTCTTCTTTTCTTCTTCCCTTGTATCTTGTCAACTCATTCATCATTCCTGTCATCAAAGAGATCTCTCTTCATAATATAATTCTCTCATTGATTCACTTTTATTGCCTCATCATCATTCAAGGGTTATCACCATATACTATCTTTCTTGGGTCACTTCAAACAACACAATATATTATCCATCTTGTCTTATTTCAAATAGTCGCCATCGCTCTTATTAGCAATTCTTATGAAAACATGATGAAGGTGAAGAGGTCTCATACCTCTCTAGTTCTTCGAATGATCAAACTATGTCTAAACTTTTAATCGGTTCCAACCATCCTTCTAAGAATCACCAACTCATCAAAAGAATCTTGACCCATAACTAGGGTTCTCTATTCCACACAACAGGTTCACATACCATAATTTCACCTAAGAATAGAAGACTCAAGGCCTGATCATTGAACTTGAGGGCTCTGATACCAAATGTAAGATCCAAAAAATTCACTTACTAATTAAAACCCATAATTACCAAAATAAATTAATAGAAAAAAAACTATTAAAAAAGGGTGCAAAATAAGAGGAATAATTAAATTAGTTTCACCATTAAATTCAAACGGAATAACATACATCAATGAATTAGATTATATCAGAACAAGGTTGGACCTTCATTAGTTTTAGCCATGTAGGCTTACACATGAATTATCATCTCAGTAATACGTTTAAATTCAAATATTGTAATGAGGTTAAGGAGATAGCAAGATCATAATTGCAACCTTAATATAACCATAACTCATGAATTTTCATGAGTGGAAAACCCTCCTAGGCTGAAAAACCACTCGTAAAAGTGCCTCGCTGGCTTAATGAAATGCGTCACTGGTAGAGCCTTACTCGCTACAAGATCTCAATAATTACAAGATGCCTCACCATAAATGATCATACTGTCTCATTGACATGACCATTCATTACATATTTATGGGTATCATGAATATCACTCATAACAAGGAGCATATGGAAGTTCTTATTTTAGGCACATAAGTCTACAAACAACATTTCCAAGTTTCAACATTGTAATATCCTTATACACAAAATTTAGGTAATGCCAACACTATCATCAATGGCTCCCAAGTATATGCAAATAAGACCATCCTACTTCCAATGACCTCTCAAATATCACACAAGTACACTAAAAGCCATAATCCAATCACACAAAGCTTCATGAAAGTAATCCTAAGCCTGCTAGTATGCACACATATCTATGCAATTATAACAAAAATGCTTACTTTTAAACCTATTGATTCATAGAGGTTCCAACCATAAGAGAATAATACTATAAGAGAGTTAAGAAGGTATAGCTCATGTATGTATGAGAATACATATATAAGCTAGTGAAAATATATGAGTATACATTCTTATGTAATAAATATCAAGGTCAACTAATGAGATAAACCATAATGCATGAGAAGAAAATAAGGTATGATTCAACATCTAATTATCTTTTTATAAAAATCCCAATTTGATTCACAATACATAATATGCATAGATTCATTGCAATCTAAATCTATATATATTTATATTGATCAAATGTCATTAAATATCTTTGGTCCACATGGTTAAAGAAATGCCTTGTAAATAGAGAGGTTTTGGTGTAACAATTAAGAGTAAGTTTGACCAAGAATGAATCTTATAATTTCACCCTAAGATCACCTGATAAAAGAATACAATCCAAACATACCAATGGCCATGATAAAAGTCATCACAACCTCGCTTAAGATGTACTAATTTTCCAAGTAATCATAACTAATATGGATACCCAATTCAATGTTCTTCCTTCTTGATAAGGTCATGAATACTGAATCCACCACCATCACACCTAAGATTCACCAAGCCAAGAGAACAAGTATGGCTAATTCAGATACTCAACTCTATTTATTTATTTTATTTTATTTCCCAAATAATGCTATGAATGTTGATGTTAAGCTTTCAGAGCACATTGTTGAGTTTGTTTTTTTATTGGAAGATTCACCATCTCTGCCTTGTATAAGAATAATGTTTAGAAATATGTGAATATGGGAAAAATGTAGTGAAGGTTTGAATACAAATCAAATGGAAGAACAACAAGAAATGACTAAGGCTTTGAAAGTGTATGCAAGGAAATATTAGAAGAGGATGATGAATAGGAAAATAACAATGTCAAATGTGTGTTACCAGACAAAATCAAGATGAAGCTTCAAGCAGATCTAAATGAAGGAGTATTGCAAAATCTTAAAGTCCAGGCAAGTGATAAGAAGGAAGATAACTTTTATTATGGATCTTGATATCTAGAATTCTAGAGGCCTATGTTGATGGATCAACTAAAGAACTTGCATTCATTTAGAGTTTGGCACTTTTCTTTGCTTAGTTTTTCAAGTTACACATCTACATACTTGAAGGCGTTCTCTTGAAAATTGAATTGCAACAAAAAGTATGCACTTTGTAGGAATACAAAATTAAATGTTGTAGAATGGAGGTCATTGATATTTCTTTTCAACATCAATATTTAAGGAGTCAAATATTACAACAAATTTGAAGAGCCTTGCAGACAAAAGCCTACTTCAATATTTGAAAAATATTGTCTTGTAGACGGTTTTTCTTTCAAGGTCTCGTGTGGAGGACAACCTAGGATCATGACCAGAATAAAGGATGTTGAATATTAAATGCCAAACCAGACACAATTTTATCTCCTCCATCTTTGTAGAATCAAGGTATTCAAAGACCATGACAATTATTTGTAGCAGTAAGTAGAGGATATGATATGGAAACAATTGTGTGCAAGACCTTTTGATAGAGGTAATCATGGAAAGTAAGGTGCAATTCAAGAATAGTGTGGCATTGCATGATGGTGAGAAAATTGATAGCTTGAGGGTCATCACAATCCATATACTTTAAAAGAATGCAAAGTGTGATGAGAATTATGGAGATGACAGTGGAAAGAGTATAATAATCCCATGAACTTATCAATGAGAGATTACTAATGAAGAACAACATCGACACACCAAGTAGAACTCGCAAGGAAAAAGAATGAGGAGACTGGAAGAAAATTGGCCGCAGGGGGCATTGGTACAGGAGATGGGCATGGATCTTCTAAGCCATCCACTGAGATGGTTTTCTAAAAAAGATAGTATCCTAGTTTCTAGAGAGGAATGATTCAGTTCTGGTACCCAAATATGGCAACAAGGCTCAATTTCATGTACCCACCATCAAGAATGTTACAAGCCAACAATATGGAGAGAATTCTTATATGAGGAAAATTGTTGATTATCCAGTATCAAATTTAATACCAACTACATACCAACATTGAAACACCCTCGCAATATTTATGTTAAGGGAATTTTCTTTTAGATCTAAAGATTCAAAGCACGTCAACCATGCGATACAAGTGTTTTGACCCCACAAATGATCTATAACAATGAAATAGTTCTAGAAGGAAGAGAGAGATACATGGTTGACTCAGGAGAACTTCATCTTTCAAAAACAAGCCAATTAGACTAGCAGACTTGTAGATCAATCCTTTACAAACCCTTGAAAGCTACAACAATATCCTCGAACCTTGAATAGTTGATATGGATGAAATTATAGAAACATAAAATGGCCAAATAATAATCAAATGTATTCCATCAATTTAGTTTTGGTTAAATAAGGGATTTGAATTAGTGGTTTTCTAGTATGGAGACTATTAAAAAAAAGTTGTATGGAAAGAAAGAATGGTTCCTCTTATAGTATATATATTAGTCAGGTAGTTAAGAGCCTTCTTTTGGACAATGGAATAAAATCCTCTTTTATTATCTTGAACTAGATTAGCATGTTCATTTGTTACTTTATTTGATCTCAATTGATACTACAATTTCTCCTGAAACTCTCATGGAACAAAAGGATCCCCCGCAACCCAAACTATAGACCCAAGATTCCCCCCCGAAAGTGCATATGGTGCCTCTGTTTCTAGCAGAATCCCCCTCCCATTTCTTGTAACTGATGTAACCGATTCTTTAAAAATCAGTAGGATTTATTTTATGCACATATTTATTTAGTAAATATTAAATGTAAGTACCATTTTAATTCCAAATTAAAAATGTATTTCAAATATTATAAAGAAGCACTTATTTGCTAGATGAAATATATAACTAATAATGAATTCTTGTATTTATTTACATTTTTATTTCACTATAAATCAATTTAATTAAGCATTGAAAAATACCAATAATAAAAACAATCAAATAACTATCTATTTATTTTATTCTTTTCAGTTCACTACAAAACAAAAAATATTAAGTCTATTTTGGATAAAATCAATAAATGATTTAAAACTATTTTTATTTCTTCTAAGAGAAATTAACATTAACTAACATTTAATTAATTTAGCAACTATAACAATAATCTACCTTATTAAATAAAAATAAGATGCAATGATCATTAAAATAGTATTATTGAATTATAAATTACTTATTGAAAATAGGGGTCATGACTGTAACCCTAATTTATTTAATTCAATGTCATTTCACCTTTTTCCCCATCCATTAAATCATTTAATTTAATGAATATGACTTTATTCTTATAATTCCCTTGATAGCATGATTAAACCTTTTTTAATTAGAAATTATCTAATTAATCCAATTCCCTCCCCTTTTACACAATTAAACTTTGTTTTAATTAGAAAAATATCTGTTTCCTCACCCATGAATATTCCAAAGAATATTATTTCTCCTCCAATCATTTAAGAAAGGGAATATTCTCACAAAGCTTCAAACGCAAGTTATCTTGTAACTTCTTGTGCAAGTTAAATTTTGCCGTCTTGTATAGGTCAAAAGTGTGCTTGTTTGGAAGGAATGAGAAACCTTGATTAAATCTCATCTTGCATTCTCATCTGTTGATGAGAATCCATGATCCATGTCTCTAATTTCCTCCATCCTTGACCATTTATTAGAATCTTCAATATCAACCCTCCATTTCTCATTTGCTTTCCTATAAATACATCACTATTTGGAGATAAATGGATCCATCTATCAACATCAAACTTATGCTATTGAAATCACTCACATTCATACTCATACTTTACATAATTTTATCATATTTTAGTTTAAATTAGTTGCATAATAGCTTAGCTTCCATTAATGGCTTCAATGCATCCATTTAGCTAATTAGAGAACTAGGGTTTGAATATTTTTAGTTTAAATATCATTTAGATTAGTTTAGTAATTGCATATCATCATCTTTTAGCATAAAATCATGGTAGATTAGCTCTTGCATCAAAATCATTTTAGCATAAATCATGTTTTCATCCATTTATCACAACGGTTTCATCGATTCTCTTCTATAGAATTGATTGAAACAAGCTCATTGATCATGAGATTGGGAAAGTGTCATTGTTCCAAATAAACATGACACCAATTGCAAAATGGGATAAGTTTTAGATGGATTAGAGTAGACATTTTAACATTTCCTTAGTTTAAAATGCTTTGTTTCAATAAATATTTAGTTTAACTTTCATTTGAATGATCTTGTTTGAGATTGAGTATTAGTGGTTTTGTTATGCTTCGATTCTTCATTAATCAAGCATAATTGATCCATACTAATATCCTCAGTTGACATTCTAGTGCTAGAAGGAGGGAAAACTAATCAAATTTAATCAATTTCTAGCTTGAATTATGTTCGTTTTGACTTTTACAGGAAAGAGTGATGCCAAACTCAATTTTAGTGATGCCTTTGTAGAGCACCGCCATATAGCGATGCTATTGTCATTTCAAACTCTGATGCCTATTAAATACATCGACTCTGATTAAACAAATGGCGATGCTAATATAATATAGAGGTATCAAATATTTACAAATGGTGACACCCAATTATATAGAAACACTATCATTCTCTATTTTTTATCCACAAAGTGACGCACTTGTTCACCAAAGCGATGCTATCATGTATAGTGATGCCCAAATTTGGTAAGAATTTTAATGATCATTTTTCAACATGTGTTTTGATTTTTTGAGTTATCAGAGTACTAGCATGCATCTAACATTGTTCTGGTTTTTAGACTAATGTGGTTTTGTAGGATTGGACAACATGAAGTTGAAGTGAAGAAGCATTCTCATCTTAAGATTTTATGATTGTAACAAGCGTTTAACACTTTGGGGAAATTATAACCAAATTTCTTATGAGTTTTACTTTAGATTCAAGGACCTCACTAAATTTCATTTGGGTTTTAAAATGAACACTCAAACGGGACTAAAATTGAACCCTCATCTCATCATTGTCCTTTAGGTTTTAAAATTGAACAAGGTAACTTCACATTTCATTTAATGCATAAAATGAAGTCATCTTAGCTTAGGGGTTAAAATTTACAACTATTTTCCATGCTTTGCGGTTTACATATTTGTTATTTAATGCACATGTAATTCTCTCATGTCACTCGACAATCTTGAGAAATAGAAACATTCCTTAACACTTTTGTGATCACCTACATCTTTCAATTTGGATTAAATGAACCCCTTGTTAGTGTAGGGAAAAGGAATGGTGTGTGTTCTCTCCCTCTTTTCACGTGAACTGGGATGATCGAACTACAAATGTACTTCCTTGCTATTTTTTATCTTTAGAAGGGCTTGCTTGCTCGGTTCAAAAGGAGGGAATGACCTAAGCAGTAACAAGCTAAATCCAAGCTCTTCCAAGTCACTATATAAAAATTTGTTTGTGACTAAAGTCATAAAATAATAGCTATCGATGCATCATACCGACAAGTGCCACCCCTTAAAATCTCTTCTTAGGAAGAGACTGGGAGGCTTCTAGATTCTCCATAATCTTGAGCTAATCTTTCCATGTGTATGGCCACCTTGAACGAAAGCCCTTATTACGAACCATTGTTTAGAATCCAAAATCCTTAATACTTTTTGGTGCAAGAAGAATTGTTATGAAGCCATCTCACATTTGTACTATTCATTGTTGAAAATGAAAAATCCTTAGGATCTTAGGATCTTGAGGATTTTGAGATTTGGTGGTCTTGAGAAGTGTGTGCCATGGAGGGGAGCCATTTTTACCAAATCTCTAACTATTCACAATGTCTTAGTGTTTGGAGAAATCTAAGTGTGGACTCAACAAGTATGGCCATTTCAACCTAGCATTATAAATTATTGTGAGTCAATTTAATACCTTTCTTGGATCTAAGACATTGAAAACAAACATTCACTATCTTCCTCAAAATTTCAAACATTTTGGCCTAAATATGGATGCCTATTCAATTAGCCTTCATATTAATGCTTGCCCTAAGTATTTCTATCCTTAGATATTGCTAAATATCTTGACTTATATCTCAATCAGATTTTCCAAAGAAAACATAGGCAATTATGGCTTCAACCTCATGATTCTCACAAAATGGACATTGTCAAAGTTATGATGTTTTGGACATAAACATTTTAGTTTGGAAACATAATCCAGACAAGTGTTTGTGGTAAAATCAATCCACTTAAACAAGATAACTTGACAATTTGAACCCCAAATGACCATTTGGAGACCGATCACTCCCATTCAGTAGCCCAATCTTACAGGTGCTATCATTCAACTAAACTTTAAATTTATTGAGGGAGAAAAAATATATATCATTAGCAATTTGAGAATCTTCACTTTTAAAACCAAGGAAACATCCAATCAGTCGAGAAATGTTGCAATCATCTTAGATAAAGTAGAATGAAGAGCCGATATTTCAGCCATAAGGCCTATATTACCACCCCCTATGTGGCAATAAATATATTCTTCTTCTCTAAATGATCTCATGCAAAATCAAAATCCCCAAGATAAGGTCTACCGATTGTCATTAAAAGCTTAGGCACCTTATTTCAAAAGCAATCAAAAACCACACTTCAGCACTATACCAAAACAAAACAAAAAAATTGGTGAAATTTTATGAACATGCACTAAGAAGAAATTCAAACATATATACACTATTTATGGGTCAAGATCTAGGTCTTTTTCATGATAATAAACCTATCTAAAACATTGGTCCTTTTTATGGTCTTGAAATTCTCTGAATGATCTGTCACACAATCAAAATCCTTAAGGGAAGATCTACATCTTGACATTATAGACATAGGCATTGTAATTAAAAGTTTGTTAGGAAGTGGTCTTTAATACTTTATTGCAACTATAACCTCTTGTTAAGAAAATATTATGCTTGATCTAGTGAGAATGAACCAAATTTGCATACCCACATCTATCCTCTCATTTAGGTCAACATTGGGTCTTTAGGATTTGAAATATTTAGAGGTCTAGCATCATTCTCACTACCTTGGTCTTGGAAAACAAAGGTTCATTCTAAGTCAACATTGGGTCACATATTTCATCCACCCCTTTATCAAATTTCATCCTTCACTTCACCAAACCTTGCAAAATTTTTGAATACATCAAGACTTTTTGACTTCAACATCTATCAAACCAACCCATGACTTGGATATTTTGTATGTGAAATGTATCCTTTTCCATGCACCTAGTTAAGTTAGTTATCACCTTTAGACTAGTTTATCTTGAAGGTCTCGAGTCTACCCTAAAGATTCTCAAGTTCATAAACATCCTTTATCCTAACATCAAAACATCAAACTCAAGTTAAAAATGTTATCCCAAAATGTTTGCAAAAATCACTTTCCATATCACCCATTTTTTCATCCCCCATTATCATCATTGTAGAAGTTGAGAAACCCAACTTCACAAGCCCCAAGAATCACCTGCATGCAATAACCTATCACGTGCAAAAGATATTCAGAACCAAAGAAGATATTCTGGAAACCTCAAGTTGTAACAATGCATTAAGAGAATCAAATAAATACAAAGAGATCAATCCTTATGAAGTAGATCAAAAAGCCCTAAAGTGTAACCTAAAAGGGAAACCCTAGTGTGCACACTTAATAATTAATTATTAATGTGCCTAAGTTTAGCTTAAGTAACTAAAGTGATAAGTGACTTAATTAATTAACCAATATGATTAAATTAATTAAGTAAAATAACTTATTACTCTAACACCCCCCCTTAAGATGAAATTAGGGAGAAGCTAAAACACTAAAGATGCATGAAAGAAAAGATGGGTCCTTCCAACAAAGGCTTGATCAGGTACCCATGTACAAATGCAATCCAAACTAAACTAAATGGGGTAAAGGAGAAAACCCAGTGGGAACAAAACTCCTCCCCAAAATAGAATGCATAAAACAACTAACTAATGAAAGATGGAGGACTCCATAAGACCTCCTAAGGACACCATCCATCACAAAGATACATGAATGAACACCCCCAGAGGAGAGGAATAAATATACAACATAGCCCACCATAATGAAGTAGCTCCAAAAAGACTGAAGAAACCACATCTCTTGAAAGAAGTGAGAGGGAAAAGGTCGGATGAATGCAATATCTAAAGGTGAAGTAGGTGTAGCCCAAGATGTCTCCACAGAAGCAAGTGTGACCTAAACCAATGAAGAAGTTTGAGTAGGTGAAGATGGAATTGAAACCTCCAAAGATGAATGCTCAACTAGGGCTTGTTGCACTGAAATAGAAGAAACCACATATGTAGTCATAGAAGTATCAACAAATGCAATAGTAGGTGTAGGATATGGAATGGATGGCTCAAGAACTAGATCTGAAGTGAGAAATCCAATGTTCAAGAATCCAAATTTCTCCTCTGAATGATGATTCACACTAGAAGTGTGATGAACAGTTGTAGGAGCAGAAGCACCATCAGTGGAAAAATTTGCAAAAGAATACAACCGAGATGAGTGATCCACCACCCCAGTAGCAATAACTGCTCTACTCTCCAAGTCTCTAATGATAACTGAATTAGGTGTGAACTCCATAGATCTCCCATTGCCTCCATGTGTGATCTGAAATCTGGAAGGAAGGTTGTTCATCAAATGAGGAACACACAAGACATCCTGAAAATTGTTGTCCCCAAAACTAATAGACCCCTTCCTTGTAACACTCATGTATGTATTGTTTCCCATCAAAATAGGAGACATAGTGTGAGACTCAAGGAAGTGAACATAGATTGTGAAGAAGCCATCTCCCTAATCCAAGACCCGAAGAAGCACAAATATCATGTCCCTTCATATTTGATGAAGTATGTAAACCACTTGTGCCCTTGTCATACTAGTCTAAAGAAGAAGAATGAGGGGAAGGAGATGATGCAGAAATCCTAGAAGGAAAATCAATCTGATGTTTCTAAAGAAGATTCTTTAGCTCATCAATTTCCTTCTTATAAAAACTATGTTATCCATGTCCTTCCCTCTTGCAATATGAACATGTAACCTTCTCCTTCTTAGACAATTTCCCCCTAGAAGAGGAGGATGAATCTAAGGACTCCTTTTTCTGCTCATAAGATTTGGAATCCTTTTGTTTTTGTTTCATTCCCTTTCCGTTGGAATCCTTCTGATTTGTGGGCCCTTGAGATGCAATGAGTGCCTGTGATGAAGAGGGATTCAACTTTCCCATGCTAGCCAACTTGGCCTACTCTCAAGTGAGAGAAGTTGTAAAATCATCAAAAGAAGGCATAGTAAATCTAGTACCTATTGTGCATATTTTGCACACACGCCCCACCATTAGCGGGGACCCTCTTTTTTCGCTCTTGACGGGCTTCTTTGCTCCCGTCTCATTTTGCGTGCCCCTCTTTTTTTTATCCTAGTTGGTCAACATGCCCTTCAAAGTCTCATTTTTGGCTCACCATATTTTGCCCCTAAAATAAAAAGTGGCTAAGTCTTGGGTTTTTTTGAGCTTCACCCCCCCACTCACTCGATTCAAATTTTCCTTCATTCTTTGACTTTGGGGATAGATTTCCTATGGATTTTGGATGTTTTTGTGGTGCCTAAGTGAACTAACAAGGTTTCATTAAGTGTCAGGAAGTTTTGAAAATTCCAAAACTATATTTTTGCAGCAGAATTCCTGAAACAGCATTCCTACAATGGCATTCCGGCCTCATGTCTCTGGAACGTCCAAGCGCACCTCTGATTTGAAAATGGACTTTGACCCAAATGGTAGAAATGGATCTTATCCTCCCCTAACCTTTCAAATTTCAATTGAAAGGTTAGGGGAGGATAAGATCCATTTCTACCATCTGGGTCGAAGTCCATTTTCAAATTTCAAATTTGCAGCCAGGAGATACCATCCGGAGATCCATGCTCCCGTGGCCATTTTCAAAACAAAATTTCCAGAACAACTTTCTGGGATCCAATCTCTGAAACTTCCAAGTGCACCTCCGATTTGAAAATGGACTTCGAACCAAATGGTAAAAATAGACTTTATCCTCCCCTAACCTTTCAAATTTGCAGTCGGGAGATACCATCTAGAGATCCATGCTCTCACAGCCGTTTTCAAAACAAAATTTCTAAAACGGCATTCTCGGATCCAATCTCCGGAATGTCCAAACGCACCTCCAATTTGAAAATGGACTTTGACCCAGATGGTAAAATGGGGTCCTATCCTCTCCTGACCTTTCAAATTCCAAAATTGCAGCCAAGAAATACCATCTGGAGTTCCGTGCTCCGTCAGCCGTTTCAAAACAACATTTCCAGAACAGCATTTCGACCTCTCATTTCCAGTTTCAAGAAGCCTACCATGGGTTCATCGATAGAACCACTTGATCCAATGAGAAATGTTGAAATTCCATTCACGAGAAGGTGGCTTTCAGGCAGTTTCAGCTACAGTAAAAGGGAAATTAGCTAGAAGGAAAAACTGCTACAGTGACTAGCCACTACAAGACAGAATAGGGAAAAGACAAAGATGTATTTTAAATTATTGAATATTGTGGGGTAGGTGAAGCCCTAATGTAAATTGAATCTTGGCCACACAATGTAACTCAATCCTGGCCATTCATTTTGGCTTTGGTAAACTATAAATAGGGGTCTCCCCCTCATTTGTAGTGGTTGGAGAGTTGTTGTAAAAACATTCTATAGTAATAGAAAGCAGCATTGCATGATCTATGGGTGTTACTTTTGAGTTTTCTCATTATGTGTGCATGTTTCTACCTTCCAATTTAGTTTTAGTTGTAGTTTCTTGAATGGAAGTGATGATGGTGTTTGCTGTTACAGTATTTGATGAATTTCCAGCCCATACTTTTGGCACTTGTTGATGGCAAGCTGCTGTGCAAAGTTAGCCTGGACTTCTTTATTTGATTGCTACAACTTAGTTCATTTGCATGTTCATGATGTGTGTATGCAAACTGAAAATCTGTAGTCCTTAGAAGATTGCACTGGTTTTGTGTAGCTGTAGGATCCTCTTGGCCAAGCAAAACCCAGTTTAGGGAGTTTGTCTACTGTAGGAACCTCCATGATCGCTGTTCATTCATAGTTTCAGATCCAGGAACCTTCTCTCTTCCCTTCCCTTTTTCCCTTTTTTTTAATAAGTAACCTTAGGCAAGGTTCATTGCACATTGTAAAGCTAAATATGATGTTGAAATGGAGTTTTAGACTGTTGTTTGAACCTACAACAAACACTCAACAACTCTCCCATCTTAAGAACTCCATTTGCAGATCCAACTTCCCCACTGTGTAACTCATTCGTAAGTCCACCTTGTGATTCCAGCAAATCACATAAATCAACTGAAATATTCCAAGCACTATCAAGACCTGACATCCGAGAGACCTTGGGATAGTGTTCTGCAATTTAATTGTAGAAGATTGTCTTTCAAGAGAGGTAATGCACCTACACATTACCTATGTTGTGAAGTGCATAAAAACACCATCAATCGTACCAAGTGCATCCCTAGTAGCATAAAAGGTAGATACAAAAACTAAATAATCTAGTCCAAGCTTAGAAAGAATGGACACTATCAACTAAGATTCTTCCTTCTAAACAACACATTGTGAAAGCTGCAATCTAAGAGACTTAAGCTTTGTGAAGAAATCTTGGATGTTGTCAAAATCCCTAGGATTTAATCCAATAAGCTCATTCTCCAATTGAAACCCTCTCATAGTATCCTGCTTCCCAAAAAAAGACTCCATCTAATTGGGTGTAGTGCAAGACTCTAGATGGAAGAGGAGATATGAAGAAATAGACAAGCATAATTTTTTAAAAGCCTCATCATACTTATTAAACCATTTTCTCTTCTCAGTAGTACCTGTAGGTTCAACCTCTATACCCATGGTCACCTTGTATAACCCTTTGTGCTTCAAATGGATCTCCATTTGCTTTCTCCAACCAAAGTAGTTGAATGAACTAAGGGGTGAAATATTATTTGAATCCATGTGAATACAGTAGTATATATTCTCAAATAAAAAAAGATCTCTTTTATCTCAAAAAAAATTGCTTGAATGCACATTTCCCAAGAAAATAAAATCTAAGATCAAATAAGAATATCAAATAACTAGTAAATATTTTGGAAAATAAGGTCTGATATCTGTGTAGAGAACTGAACCAGCTTTCCAACACCTATTCATTTGCGCAAAATGGAGTCCAGGCGCAAACGTTATGCCTCCTAGAGTGAAAACAAAAACTTCTGAATTTAGAGGCCAAAAAAAAAATAAAAACTCAAAAACAGAACATAAAACCTATACCACTAGATAGAGCATCAAACCAGCTTTCCAATGATATCTCTTTTGTAGAAAATGGACATCGTATGCAAATGATATAGACGATTTCGTAAAACTGCTCAAAAACTGCCAATATGGCCTCCAGGAGCCCTCAAGGGCTAAAAACACAAAGCCCTTGGTCACATGCAGGACTAGGGGGCTGGTGGTTGGGGGCTGCAATGGAGCCCTTTGTCACTGATATGACCACTAGCTGGGAGCTAGGGCCATTGAGGCTTGGGCGTTGGCGCCCAATTGCCTATGTGAACGCTCACAGAGGTTTAAAGCCTGTGGGGCCTGGCAGTAAGTGAGCAACGGGTGAGCGGCGATGTGGGTAGCGGTGGTCACCAGGTGGTGCTCCAGTGGCCACCGGGCAGCAGATGAGTGGCACCCAAGTTTTAAATTTTCCACATGGATTTTAACTACGCTTTTTTTTATTTTTTATTTATTTTTTTCATGTTTTTCAAGAAAATTTGCCTTGGGAAGTGAGCTAGGGAGGCCATACAGCCTCTCTAGCTAAATTGCTTTTGCCTTTTTTTTCAACTTTCTTAGAAATTGATGAAATGACAAACATTTCTAGGGTTTTTGGGTGCTCTGAACGTGATGGTGATGTCTTTTTTTCCAAAAAAAGGCATAGAAAAATTACCTACCCCTAGATCCACAAAAAAGATGCCTGGCTTGAAACCCTTGCACAGAAAAAATCACTGTGAGGAAATATATTCAAAACACGAACAAGAGGCTACATTTCTGGAGCTCTGATACCATGTAGAAGTTGAGAAACCCAACTTCACAAGCCCCAAGAATCACTTGCATGCAATAACCTATCACGTACAAAAGATATTCAGAACCAAAGAAGATGTTTTGCAAGCCTCAAGTTGTAAAAATGCATTAAGAGAATCAAATAATTACAATGAGATCAATCCTTATGAAGGAGATCAATAAACCCTAAAGTGTAACCTAAAAGGGAAACCCTAGTGTGCACACTTAATAATTAATAATGAATTAATTATTAATGTGCCTAAGTTTAACTTAAGTAACTAAAGTGATAAGTGACTTAATTAATTAAACAATATGATTAAATTAATTAAGTGAAATAACTTATTACTCTAACAATCATTGCTCCAAAAAGACTTAGAGCATCCCTGTTACCTAGATTTGAGTCAACTAGAGAGTTCAAACATTACAAATATCAACACAACTCTCCTATAAGTGACCCAAAATTTATGGTAAAGACAACATCACAATACAAGAGAATCATAGAGACAACCAAATTCACATTTACCTCAAGTGATCCAAATCCTCTAAAATTTGATCTGAGAAGTCAAGTCGCCCCATCAAAATAACCATCATCTCCATCAGGACCATATGAGATAGAAGACATCACAAAAAATCCATTTGATCTTACTAGGGAGGAAATCATGGAACATCAAACCTTTGAAAATATAGCTCCTATTTGCCCATCATTTGTTGCACAAAATTTGGCACAAGGTTTCACAACTCCACCATGAAGGATAAATCAAGCATCCACTCCTATTCTTGCAACTATCCTTGCCAAGGACTTTGGTCTAACTCTTTCATTTGAAAGTAGTACACTTGTGGGTACCCTCGTTACCAATCCTCCACCTCCAACAACCACTTGGAAACCTACCTTTTGTTCTCCTCCCATTCCCAAAAAATCCTAAGTAGTCATATAAACTCCTTGACCTTCATTACTCCACTACAACCTCCACATATCGAGGACACCCCTCTTCATCCATACCCATGAGTGCCACAAGTTTTTCCACCACCACACAAATTAGTATAGACCAAGTATCTCAAAATAGCACCCAAGGGAATGTCAATACTATATCATAGAGTTAACCCTCAATGAAGATAGGGACATCTTTACCCAATCTTCCCATTGGTTCATCTATACCATTGGTGTCACAAAACACATCCATCTCAAAGCAATCCTTTGGTAATGAATCCCATTAACATAATTAATCCTTTGTCCACATCTCTAACACAATGGAACCTTTCCAATAAATGGACTCAAGGTCCTAGTATGTCATTACCATTGCAAAATCTAATAACACCATCCTCATCTTTCCCCATAATACCCTTCACTATGTAAAATCAAATGGGACCTCAAACACAGATTCCTCCACCTCAATCCACTATCTTATAAGGAATGTTAAACCAAGGGAACTCCCAACCTCTCATCACCAACTCACAACCCATCCAAATCATCAATGCCCACAATCCATCACATGTGTCCCAACAACCAACTAGTCCTACATTGCAAACTCATACCTTAGCCTTATAAAAAGAACAATAGGATTATCAGCAAGTCATCCAACAACAACAACAAGAAGTATCCTTAGCCATAAAAAAACAACAAAAACAAGCATCCTTAGTATCATAACAACAATGAAAAACCTATCAAGCATCTTTAGTAGCACAGTAGCAACATTAGGCCCAACAACAAGCCCTCGTGGTGCAGCAACAACATCAAGCTCAACAACAAGCCCTAGTGGTGCAATAATAACAACAAGCTCTTGTGACGCAACAACAAAAACAAGTATTACTAGCTTAGTAGTATGACCAACATCATCAACAACAACAACAATAGCAAAGATCTTACTATAATCCTCAACAGAAAATTGTCAATACAAACACGTTAGCTACATATACATCAACACCTCAATCACCTTCACATAACCTCACACCACTATACACCCCATACAACACACCATCATATTAGAATCTCATATACAACTAATCTATTGTAAGAATACAAAGAGGAATGAAAGTGTTGTCATTCATGTCAACTGGTCAGCTGGTTATATACTAGTTGTTGTTGACTATATATGTTGAGGATATTGAGAAAATTATATAAAAAGAAGATTGCAGGTTGTCATTTATTGAGATTGTTGGTCTAGTGCTTCTAAACTATGTTTTCTATGTTCTGGCTATGGTCTAGATGAATTGTTGTTGGTCTAGATTTCTCTTTATGATTCAAGATTTGTATTGCCTTGGTTCTATTGAAGATGGTTTCAACATTTGGAAGCATCGAGCTTAATTGATCGATGTGTTTTACACTAGTTTGGCTGACCATGTGTCAATCACTACATTCAAAGTTGATGAAGTGTGTTGGATCTATTATGGTCCCAGTGAAGTATGTGTTTGTGTTTCCCTCATTCTAATTCCACCCTAGGATGCTTGGTGCTGACCTAATTTGAATTTGAAGTCGGATGGCCAAATTTTTATCGTTTCAAATTTGGAGATGGTATAAATACAAAATACGCTAGCAATGAAATGTATACATAAGAAAAGATGGAAGATAAGTGAAAGAGTAGATGTGACATTGATGCTATTCTGAAAGTGTGTGAGTTATGTGTGTGGTTGATCAATGTGAAGCTTAACACTGAGTTTCTAGATGAAGTGAGCAAAAGGAAAACTCTATCATTCATGCAAGTGGATCAATGATTGTAGTGGAATCCTTTGTTGCATTGGGATTGTTGTCTCTTTATAACAAGTATTCTTTGTCTTCTTTGTATCTTTGTGGCAATGAGCCATCTAGGTTGTAGTCTTGTGGATAGTGAGTCCTTACTTCAGGAAGTGATCTGATGTGGATGAAATGCTAACACTATCAAGTTTCCAACACATTCTCTCAATATCCTACAGCATCAACACCTTCTCATTTTTCTCACCAACAAAGCATCTACATCACTACTGATCACTCCTGATCAGGAGTGATCAAGACAACTCCTGTTATCATCGCAGTCTACCTTCATTCTACATATACCAACTTTCTTTCCACCGTACTACTGTTCAAAGGCCGAAAACACTACTCTAACATTAGGGTCGAGCTCAAACCATGATGGGTTCGGTTGTACCAAATACACAAAGCTCCGTAAACATATCCTCCTTGGTCTCCAAGGTGACTGTCGAGCTCTGGGACTGCCATAATGAACCCGACCCATGAACAACACAGGATTACCATCAAACCAATAGTGAATCCCTCAAACTAAATTGCATTAAAAATTTGCAAACATAGAAACCAGAAACAAAAAGAGACATGACGGCAATGTAAACATTCATACACTAAATTTTCCAAATATTAATACTACAAAACATTCATACACTAAATGGCTCTCTGGCCTTCTCCTCACTCTCTTGTTACTCTCCTTACTGTTTTCCTGTAGTCACCCTCTCTATTTTCTCTCCCTCCCTCCTATTCAGTTACATGCTTTTTCTCTTTATAGAGATTCTAGGGAGTTACCCAAACCGTTCCTCTACCCGATTTAGTTACAACTATCATTTAATTTTTAAATGAATATATCATTGCAATTTTAAACCACTTCTTGACATGGTCCCCCAAAATTTTAAATGCTTAAGTAATTATAATGCAAGAGTCGAGGTCCTCCCGCACCATACTCCCAGGCTTAACAGATTTCCAAGTCCCATGGAAATGCCGAGGTGGGACTGCTACAAACAAATCATTCGCCTTTGTGTCATCATCACTAAATCAATGCCTCTGCTGCTTCTGTTGTTGTTGTCACATGACTCCCATCAATGGAGTTGATGCTGGTTGCTGTCCACCACTCTTCATGTTGTCGTTTCACACCACCACCGTACTGCCATCTGACCCACACACGATTTTGGAAGATGCTTCCCACCCTTCTCTTGGTGGTTGCTCTCATTGCACCTTCTACCCAGGTGCATCATGGTGGAGACAATACTAACACCCCAGCTTGAGATCTTCATAGCATCCTTACTGCAACTTGGAGGGATCAACATGCAATTTAGAACCCATGCTACTACCTAGTATAGACTGTCGTCTACACGCTCAGAACCTTTTGGGCTCTGATACCATTCTGATGTAGAGGAAATGCTAACACTGTCAAGTTTCCAACACCTTCTCATTTTTCTCACCAACAAAGCATCTACATCACTACTAATCACTCCTGATCAGGAATGATCAAGACGAATCATGTTATCATCGCAATCTACCTTCATTCTGCATATACCAACTTTCTTTCCACCGTACTACTGTTCAAAGGCCGAACACACTACTCTAAAATTAGGGTCGAGCTCAAACCATGATGGGTTCGGTTGTACCAAATACACAGAGCTTAGTAAACATATCCTCCTCAGTCTCCAAGGTGACTGTCGAGCTCTGGGACTACCATAACGAACCTGACCCATGAACAACATAGGATTACCATCAAACCAATAGTGAATCCCTCAAACTAAACTACATTAATAATTTGCAAACATAGAAACCAGAAACAAATAGAGACACGATGGGAATGTAAACATTCATACACTAAATTTTCCAAATATTAATACTACAAAACATTCATACACTAAATGGCTCTCTAGCCGAAGGCCAGAGAGCCTGATCTCCTCTTTCTCTTGTTACTCTCCTTACTATTTTCCCGTAGTCACCTGGTGTAGGAGCACCTACACCTCACCCTCCATTCTTGTTCATTTGATAGAAATTGTGGTCCATAGAGTTAGTATTGGTCTTTTTGAGGATGTTTTCCTCTAATAAGGTCTAGTAAGATCATTAAGTTCATTAGTTTTGGTCTAGGTTGAGTTTGGAGTGTTAAGTCACAATGTGCTCAAACACCATCTTATATTAAAACAATGGCCTTGTAGCCTTTAAGGGCAAAGAAACATGAATTTGTATATAGATGGGCAAGGTTTGAGGTCTTGTCAATGTAATAAGGCTGCTTTTAAGCCTTTAGTGTGGTTTAGGAGTCATAAGTGCAAAATATTTCAATACAGTTGTAAAGTTAATAAACTGTGTAAAAGACATAATCTTGACCTCCAACGGTCATTAGGGGTTCAAAATTCAGTTGTAGGGTAGTTGGTTGAGTGTATGAGGTAGTTTGAAGTTGTAAACATTATATATATTCATGTAATCCCTGAGGGGAGGTGGTTGTTGAAGTTTTAATAAAGAAAGTTACATTTTATGGATGTTGATCACTGTTCTTGTTGTTTCCCCTGAACTTCTCTTTCTGATACAAGCCCGTATAGTTCTCACATGTAGTAAAGCATTGGATACCTATTCATTTATGTGTTTTCTTCTCTTGTGCTCATGTTGGAGGCTTAAAATCACCTTTTGTGGGAGTGGGGACAACAAACACAGTGATACCCATGTTTTTTGTGTTTGGGGTTTGAGGGCTTCAATATGAGATGTTAACCAATCCACCTACTGTTCCAGAAGTGTGGCTCAGTGGATTGGTCTGTAACATGCTTAGTTAGGAGTAGGAATACCTTGGGGAAAGAGGGAACGAGGAGTATGGCCATGGTGTGATACTCTAATACTAAACAGGGGTTAATGTGATCATGAAAAGAGGGAACCCAAGTAGCAAATTGGAGAATTGTTGGGAGAAGTGGGAGTGGGAGTGTTCCTAGAGTCAGGGCAGGGGTAATACATGGTGTGTGGACCCTTGGGAATATTTGGGGGAATCAGGAGTTAGGAGTTTCCCTAAAACCCTTGGTTTGTGGAGATTTAAGAGGGTTTGTGAGCAGCGGTCTAAGACAAGTTCTTGGGGTCCTAGGAGTCAACAAATCTTGAGTTTGAGGACCTTTGCTAAGATTGTTTTAGGTTCTTTTTGGTCAGGGGTGAATTTGAGTGAGGGTTCCTTTGGAAAATAGACCAAATGGTGAAGTATAGAACCGGGTAAGTGTATCAAAAGTTCAGGTTAGTCCAAAATAGTGACCCTTGGTTTTCTTGTATGTTGTGAACCCCTAAAAAGGGTATCTTAATCCATCAATTAGTTGTTGAGTGTTTTGGGAAGGTTGGGAGGAAATTGGCCTAGACTAGTTTTTTTGAGTGTTTTGCAAACTTTGGGGTTTAAGATCCTTGAGGGTGAGTCGATGTCCTTAAGATTGGAGTTGGGTTCTTGGTTGAGAGTTGAAGTTTTATTTTGTGAGTGATTCCCACCTAGCCTCTGCATCATAGTGGTATCAGAGCAAGGGAGTAGGTCTTTGTGAAAGATCAAGATTGAAGTTTGTGTGCAGGAAGAAGAAGATAGTTGGAGGGAACAAAATGCCTCCTAAAAACAATGTTGTTGCAAGGAAACTTGATACTCATGAGAAGGACATAGATATACTAAAAAGGGAGATGGCTGCAATGAAGGCTAAGGGTAGGACCCTTCTGGAGGAAAGTGAGTCTGAAGAGGAAGAGACCTCTGGTGAAGAAGAAGAGATGGATCTGGATGATGTTAGAACAATGAGGCTACTGAAGGCTGTGAAGAAGGATGGACATGGCAAGATGGATGTGCCTATGTATGGAGGCAAAATAGATAGTGAAGAGCTCTTGGATTGGATAGAGGCTTTGGAGAACTACTTTGATAATGAAGATGTTGATGAAGGACATAAGGTGAAGAGAGCAAAAACAAAACTGAAAGGACATGCTTTGGTGTGGTGGAATTTTATGCAAGAAGATAGGTTGAGAAAAGGCAAGAGCAAGATCATTTCTTGGGAGAAGATGAAAGCAAAGATAAAAGGTAAATTTCTTCCTTTTGATTATAATATTCAATTGCTTAAGAAATTGCAGAATCTTAGACAGAAAGAGTTAGATGTGCAAGCATACACTGAAGAGTTTTATAGGTTAAGTATAAGGACTAAACATGAAGAAGATGAAGAAGAGATGACTGCTAGGTACTTGAATGGTTTGAGGTTCAACATTTAGGATGAAATTAGCATGATGGCACCAAAATCAGTATAGAAATGCTTTCAAATGGCAATGAGGGTAGAAGAAAAGCTAAAGAGAAGACAAGAGAAGGCAGCAAGGGGAAGAGGTAACACCTCTAGAGGAAGGGGATTCAATCCTAGTTCAAGGGAAAACAATGAAGGCCAAGGAGATGAAAAAAAGGATGAAGAGCAATCTGATTCAAGAGGCAGATTTAGTGGAGGAAGAGGATCATATCAATTCTCAGGAAGATGCTACAATTTCAACCAGCCTGGACACCCAGCCTTTAAGTGCCCTTAAAAACAAGGTTCAAGCTCTCATGGTGGAGAAAGGAGGAATCAATTAGTGCATGGGGATGAAGAGAGTATGAATACACCTATAGTGAAACTTACATCAGAAGAAGGAGAGGCACTCATGATAAGAAGGACTGTGTTGCAAGCATCCAAGGAGGAAGATTCAAGCCAAAGAAGGAGCCTATTCATAACTACATGCAAAAGTGAAGGTAAAGTGTGTCAAGTTATCATTGATTCTGGTTCTGAAGATAATCTAGTGTCTAGGGAAATGGTGGATAAGTTGAGTTTGGAGAAATTACCTCATGAAGCACCTTATAGAGTCTCTTGGGTCAATGATAATCAGACTTTGGTAGTAAAAGAGCAGGCATATGTTGATTTTCAGATTGGAGAGTATAAGGATAGGGTTCTATGTGATATTTTTCCCATGGATTGTTGTCATGTGCTCTTAGGGAGGCCCTGGAAGTTTGATAGGATATCCATATATGATGGTTGGGAGAATACATACACCATCAAGAAGGGGGACAAAACCTTTAAGTTACTTCCCTTGAAGACAAATGTAAGGGATAAAGGGAAGGCTAAGGTATTACTGTTTGGCCATAAGGAGCCTTTGGGGCCTGAGGATAACAGGTCTGATGTGATTGCAAGTATGGAGCAGGTTGGTAGAAATAAGACAGTAAGGAGCACACCTATAAGTGGTGTTGGAACAGTAGATATGAAGGGAAGGTGTGGTTTATGTGAGGATGAGGTGAATTATACCCTTGCATGGAATAATGAGTTGTGTAACAAGGTGGTTCAAACTGGTAACGGGCAGAATGAGATAAAGGAGTCTTTGGAGAAGCAAGAGGAGGCTGATAATGTGCTTGTTGGGACTCTTAGATGTCCTGTGGTCTTGCAGCAGGTCAAGGAACAGTCAGTAGGCATGAAGACAGGGTTTGGTGGAAAGGAAAATGAAAGGACAGTCGGTCATGAGACAAGGAGGATAGAGAACCAAACACTTGGTAGTCTGATCACAGTAAAAGAACAAAAGTGTAGTGGTCTGATAACAGTAAGGGGAGAATAGTGTATACCAACATAGTTGGATTGGAGTGAGTATGGAGAGGGCGCAAAGAAGGAAGAAGGTTTGCATGGTTCTAATGTTTGTTTGTTTGCAGGTCTGAGAACAAAAGAAAAGATGCATGCACATAAGAACACATTCCAAGATACCAATTACACAGGGCAGATTGCTACACAACCAGTGTACCTAACCCAATGGGGAGGATTTCCTAATCAGTGGAGCATTTATAGAGCTTGGAGACAGTGGGATCAAGTCCAACTCATGGGGCATGAGTATTTTCTAGAGGGGGTGTATGGTGCAGGAGCACCTACACCTCACCCTCCATTCTTGTTCATTTGATAGAAATTGTGGTCCATAGAGTTAGTATTAGTCTTTTTGAGGATGTTTGCCTCTAATAAGGTCTAGTAAGATCATTAAGTTCATTAGTTTTGGTCTAGGTTGAGTTTGGAGTGTTAAGTCACAATGTGCTCAAACACCATCTTGTATTAAAACAATGGCCTCGTAGCCTTTGAGGGCAAAGCAACATGAATTTGTATATAGATGTGCAAGGTTCAAGGTCTTGTCAATGTAATAAGGTTGCTTTTAAGCCTTTAGTGTGGTTTAGGAGTCATAAGTGCAAAATATTTCAATACAGTTGTAAAGTTAATAAACTGTGTAAAAGGCATAATCTTGACCTCCAACGGTCATTAGGGGTTCAAAATTCAGTTTTAGGGCAGCTGGTCTGGTGTATGAGGTAGTTTGAAGTTGTAAACATTATATATCTTCATGTAATCCCTGAGGGGAGGTGGTTGTTGAAGTTTTAATAAAGAAAGTTACATTTTATGGATGTTGATCACTATTCTTGTTGTTTTCCTTGAACTTCTCTTTCTGATATAGGCCCATACAGTTCTCACATGTAGTAAAGCATTGGATACCTATTCATTTATGTGTTTTCTTCTCTTGTGTTCATTTTGGAGGCTTAGAATCACCTTTTGTTGGAGCAGGGACAACAAACACAGTGATACCCCTGTTTTCTATGTTTGGGGTTTGAGGGCTTCAATATGAGACGTTAACCAATCCACCTACTATTCCAGAACTATGGCTCAGTGGATTGGTCTGTAACATGCTTATTTAGGAGTAGGAATACCTTGGGGAAAGAGGGAACGAGGAGTATGGCCATGGTGTGATACTCTAATACTGAACAAGGGTTAATGTGATCATGAAAAGAGGGAACCCAAGTAGCAAATTGGAGAATTATTGAGAGAAGTGGGAGTGGGATTGTTCCTAGAGTCAGGGCAGGGGTAATATATGGTGTCTAGACCCCTGGGAATATTTTGGGGAATCAGGAGTTAGGAGTTTCCCTAAAACCCTTGGTTTGTGGAGATTTAAGAGGGTTTGTGAGCAGTGGTCTAAGACAAGTTCTTGGGGTCCTAAGAGTCAACAAATCTTGAGTTTGAGGACCTTTGCTAAGACTATTTCAGGTTCTTTTTGGTCGGGGGTGAATTTGAGTGAGGGTTCCTTTGGAAAATAGACCAAATGGTGAAGTCTAGAACCGAGTAAGTGTATCAAAAGTTTAGGTTGGTCCAAAACAATGACCCTTGGTTTTCTTGTATGTTGTGAACCCCTGAAAAGGGTATCTTAATCAATCATTTAGTTTTTGAGTGTTTTGGGAAGGTTGGGAGGAAATTGGCCTAGACTGGTTTTTTTGAGTGTTTTGTAAACTTTGGGGTTTAAGATCCTTGAGGGTGAGTCGATGTCCTTAAGATTGGAGTTGGGTTCTTGGTTGAGAGTTGAAGTTTTATTTTGTGAGTGATTCCCACCTAGCCTCTGCATCATCACCCTCTCTATTTTCTCTCCCTCCCTCCTATTCAGTTACATGCTTTTTCTCTTTATAGAGATTCTAGGGAGTTACCCAAACCATTCCTGTACCCGATTCGGTTAGAACTATCATCTAATTTTTAAATGAGTATATCATTGCAATTTTAAACCACTTCTTGAAATGGTCCCCTGAAATACTAAATGCTTAATTCAAATGCAAGAGTCGAGGTGCTCCTGCACCATGATCCTTATTCTAGGCAGTGAGCCTTTTTATAATTGGATTTTATATTCTCTATAGTGTGATTTTATCCTCACCGCGGTTTTTTCCTCATTGCATTTTCCACGTAAATCTAATGTTATTGTGTTTATGCTTTGGCATTTGATGGTTAATCACTTAATCAGTTTATATGTTAGTTTTGATAATTGAATTTAATGTTTAAATATGGGACAACTGATTCACCCCCCCTCTCATTTGTCCTATCAAAAAATTGGTATCAAAGCTTGGTTCCCTTGTGAAGAGCTTAACAACTTGAGGAAGGTCTGGGATGGATGGCAAATTGATCTATAATTATCCAAGGTTTGATGGAACAAATTATGGTATCTAGAAAGTATTGATGGAAGAATATATGGAGTATTACGGATATGATGTAGAGAAAGCTTATGAGGAACCCTACATTCCTCCTACTAATGGTCTGAGTACACCTAAATAAATAGAGCACATAAAGTGAATAACAAGAAAAAGTTAATCTTGAAGAATAGTCTGGCACATTTCAAGTTGATTAAGGTGCAGAATTTGAAGACAACTAAGGAAGTTTGGGATACTTTAGAAAGAGCACACGATGGTGATGAAAGGGTAAAAGAGGAAAAATTATAGAATCTAGAAACACAATTTGATCTTTTACACATATCTGAAGATGAGAATGCTAAAGCCTATGTATAGATATTGGATGAGGTTGTGGCTAGAGTGTGATCCTTTGGCTCTACCATAGATGAAACTATAATTGTAAAGAAGATTCTTAGAAATCTTCCTGATGCTTACAGTGAAAAGGTGGGTGTTATTGAGAAAACTATAAATTACAAGACTTGTACCAAGGATCTACAGCTAGGATTTTTGACATCTTATGGAATGAGGAAGCAAAATCTAAGAAGTGGAGATAAAACAAAGACTGCTTTTAAAGCTAAAAAAACTAAATATCTGGATGAAGAAAATTTTGATGAAATTGAAGCTAACTTTGTAAGGGGAATGAGAAAAGGCTTTGGTAAGTATGAAGGTAAAGTGCCCTTTAAGTGCTTTAGTTGTGGATAAATTGGTCACTATGCTGCAAATTGTCTGAATAGAGCTAAAAGGAATAAAAAAAGATATGAGGAAAATAAGAAAGGAAAGAATATTAACGGAGCTTACTATGTGAATGAGAATACTAGTATTTTAGATGAAGATTCAGAATATGAAGATCAAAATTAGAATGAATGCTTGTTCTTGGCGATTAAGGATGAACCTACTTTACTAAATCAAAAAGATAGTCAAAAGAAAGTCCTTTAGAGAAAGAGAAGAATAAAAATGAAGGTATGGTTATCTTTTCCCTACATTCTAAACAAGAAAAGAATTTTTGGGTAGTTGATAGTGGTTGCTCACATCACATGACTGGTGATAAGAGTAATTTTTTGAAACTTGAAAAATATGATGGAGGTCTTGTTATGTTTGAAGATGATACTGGTGCTAAAATCTATGGGATATGTTCAATAATTTTTGATGGAAAGCATCACATTGACGATGTTTACTATGTTAAGGGTTTAAGGCATAATTTGTTGAGTATTGGTCAAATGTACAAAAAAGGATATGATATTGTATTTAAGGATGAGAAATGTGAGATCTAGAAAGGATTCAGAACATCGATTGCTACAGGGAAGAAATCTAAAGGGAACATCTATCAGCTTAAAGGTGTTGATGGATGATGTTTTATGACCCAAATAAATGGCAATTGGCTATGGAATAGCATAATCTGTCACATTAATTTTGATAACTTGGAAATAATAAGTTATGTTCAATCTATGAGAGATCTACTAAGAATTACAAATCTTGTAAATGCTATCTACATAAATTTCTGGTTTAGAAAGCAAACAAAAAGTCATTACAGATCGAGAAAACAATCTACTACTAGATTATTGGATTTGGTTCATACAGACCTTTGTGGTCCTATGAGAGTGCAAAGTCTACTTGGTGAGAGGTACTTTATGCTTTTAATTGATGATTATTCTAGATACACATGGGTTACATTTCTAAGAGAGAAATCAGATGCATTAGATAGATTCAAGGCATTCAAGGCTATGGTTGAAAATGAAGTGAATGTGAAGATTAAATGCTTGAGATCTAACAGAGGTGGAGAATTTACCTCCTATGAGTTCAATATGTTTTGTGAAGTGCATGGTATAAAGAGACAACTATCTGCTTTGAGAAATCCTCAGCAAAATGGAGTTGTTGAAAGAAAAAATAGAATAGTTCAAGAAGTTGCTAGGTCAATTATCACTAAAGTCAGATTACCAAAAGTTAACTGGAAAGAAGCCATTCACAATACTGTATATGTATTCAATCAAGTTTAGGCAAGAAAAAAAATACAAAGACTCCCTATGAGCTATGGCACAGAAGAATCCCTACAGTAAAATATTTTAAGGTATTCAGAAGCAAATGTTGTATTAGAAAAGATGAGGAAACTTTGGGAAAGTTTGATGCAAGAAGTGATGAAGGAATATTTCTTGGATACTCTACTAAGATCAAGGCATACATATGTTTCAATAAAATACTGAGGAAAATTGTAGAAATTTTGAATGTGAAAGTTGATGAAATAGTAAAGAACTCTATTAATATTGATGCATATATGTTTGATGAACATGACTGTGCAAGAATAGAAGAAGTTGTGGAAGAACAAGATAAAGATGAACAAGAAAACCAGAATGAAAGTGAAGAAGATGCTATGGTGATGTCCCCTAGGACACCAAAATATGTACAAAGGAATCATTCATAAATTCAAATTATTGGAGACAAGACAAAAGGTGTGTTAACTAGAAGCAAAGATGTTGCTGAAGTAAATTTATTCTTATTGTCTAAGACTGAGCCAAAGTCAGTAAGTGAAGCCTATAAGGATGAACATTGGAAGGAAGCACTAAAAGAAGAACTTTTTCAGATTGAGAAGAATCAAACTTGGGAATTGGTCCCAAGACCGACATACAAAATAAGCTAAATGAGAATGGAAAAGTTGTTAGAAATAAGCTAAATCAAAATGGGTATTCAAAAATTAGCTAAATGAGAATGAGAAAGTTGTTTGAAACAAAGAAAGGCCTGTGTGAAAGGGCTACTCACAAGTAGAAGGTATAGATTTTCAGGAGACTTTTACTCCAGTAGCAAGAATGGAAGCTATAAGGATGTTCTTGGCATTGGCTGCTTATGAAGATTTCAAAGTCTATCAGATGGATGTCAAGTTAGTATTTTTGAATGGTGAACTAGAAGAAGAGGTCTACATGGAACAACTAGAAGGATTTTAGTTAACAAACCAACCGGATATGGTGTATAGATTGAAGAAAGATTTATATGGATTGAAGCAAGATCCTAGAGCCTACTATCCAAGGCTAGATAAGTACTTGAGTCAGCAAGGATTTAACAAAGGTACGACATATAGTAATTTATATTTCAAGACTGAAAATGATAGAATATTGATTGTTGTATATGTTGATGAAATTATCTTTGGAGGGAGTAAAAATATGTGCAAGATGTTTGCAGAAGAAATGGAGAAAGAATTTTAAATGTATATGTTTGGAAAGATGAATTTCTTTCTTGGGCTATAGATTAATCAATCAGAGGAAGGAATTTTCATTTCACAATCTAAGTATGTGAAGGAGATATTGAAAAGATTTAGAATGGATGGTCCCAAACTGGTAAGTACCACTATGGTGATTGGATGCAAGTTGGGAAAAGATGATGATTCACCTAAGACTGCTCAGAGCAAGTATAGATCTATGATTGATGAACTATTGTATTTGACTTCTACTAGACCGGATATTATGCATGTGGTTTTTCTTGTGGCTAGATTTCAAGAAGATCTAAAGGAAACACATGTTACTATAGTCAAAAGGATATTCAAATATTTGAATGGAACTTTGTATTGTGGGTTATGGTATCCCAAGGATATTGATTTTACACTTAGTGCTTATACAAATGTAGATTGGGTCAGAAGTATAGATGATAGAAAGAGTAATAGTGGTGGTGCATTCTTTCTTAGATGTAGATTAGTGGCATGGTTGAGTAAGAAGCAAGATTTAATCACTTTTTCTACTGCTAAAGCTGACTATATTGCTGCTACATCTTGTTGTACACAATTTTTATGGATGAAACATACATTGAAAGATATCACAGTGATGTATGATGATCTTATTTCTATCTTCTGTGATAATACAAGTGCAATTAACATTTAGAATAATCTTGTAATGCACTCAAGAATGAAGCACACATCTATCAAGTATCATTTCTTTAGAGAGAAGGTCGTGGAAATGGAAGTCAAGCTCGAGTATGTTTCAACAAAAGATCAGATTGAATATATTTACAAAGGATCTTCCTAAAGATACTTTTGAGTATCTCCGCGATAAGCTAGGGGTTATTTACCCTCCTGTTACAAACTAAGTTGCATTTGGAGATGCATCAGTCTGGTGGATTCATGGTTCGATATTTTTGGAATGATGATTTTGTTTTCTACCTCTCAAGGGGAGAAAACAGTTTTTTAAAAGTGTTGTCATTATGAGTATTCTTATTTCATGTCAAAGTAAGTTTCAACAAAAAATATTTTTTTTCCTTTGCCATTAATGTCAAATGGGTAGAGAAATAGCATGTGAAAATGAGAGAAAGAGCATGTGAAAAGGAGAGAAAAACCATGTGAAGAAGAGAGAGAAAAGAAAGTGACGAGGAAGATGATCTTCCAAGGGGGAGAAGCAAAAGAAAAATCTTGAGAAGTATTTTCAGAGTTGGTATGTGTCCTTGATGGTTTTTCACATAATGTGTTGCTATCAATGGAAAAGGGGGGTATTTTTGCAAGAATAGAAACAGGAATGAAAGTGTTTTCATTGATACAAACTAGTCAATTGGTTATCTACTAGTTTTTGTTGACTGTATATGTTGAGGATATTGAGAAAATTGTATAAAAATAAGATTGCAGGTTGTCAACTATTGAGGTTGTTGGTCTGGTGCTTGTGAACTATGTTTTATATGTTCTGGTTGTGGTTCAAAAGAATTGTTGTTGGTCCATATTTCTCTTTATGATTTGAGAGTTGCATTGCCCTGGTTATTTTAAATATGGTTTCAACATTTGGAAGCATCAAGCTTAATTGATCTATGTTTTTTACACTGGTTTGGATGACCATGTGTCAAGCACTACATTCAAAGTTGATGAAGCATGTTGGATCTATTATGGGTCCTGGTGAAGTGTGTGTTTGGGTTGAACTCATTCTAACTCCACCTTAAGATGTTTGGTACCAACCTAATTTGAATTTGAAGTTGGATGGCCGACTTTGTATCCTTTCAAAGCTGGAGATGGTATAAATACAGAATGTGCTAGCACTGAAAAGTGTATATAAGAAAAGAAGGAAGTTAAGTGAAAGAGAAGATGTGAATTTGATGCTATTCTGAAAGTGTGTGAGTTATGTGTATGGTTGATCAGTGTGAAGCTTAACACAAAGTTTCTAGATGTAGTGAGAAGAAGGTGAACTCTATCATTCATGCAAGTGGATCAGTGATTATGGTGGAATCCTTTGTTGCATTGGGATTGTTGTCTCTCTATAAAAAGTATTCTTTTTCTTCTTTTTACATCTGTGGTAGTGAGTCATCTGAGTTGTAGCCCTGTGGACAGTGAGTCCTTACTTTAGGTAGTGAGCCTTATTCTAGGTAGTGAGCCTTTTTGTAATCAGTTTTGATATTCTCTATAGTGTGAGTTAATCCTCATAGTATTTTTTCCCTCATTGGGTTTTCTATGTAAATTTGGTGTTGTTGTGTTTATGCATTGGTATTTGATGGTTAATAACTTAATCAGTTTATATGTTGGTTTTGGTAATTGAATTTAAAGTTTAAATCTATGACAACTCATTCACCCCCCCTCTTAGTTGTCCTATTCAACATCATCCACCATCCCACCATATGTTCCTCCACCAAAAACACAAGAGGATCTAGCATCACAATTCAAGGAACTATCCCAAGAAATGAAATATATTTGAATAGGAAAGACAAAGAAGCCCCATACAAAAAATCTATGTCCTTGTCCATTTGACTGAAACATTGTGACAGTGCCATTCCCTCCCAAATTTGAAATCCCCTAATTTGATAAATACAAAGGGAGAGGAAGTCCCATGGACCATGCCAAAGAATTCAATTTCATGTGTATTTAGGTGGCCTACAATTATTCTTATTTGATGTGTCTCTTCCCTCGAAGTTTAATAGGTCCTTCCATGGATTGGTTTTCTCATCTACCTCCCGGTATCAAAACATGTCAAGAAATCATTGATAAAATCATTGATCACTTCTCCTTCAATATTGACATGGATGTTAGTCTAGAAGAGTTGTACACTCTCAAAAAAACCAAAGGAGAATCTTTCACCAATTTATTGCAATCATGGAGACAAAAAGCTAGTAAGATCAAGTGGACCCTTCCTAATGAACAATAAGTGGGAATCATCATAGAAAATCTGGTCCTTGATCTATCTTTCCACTTGAAAATGTAGTGCATCACACCCTATGAAAAGCGTGTCCCTAGAGCCCTTTGTTGGTAAGAGACACTACAAATGTTATTTGGTGTTGTCATTGATGGCAACCCTAGTTAGTGATTTGATCCATGCATTAGAATTTTCTCATACCAGAAGTTAGATCAAAGTTTTGTATTTAATAGTCAAACAAGAACAAAACATCCAACATAAATATATTTCATCGATTCAAATGTAATTTATTTTATCATTTTGAGTTTCAGAACTCAAGGAAGATATTTTGGTGTACACAATACCTTATCCAGGGTGCAAATTCATTGGTGTGCAAGTTATAAGATCCAGTTGATTAATTTATTGTTTATCAGTACAAAAAGCTAACTTCAAGGATATAATATGTTGTGGATGTTTGTGAAGTAATTGTTCAAGAATTTTTGTGTTTGAAAATGTTCATTTGAGTCATTACTATGCTATGGTCGACTTCAGTTGGTGTGCATCAAGAATTAACCATGGATTGAGCCGATAGTTTGTAAACATTTTTCATACATTTGTTTGAGCCAACAACAAGCAATTAAATCCTAGTAGCGGATATATATAAGTGATTTATTATATCATTTTGAATATGAATAGATGCGAAGATTTGGTGTGTGTTGTGAATAGTAGAGCGATTATGCACAATTTCACTTGAGCATAAAAGATATTTTTTATGTGAATTAAAGTAGAGAAGAGAAGAAGAGAAGAATTAGACAAAAGGTCAAGAATTCAATTGTTGAGTGTAACTGGAACTGTAATCAGGAATATGTAGATACTAATCTCTAAGTTCAATTTCTCAGATGGATTTAATCTGATTATTTTTGTAACACAGTGAGTCTTACTTTGAGTAGTGATCTCTAGGAAGTGTGCCTAAATGCAAGTGCATTCCCATTCTGTAAAACATTTTTGAGTATACTCAAATAATATTGTGGATTGGCCTTCCACTGCGATTTTTCCCCTAACAAGGTTTCCACGTAAAAATCATTGTGCTATGGTGTTATGGTTGTTTGTTTTATGTTCATTCATATTTATTTTGATTGAATGTTATAAATGCTTGAAGGGTCAGATTAATAAAGATAAAAATTGCATAACACTGATTCGCCCCCCCCCCCTCTTAGTGTTCCTTGATTCCAACAATTGGTAGCAGATATCTCTTCCTCGAAAGAAGTTTAATAGCTTGGGGAAGATTAGTGAAAGTAATTCAATGGAATCAAGTAGGCTTCAGCAACAACTTTTGGTGGCCCTAGATGATCTTGATCAGTCAAAATCTGAAGTTCAAAAATTGCAAGCAAACCTCATGAATGCTAAGAAATTCATTGAATCATTGAAAGATAGAATCAATAAGTCCAGGGAGAAGAGAAGGGAAATCTATGATCAAATTAAGCAAAATGATGGTAAAATAATTGAAGATGAGCAACTGAGTCAAGCCCTAAAGGAAAAGACAAAAGAATGTGAAAATATTACCAGAGATAATACAATCCTAAAGCATGAGATGGAATCTATTGTGATGAGAATGACCAAGGAGATTGAAGATAGAAAGAAGAATGAAGAGAATCTTTCTCAGTCCCTAAAAGAGAAATTTAAAGAATGCAACATAATCAATGATGGATTCATTAATCTGGCACTTGAATTGCAGCAATCTAGAAACAATGAAGAAGAACTTAAAAGAAAGGTTGTTACCCTCAGAGATGAACTTGCTACTACAAACGAATTCAAGGAGAAGTTCAAGATTAGCTCAACCAAGCTTGATGAACTAATTAAAATTCAGAGGATAGAAGGTGACAAGTGAGGTCTTGGATATGAGGAAGGAGAAAGTTCTAGATCTAAATAAAGGAGATTCAGGCAAGGAAATTTGATGAATAAATTTGGAAATTATCTAGTAAGAAAACCTAATGCTTAAAGATTCAATGGTTAGTGTTTTTTTTGTAATAAATTTGGTCATATGGCTTCTCAATGTAGAAGTAGAATGAATTCAAATGGTCAATTGTTCTTCGGTCAGTGATCTAACTATATTAAGTATGGTCATAAGTCAAATGAATGCAGAAACATGATAAAAAAATTTCATAGAGCTATTAGATGTTATACATGCAATAGATTTGGGCATATTTCTAATCAGTGCAGATCGAGAGAAAATCAATGGAACAACTAGTCTAGACAAAGAAATCTGGTGTGCTACAATTGCAAAAAATCTAGTCACATTGCTAGATTTTGTACATGCAAAAAAGATAAAAAAGGAAAAGGGAAAGTCACTATAGGTGAGATCAGGAAGAAAATGAAAAATACATGGGTGAAAAATAATCTCTCTACTCAAGAAAATGATTCTACACAAGCACCATAATCATGATCTAGTAATTCCTCTAGGAATTAGATTACATCCTTTGGCCTAAGAGGAGTTTTCAAGAAAATCCTTCAAATCCCTTGTCGGAAGTTGGTATTGGGATATGGATGAGTATAGTGATTACATTGATGATCCACAAATGGTGCTAAAATGGTTGAAGAAATTATTTATACTAAGTTGGAAGTCCGCAGAAGAGTTATATTTCATAGTGTATGGAAATAGGGCATTTGAAAGAGTTAGGGAAAAAGCATTTATTGCAACAAAATGTTAGGTATATAAATGATAAAAGGTCATTTGTATTGTTCATTTGTCACTTTGCATTTTGAGAAGAAGTTTAGAGAGCTCTAAAGTGAACTTTGGCAATTTGGTGAAACTACAAGTGTGAAGAAGATTCCGGGATCAAACCCCTAACTGGAAAAAAGGTATTTTCAACACAACTTAAGAAACTTGTGAATTTGTGACAATGAATACTCCATTGGTAGTTGATATCAAGGATAGACCCCATCTGAAATTCAAGCGGCATCCTTTCAAATCTGTCGAGATAGACCCGTTAAGTGCATTTTCATTTGTTTTGTATGTCTTACATATTGAAGACATTAGGGCATATATTCATACAAAAATTGAAGAATTAGGAAGCTCGCAACTACTGAATTTGTATAAAATCACATTATAGGAGAATATTTTTGTGTCAAAACCAAATTCAAAACCTTAGAGGAGAATAAATTTACATAGATTGTTAAATTCCTCGTGTTTGAAGAGAGCAAAAGGGTCTGGTATATCTTGAGCCGAGTTCATGAAAAATTTATGTGGTTGAATCAACCCTTCAAGATTACAAAAGAAGCTATAAGCGTTGTTACAAGTTTAAATTCCTTCGGTGGGTTACCGATTTTGAAAGCCATAAAGAATCAAATAGTTATTAATGCAACCAGTTCAAAGTATGATAGAAGAGCTATGGCAATTGATGATATCATTGATGTAGATGTCAAATTTGCATCTATGGTCATTGGTTACAAAATCTATCATTCCAACTGACACAATTATGTATCTGGCATAGCTATTTATGCAATGTATCAGATGGGGAAGGAGAATGCAAATTATGATCTATGTGAATTGCTTAGATGTCATTGAAAATCTTGGAAAAATCTGTAGACACCTAAAAATGACTTAGACCTGCGACCACTATTTTACCACCTTTCATCATACATGATTATAACTCTGTAATTATGTTTCTAACACACATTCAACTATTAATTAAATAATTTATAATTATTTAATTAATTCATGATCTCACATTCTTCATGATTATTAAATAAATAAATCCTATTTATTTATTTAATATGTCACTAATTATCAAAGTCTTCTTACAATTAAATAAAGTCTCATTTATTTAATTAATCCTTATCATTAATGTCTTCTTGATTATTAAAATAAGTATATTTTAATATATTCACTAATTCCTAAATCCTCTCGTAATTAAATGGATTCATTAATTTATTTAATTAATTAACTGCCTCTTCTAAATTAAATAATTATTATTAATTATCTAATTGCCTTATGTGACATTTCCCTCTTTTTAAATAAAGTAATTTATTTAAAAATGACTTCACATAGTTAACTGATTCTTCTTTTAGTAATTAATTTCAAAAATCAATTACTCATTATCTCACAAAATCCATATTTTGAATTAATTTAATTCAAAATGGAATTACTCTTCTACAAATCAAGTAATTGCTAAAATTACTAATTTTCTAAAATCTCATTTCCTTATCTCTTGATTTTTACTAATTTCATCTCAAGGTCATGTTTATTCTCCACCATTGATTTAATTTATCAAATTAAATCTTGTCCACACAGTTGAGGATTATTGCCCTAACCCTAATTGAGAGTTGTCACCTTGAATCTTAACCATTGATTCTAGGGCATCTCTCAATCTCTCATCTCATTCATCTATTCAAGATTGCATTTTATATAAAATGACAATCTTAATCTCATTTTTGGGATCGCTTAATCTATTATTATTTTTGTAATCTCATATTTGGCATTCTCATATAATCTTAGGCTTATATTACTATTTGCATAATAGAAGTAAAATTTTGGTTTGCATAGAGTTATTTTAGAAATCCTTCAAAGGCTTTGTTAGAACTAGGAATATAAAGTTTGCTCACAAATATGAGGGCATCCATTATCACAATGAGCTTGAGGAGGTACAATGATAGTGAATCATGTAGGAGAGAAGATTGCGTGAGACTGTTCTAGTTTTAATCATTTTCTCTTTTTATCTCTAATGTGTTTCATTGTTTGTTGGATTTAGTATTGCATGCTTTATTAGACTAACAATCTATTTTGCAAAAATCCATCATTACATTGTTGAACCCGATAATCTAACACATTTTTACAGGTTTTTGTATGGCCTCAGATTTTGTTTTCTAGGTACAGGAGTACGAAACGATGCAACCGTAGGCCTATGCGACACAAGTGCTCTATTGCACCACATTTGTGATCGCGAATGACGCATACGCTCAGTCGTGATGCATATGAGAGCTTGAATGACGCATTCGATAGGATGCAATGCATTTGAAAAATCTCACACAGCATCCACTCTGTCGAGCCGCAAGTGACTAGTTGTATTTTGTTTTCTATTTTTGTTATATGGATTCGACGCTACCGCGACCAGTTGCTCTATTTTTTGATGGGATTAAAATGAACCAATCCTAGGATACACATTTAATTTGGAATTTATCAATCCTAGGATAGTCACCAAATTGTTTATTTTTGTTTCGTTAAAATGAACCCCATGCTTGTTGTGAAGCAATATCTTCACTTAGAGTATAAAATTTTCATTTGGGTTTAAAATTGAAAAAATTGTCTACTGTGTTTGATTGTATAATAGGTATATGCTCACCCCTTTACTGGGTGATCAAAAAACCAGACTTATCCATTTTTATATTTATGCATTTCATGTTTTCTTAAATCCTTTAGAAGGCATGTCGTAGTGGGAAAAAGTACTCACCCTACGGGAATGACCTAAGTGGGAACAACCAAAGGCAGGTTTTCCAACCCACTATAATCATAAGTGAATTTCGGGGAAACCCATATTCAACGGCAGTAGGCAAGATAACCATCCCCAAAGTCTTTGTTTTAAAGATTGGGAGGTCTCCTGAGGGAGTTTATCTATTGCCATGCCGAATGAAAACCATGACTAAGAACCATAGTGTAGAAGCCAGCCGTGTCAATATCCAGACATTGTTTCAATCACGGTGCAAGGGGAGGGAAGAATCTCCCCCCAAGACACTCACCATATAATCAGCATAGATTTTTTGCTTAGGAGATTCGGTATCCACTTCTGTCACCTTGAGTATGCAGCTGGAAAAGACAAAAACATAGGTGCCCTCTAGGGGGTGAAATGGCTATGTGAGTCGACATGATTTTAAGTTGTGGGTTGTGATTGTTATGATGACCTTTTGACTATTAAGAGTGAGTCTTCTTGAAGTGTCTTTTTTGTTCAAATACCAGTGCAAACAGAAAAGGGTCATGCTTGACCCTTGAACATATACTCAATGTTTTAATTTATATGTGTTTTCCTACTATTTTCAAACAAACTTCAACAAACTGGACATCAAAAATCTGGGTCTAAAACTTGTTGTTTTCCAAAAAATTGCTTCGGGCGACAAAATTGCTCTGTTAAACCGCAATCACCATATATCAAGCCGCATTCACTCTGATGAGCCGCATTCGCTCGAATGAGCCACAATTGAAACATACAGAGCCGCATTTGGCAGTAT